>CM053624.1:123998805-124059199 GCA_028646595.1 Phalanger gymnotis
CCAGAAAGAAACAATTTGAATATTGTGGAAACACAATCAGGATAGCACAAGATCTAGCAGCTTCTATATTAAGGGATTGAAGGGCTTGGAATATAATATTCTGGAGGTCAAAGGAGCTAGGATTAAAACCAAGAATCACCTACCCAGCAAAACTGAGTATAATGCTCCAAGGCAAAATATGGATTTTCAATAAAACAGAGGACTTTCAAGCTTTCTCAATGAAAAGTCCAGAGCTGAATAGAAAATTTCACTTTCAAATACAAGAATCAAGAGAAGCATGAAAAGGTAAACAGGAAAGAGAAATCATAAGGGACTTACTAAAGTTGAACTGTTTTGCTTACATTCTTACATGAAAAGATGATGTATGTAATTCATAAGACCTTTCTCAGTATTGGGGTAGTTGAAGGGAATATACATATATATAGACAGAGGGCACAGGGTGAGTTGAATATGAATGGATGATATCTAAAAAATTAATTTAAATTAAAGGATAAGAAAAGAATATATTGAGAGAGGAAGAAAGGGAAAGATAGAATGGGGTAAATTATGTCGCATAAAAGTGGCAAGAAAAAGCAGTTCTGTTGGAAGGGAAGGGGGGGCAGGTGAGGGGAAATGAGTGAATCTTGCTCTCATAGGATTTGAGTTGAGGAGGGAATAGCATATACACTCAATTAGGTATCTTACCTGACAGGAAAGTAGGGAAAAGGAGATAAGAAAAGGGGATGATAGAAGGGAGGGCAGATCGGGAGAAGAGGTAATCAAAAGCAAACACTTTTGAAAAGGGACAGGGTCAAGGGAGAAAACTGAATAAAGAGGCACAGGATAGAATGGAGGGAAAGATAGTTAGTCTTTCACATCATGATTATTGTGGAAGTGTTTTGCATAATGATACATGTGTGGCCTATGTTGAATTGCTTGCCTTCTTAGGGAGGGTGGGTGGGGAGGGAAGAGAGGAGAGAATTTGGAACTCAAAGTTCTAAAAGTGGATGCTCAAAAAAAAGTTGTTTTGCATGCAACTGGGAATGAAGATATACAGGTAATGGGGTATAGAAATCTATCTTGCACTATAAGAAAGTAAAGGGAAAGGGAATGGGGCAGGGAGTGGGGTGACAGAAGGGAAGGCTGATTGGGGAATGGGGCAATCAGAACATATGCCATCTTGGAGTGGGGGGAGGGTAGAAATGTGGAGAAAATTTGTAACTCAAAATCTTGTGGAAATCAATGCTGAAAACTAAAAATACTAAATAGTGAAATATTGAAGAGTTCTGTATTGATCTATTAACCAAAGAAAGGGAAGTTTGTACATGTGTTCATAAACCTTTAAAGAACAAGGTCTAAGGAAACTCAGTAACACAATCACAATTCCTACCAAAGAACTCTATTTCTTACTCCCATCCTGTATAATCAACCCACAGTAGCTCCCCAGGAGCAATGTAATATTGGGTTTTGTGTTTCTTGAAAATGTAGATAATATGAAATATGTTTTAAAATAACTTTACTAAAACCAACCCCTGAAGCCTTACCTTGCTACTCTCCCTCGAAGATCTCCCAAACCAGAGAGTTGTCGCATCTCCAGACTCTTTAAGGCAGAATTTGTTCCATAGCTGATGTTATCCCTGGCACGAATCTGTTCTTGTAGGACCTTTATGCAATAAGAAAATACCAACAAAGTCACTTGGACATACAGGGAGAAAAGTTTTAAACTTCCTAAGTGAATAGAAACATTTTCTCATCAATTACAAGAGGGTACATTTGAAACAATAACCTGATACAAAATCACAAATGGGATGATGGAATTTTTTTTAGCTTCAAGATATCTTGGAGACTGTTCTTCCCCCCATTTCACAGATGAAGAAACTGAAACCAAGAGGTGAAGTAGTTTTGTTTCAGGTCATCCAGAAAGTTGGTGAAAGATACCAAACTAGAACCCAGTTTTTCTGACTTCCAATCCAGTGGTCCTGCCTGTGAACATTCATGGCTTCATATGAAGCGATCTTCTACAACTCAATACATATAAACCCTAAGGGAGGAGTTAAATTATTTCTAGTATTTTCTCATAGCGAAAGTCATTTTTCTTTTAGGTTAGATTATTTAGTTTCCAATAGATTTTTAATCAATCTTTCCATGGCCCTTTACTACATATAATTTTTATTGCATCATGATCTGAAAAGGATGCATTTAATATTTCTGCCTTTCTGCATTGGATTGTGAGGTTTTTATGCCCTAGTACATGGTCAATTTGTGTAAGTGCCATGTGCCACCAGGAAAAAAGGTATATTCTTTTCTATCTCCATTCAATTTTCTCCAGAGGTCTACCATATCTAATTTTTCTAAAATTCTCTTTACCTCCTTAACTTCATTCTTAATTATTTTATGCTTAGATTTATCTAGTTCAGAGACAGGGAGGTTCAGGTCCCCCACTAGTACAGTTTTCCTGTCCATTTCTTCCTGTAACTCTCTTAACTTCTCCTCTAAGAATCTGGATGCTATACTACTTGGCGCATATATGTTTAATAACGATGTTGCTTCGTTGTCTATGGTGCCTTTTACAGGATATGGTTTCCTTTCTTATCTCTTTTAAATAGATCTATTTTTGCTTTTCCTTTGAGATCAGGATGTGAAAGTCATTTTTCGCAATATTCTTTTGAGATTGAAGAGTTAGCTAACTTCATGGGTAGATACTAATTAAGCTTAACACAGGATTTTATCTTAGGCATGAAATATAGTGTATATCAAGGAGAATTCCTAAGGAGAAAAAAAACCAAGAACATAAACAATGTATATTGATAATGGTGTTATATACATGGTTCTGTTGGGGGAAATCACCTAAAAGAGCTTGTATTTAGCAAATAATTTGAGGAATTCACAAAAAAAAGTTATCAACAGGTTGATATCAACCTTGGAAGAAGTATTCTAAATGGTGTCTCACAGAAAAAGGATATAAAGTTTAGATAAACAGCACACAGAAAATTCTGTCCCACCTCCAGTTACTTAAATTTGCATGTGCCCCATAACTACCACATAACAGTGAAAAATCTCTATATACGCGATCTTGTTTAAACTAAGACAAAGACATTTCAGCCAAACATAAATAAGGATTTCTTGACCATTAAGCATGGCAATTATTAAGTCTCCATCTCACAAGATCTTCGTAACAGACAAGCTCTCTGTTCTAGAATGAGACAGAAGACAACTCCTAGCATAGCATAATGAATACAAAATCAGACTTTTTGAGTCACGAAGACCAGGCTTCAAACACATACTGCCTCTGACATTGTCTAGCATGAGCATAAACAAGTCCTTTTACCTCGCTGAGCCTCACCTGATTTAGCTGTAAAATAGAGGCAAGAATAACTGGAATAAATCCATCATAGGATCTGGGAGGCTCAAATGAGATAATACATTTTGACCCAGCAATTACCACTTCTTGGTCTATATCCTAAGGAGATCATAAAAATGGGAAAAGGATCCACATGTACAAAAATATTTATAGCAGCTCTTTTTGTGGTGACCAAGAATTGGAAATTGAGAGGATGTCCATCAATTGGGGAATGGTTGAACAACTTGTGGTATATGATTGTAATGGAATAATATTGTTCCATAAGAAATGATGAGTAGGCGGACTTCTGAAAAACCTGAAAACTTACATGAACTGATGCTGAATGAAGTGAGCAGAAGCAGGAGAACATTGTACATAAGACCAACTTTGATAGACTTAACTATTTTCAGCAATACGAGGATCTTGGAAAATTCCAAAAGACTCATGATGGAAAATTCTATCCACACCCAGAAAAGGACTATGGAGTCTGAATGCAGGTTGAAGCATACTGTTTTACCTTTTTTATTGTTTATTTGTTTCTTCTTTCTCATGATTTTTCCCTTTGGTTCTAATTCTTCTTTACAACATGGTAATGTGGAAATATGCTTAATATGATTATAAATGTATAGCCTATATCAGATTGCATATCATTTTGGGGAGGGGGAAATAGAGAGAGGGGAAGAAAATTTAGAACACAAAATCTTATAGAAGTGAAAACTAAATATAAATAAATAAAATTTTAAAGTTCTTTGCAAACCTCAAGTGTCATACAAATGTGAGATGCCGACATTATTATTTTTTGGTCCAAACCTGTGATTTCATTGAAATAAGAAACTCCAGGGGAGGAAACCTCCTCTACCAATGCAGGTCAATAACCTTTCTGCAACTTCTAGTCTTAGAGAGATAAACTGAGCAATGAAGGATTAATTGATGTGCCAAAGATCACATAGCCAATACACTCTCAGAGATCTAATTTGAACCAGATCTTTTCTACCCCAAGGTGGGTACGAGGTTCTGAGCCAGAAGTATAATAATTTCCTTCCAATTCTAGAAATCCACGTAGGTATGTGTTACCACCCATTTGCATAAAAACTCTCAATTTAGAGAAAACCAGAAATTTATGCTATGATTCTACACCAACAGGGATTCCAAAATTTTACTTGCAAATGTGCAAATAAGCTTTATGATCAAAGGATCTCACCATGAGTGCTCTTTGTGTGCAAATGTTGTCATATCAATGTTATTATTACTGTCCTTTTTTAATTATAAAGATTTCTAAATGTTTAAAAAACATTGGCATTATGTATTTTCTTTCATAAGAAATCTGAAGGAAAAACTGGCAGGGACCTTACCTTCTATATAGTTTGTGTCTATCAATAGGCCCTCGCTCCAAGCCACCTAAGTGACACTAAAGGGAGTATCACTCTAAGAAAAGACCTGAAGCCCACTATTCAGGGTCTGACCTTCTAAAGCCTAGAAATAACCTGAACCAAAGACAATATGGGTAGTCCATCTCTGTATAATTTATAGTGGACTGTATTATTATCATTACAAATTTCAAGAAGGTTGAAGCCAACTAGAAAATAAATAATTTATAATATAGTTATCATCACAGAATACCTTATTAATAAAAGACAAGAATGATATACATAATATGAAGACACTAAATCATACAAAAAATTTTACTTTGGAATGTAATTTTTAAAAAAATGTATTAAGCATTTACTTTGTACAACCCATTATCTAGCCATGGGGGACACAAAGATGACAAAACACTTGCCCTCAAGATTTTTACAGTATAGTAAGAAAAATATATACGCAAATAAGTATGATATAAAGACAGAATGTACCAAAGGCAAAGAAGAAGGCCAGGCAAAGTGCTATAAAAAAAAACTGAGGAGAGAGAAGACATCATTTCCATTTCAACCCTCTCCATTGCTAGTTTCCCACCAACTCATAGGACTAAGTGAAGGAGTAGGACATGGCTTACCTCTACCACTTTCCCTCTTTCAAATTCTATGAAATATACTGCCACCTCCCCTTCATCTATCAAACTCCAGTTCATTTTCCTTTTTCCTGTGTCTTTAGTACTCTCAGTCTTCCTTTCTACTCTATTCTCCAACATCACTTATCAAGGGCTTCACTTTCTATGTTGAAAATTCCTCTGAAACCATGCACGTAATTTATCAACCTCCTTAACAACTACCTCTTTTCCACCCCATTTCAGTTCTAAGCTTACCTCTCCTGAGAAAGGCCCATTTTTGGTTTTGGTTGTTTTTTTTTTTTCCTAATCTTTGTGTTCTTGGCATCTAGCACTGTACTTTACACATAGTTGCTTAATAAAATTGCTGAAATGAACTGAATTTGCACCTTCAACTTCACTAATTCCAAAACAATAAATTTTAAAATTCCACTTTCAGGGCAGCTAGGTGGCCCAGTGAGTAGAGCACTGACTCTGGAGTCAGGAGGACCTGAGTTCAAATCCAGACTCAGACACTTGACACACTTACTAGCTGTGTGACCTTGGGCAAGTCATTTAACCCCAATTACCCAGCCTTCCCCCCTCCAAAAAAAGAATACATAAATAAAATTCCACTTTCTGATCATAATGTGCTATCCTTTACCTCTCCATCTCTCTCACTCACACTAAATTTATATTTTACCTCAGGTGGGCCTAGGTGGGAAAGCCTGATCATATCTTTGTTTGTAAGTAGGCCTAAAGCCACTACTTAATAAGTGCTAAGCTGATGTGAGGTGAAGCCCTTAGAGCCCTTCGGGGAGTTGCTAAGACCAGAGCTAGTATGTGCACTGAGTTCTAGTGAATCATGGATTCAGCCAATCAGAGACCTGAGTTCTAGCCAATCAGATGCCAGCTAGAACTGTATAAAAAGAGAACTAGGAGCAGCAGAACTAAGAGAGGCAGGATTCAGAAGCAGACATAGAGAGGACATTGAGGCAGCAGACATTGAGGGAGAGCCAGCATTGAGAGAGACTGCAGAGCAGAGAGTGCAGAACAAGAGAGAGCTGTGGAGATCAAGGAACTCAGAGTGGGCAGAGCTGCATGAGAGAGTGCTGCTCAGAGAGTTAAGATTCGTGAGTGATTGTTTACAGGAAGGCCCTAGCAGGGAGGAGGTTACAGTATGGCTTGTCTCCTTGCTATAATATTTTGCTATAATTTCCTTGCTGATACGTTGAGGTGGGCTTACTGGTTTCGGAATATAATTGCTACTATATGGAAGTGAAATTATTGGTCCTGGGATTGGATTCTCTCATGTCTAAATAAATGTTACACTTCCTCTGCCGTTCGGAGAATTTCTTATACTTCATGATTCCAAACCATTCAGGCATGTTCACATTCATCTTCGAGGTCATGAATCTTGCCTTACTGCTATAATCAGATTACCCAGTAACCTCTTTCTCTGAGATGATTGAGCCCATTTGACATGTAAATTCACTCAATTCCCCTCCTCTATTCCTCAAAGTTTTTCAGCGGCAGCATCTTTACCTCCTTCTTTTCAATGGTCATACAAGAGATCATGCCTTCATTCACTAAGCCTAATCCCTCTGTTTACACCAATGATCTCTTTACCTTGTTCTAGCAGTCATTTTTTCTCACCATTCTTCAACCTCTCCTTCAACACTAGCTCCATCCCAATCTCCTAAAGATATGCTCAGTTCTCCTTGATCCCAAAAAAGCTTTCCCTTAACCCTTCTCTCCTATCTCTTTACCTGCACTACTAAATTTCTAAAAGAAAATGTGCCTTCACTTTGTTCTCCTTAACCCTTTGCAATCAGACTTCAATCCTAACCTCTCCACTTAGAGAGTTACTAATAACCAAATTCAAGCCACATGACAAATCCAAATCTAACATAATCACCAAATCCAAAAGTCTTTTCTTGGTCCTCAACTTCCTTGAGCTTTCTGTGCTTCTGAAGCTGTTGACCGCCCCCTCCTAGTAGGATATACTCCCTTCCTTTGGTACTCCAGTTTCGCCTTCCACTTCTCTAAACGTTCCTTTTCTCCTTTAAAGGCTCCTTATCTTCTGCAGGACTTCTTAATGTGGGTTTTCCTCAGGGGTCTGTCCTTGGCCCTGTTCTCCTGTTCTATACTGTCTTGGCAGTCTCATTCAGTTTCATAGCTTAAAGATAACTACGAAATTTGTATCTCCAGTACTAACCCTTATTTTCGACCTCTAGACTCATAGTACTCCCTAAGTACTATACTAAGTACACATCTCTAACTGGTTATGCTATAGCTCCTCAAATTCAACATATCTAAAACCAAGCTCTTTAACCTTCCTGATAAAATTCTTTCTAACTTCAATATTTTTGACATCACCATTCACAAAGTCTCCCATATTTCTAAGCTTATGATTATCTTTGATTTTTCTTTCTCTCTCTTGTTTTGAGTCAGTTGCCAGGTCCCATCATTCTACCCCCAAAACATCACTTACATCTGTCTCCTCTTGTCAATTCACACTGCCATTATCCTAATATATGGGCCCTTATCAACATCCATCTGGATAACTGCTTTCTTTAAGCCTTCAACCTCTATGCTCTGCTTCTAATGCATCCTTCATACTGTTGTCAGAAAAACCATCCTTTTACATGACTGCTTATCTCTAGTCATGTCACATTTCTATTCAAAAATCTCTAATGGCTCCCTATTATATACCAAGTTCAAGCTCCTTTACCTGGTATTATGGATCCTAGGCAATTAAGCCCCATCCTACTTTCTAGATATATCTCATTTCTCCCCTTAACTCTCCAACCAAATGGACTATTCCCTGGCCCCTGAGCATGTGCTATACTCTCACACCTCCATGTTGCTCGGGCTGTTTCTGATGCCTCAATTGCCCTCCTGCCCCCTTTTTCACTAATAAATTCCTATCAATCCTTTAAAGACCCAAGCGAAGTGTTATCTCTAACAGGAAGTCTTCCCCACTTTTCCCTGAGTAGATATTGTCCTTCTTCCTCTGACCTCACATTTGTCATATATTGTTGTAGGTATCTATGTTGTTGTGTTATCTCCCTACTGGATTCTAAATTCTGAAAGACAGGACAATAGCCTATTAAATGTCACCTCCCTCTAGACATCTTCCCCCCAACTACCTAGCTATAGGAAGCAAGTGCTTTCACAAAAGTGCATTGTGTTGTATTGTACTGTACTGAACTGTACTTATTGTCCTCAAGGTCTCTAGTATAAATACTCTGTCGGATGTGAGTAATCAACCATTGTTACTGCTGATATTGTTATATGCCACCATCAACCTGTAAAATTGGTCTCTAATTTCATTCCTTTCATAAAAGAACAACGTTGGAACAAGGTTTCGAAAGGAATAGCCAAGTGAATGGAGGTGGCTGGCTTAATAGGAGTAGCCATGGCAGCAGCAAGTCACAATTCTCTCTTACTGCTCTAGTGTCTTTTTCTTTCTCAAATCACTACGAAAATAAAAATGCAAACAAGAGATAGTCATAGGCAAATGCAGAAGTGATCTGATCCATTTAAGTAGCCCTGCTTTCACAGAGGTAGAAAAAGGAGCAGTTGGCAAAATATTGGAAGCCAAAAATAATACTCAAGGGTCAGACTGTCTCTACTAGTTCTAACACTATATGAATAAGAAACTTCATCAGAATGTGGCTCATTTCATATCTACACAAATAATAACATACCTTCTAGTAAATGCACGATGACACAAATTTCCATCTTTATTTTAAAAAAATAACAACCTTACGTGAGTCTTTTATTGATAAATCTGTTGTTTTTAAACCAGAAACTGTGAGAAGAGAAAGTTCATGAGGTCAAGCCATTGGCAGGCTCAAATAAAATAACACTGGTAAAGAGCTTTGTAAATTTTAAAGTATAACATAAATTATCATTATTATCTTTATTATTATTATTAAAAGTAATCTTCTGGGGAATATTTAATATATAACCTAACCATCACCAATGAAATGAGAAGTCAAATAAGAAAAAATAGGTCTAAGCTATCTCCAAAAGAAAATGCAGCAAACACAAAAGTAAAATTACAGAAATAAAATGGTGAAAAAATCTACTGACATTTTTAAACTTTTAAAAAATTTATTATCTTTTACACATTCATTTTTTAAATTTTGATTTCTGGATTCTCTCCTCCCTCTTGTTCCTCCCCACTCATTAAAAAGGCAAGAAATGTTATATCAATTATCCAGGTGAAATAATGAAAAACATTGCCATATTTGTTGTTGTTGAGTCATTTCAGTTGTGTCTGACTCTTTGTGACCCTATTTGGGGTTTAATTGGCAAAGATACTTGAGTGGTTTGCTATTTCCTTCTCCAGCTCATTTTACAGATGAGGAAACTGAGGCAAACAGAGCTAAGTGATTTGCCCGGGATACAGCGAGTAAGTGTCCGAGGACAGATTTGAACTCAGAGAGATGAGTTTTCCTGACTCTAGTAGGACCAGTACCCTATCCACTGTGCCACCTAGCTCTCCCACTTATGACATTTTGCCAAAAAAAAGGGGGCAAGAAAAATAAAATGAAAAAAATATGCTTCGATCTGCACACAGACTCCATCAGTTCTTTATCTGGAGGTGGATAGCATTTTTCATCATAAGTCCTTCAGAATTATCTTGGATCACTGTATTGATTCAGAGTAGCTAGATTATTCACAGTTAATCATCATAAAATATTGTTGTTACTGTATACAATGTTTTCCTGGTTCTACTCATTTCACTTTCCATCAGTTCATATTTGTCTTTTCAAGTTTTTCTAAACTATCTTCCTCATCATTTTTTATAGCACAATAGTATTCCATCACAATCATGAATCACAATTTGTCCAGCCATCCCCCAATTGATGGGCATCCCCTCAATTTCAAATTCTTTGCCAACACAGAGTTGCTATAAATATTTATGTACATGGGATCCTTTTCCTTTTTCTTTGACCTCTTTGGGATACAGACCCAGGAGTGTTATTTGGGGTCAGAGGGTATTTATAGTTGTATAGCCCTTTGGGAATGGTTCCAAATTGCTCTCTGGAATGGTTGGATCAGTACATAATTCCATCAAAAATGCATTAGTGTTCCAATTTTTCCATATCCCATCCAACATTTTCCTTTCCTGTCATATTAGCCAATCTGATGGTATAAGGAAGTACCTCAGAGTTGTTTTAATTTGTTTTATTTGCATTTCTCTAATCAATAGTGGTTTAGAGCATTTTTATATGACTATAGATAGCTTTAATTTCTTCTAAAATTGTTAATATTCTTTGACCATTTACCAAATGGGGAATGACTCATATTTTTATAAATTTGACTCAGTTCTCTATATGGTTGATAAGTAAGGCCTTTATCAGAGAATCTTGCTGTAAAAAACTTTCCCAGTGCCCTGCTTTCCTTCTAATCTTGGCTGCATTGGTTTGCTTTGTACAAAAACTTTTGAATTTCATATAATCCAAATTAATCATTTTACTTTCCATGATCCTTTCTATCTCGTTTCATCATAAATTCTTCCCTTACTCATAGATCTGACAGGCAAAATTTTCCATGATCCCCTAATTTGCTTATTATATTGCCTTTTAGGTCTAAATCTTGTATCCATTTTGACCTTATCTTCATATACAGTGTGAGATGCTGGTCTGTATCTAGTCTCTGCTACACTGCTTTCCAGCAAGTTTCATCAAATAGTGAGTTCCTGTCCCAAAAACTTGGAACTTTGGGTTTATCAAACACTAGATTACTATGGTCATTAACTACTTCATGTTATGTTTCTAATCTATTCTACTGATTTATCACTCTATTTCTTAGCCAATAGTACATTGTTTTCATGATTACCACTTTGTAATGCAGTTTGAAATCTGATACTGCTAGGATGCCTTCCTAAACATTTTTTCACTGATTCTCTCGATATTCTTGACCTTTTGTACTTCCCAATGAATTTTATTATTTTTTCTAACTCTATAAAATAATTTTCAGTAGTTTGATTGGTATAGCATTGAATAAGCAAATTAAATAAGATAGAATTGTCATTTTTATTATATTGGCCCAGCCTACCCATGAGTAATTAATATTTCTCCAATTGTTTAGATATGTCTTTTTGCAGGAATTATGTTCATATAGCTCCTGAGTTTGTCTTGGCAGGCAGACTCCTAAGTATTTTATACCGCCTGCAGTTATTTTCAAAAGAATTTCTCTATCTATTCCTACTGGACTTTGTTGGTAATATACAGAAATGATGATGATTTACATGGGCTTAATTCGTATCCTGCAATTTTACTAAAGTTGTTAATTGTTTCAGCTAGCTTTTTGGTTGATTTCCTAGGATTCTCTAAATATACCATCATATCAACTATAAAGATTGATAGTTTTGTTTCTTCATTGCCTATTCTAATTACTTCAATTTCTTTTTCTTCTCTTATTGCTATAGCTAGCATTTCTAGTACAATATTAAAATAGTACTGGTAATAATCGATATCTTTGCTTTACCCTTGATCTTACTGGGAAGTTTTCTAGTTTATCCCTATTACAGATGTTTGCTGACAGATTTAGATAGAAGCCATTTATCATTTTAAAGAAAGCTCTATTTATCTTTATGCTTTCTAATATTTTAATAGTAATGAGTGCTGTATTTAGTCAAAAGCTTTTTCTGCATCTATTGAGATAATCATAGGATCTTTGTTTTTTTGTAGTTATTGTTATTGATGTGGTCAATTATACTGATAGTTTTCCTAATACTGAACCAGCCCTGCATTCTTGGCATAAATCCCACCTAGTCATAGTGTATGATCCTTGTGATATATTACTGTGATTTCCTTCCTAGTATTTTATTTAAATTTTTTTCATCAATATTCATTAGTGAAATTGGTCTGTAGTTTTCTCTGTTTTTGTACTTCATAGTTTTGGTATCAGCACAATATTTGTGTCATAAAAGGACATTGGTAGGGCTCCTTCTTTGCTTATTTTCCCAAATAGTTTATATGGTATTGGAATTAGTTGTTTTTAAATGTTTAGTAGAATTCACTTGTGAATCCATCTGGTCCTGGGTATTTTTTCTTGGGAAGCTCATTTATGGCCTGTTCAATTTCTTTTTAAACTGAAGATCAGGTAACTTAAGTATTCTGTTTTCGCTTCTATTAATCGGGGCAATATATATTTTTGTAAATACTCATCCATTTCGCTTAGATTGTCAGATTTATTGGCATATAATTAGGCAAAGCTTGTAAGTCTAATAATGGCTTTAATTTCATTTTCATTGGTGGTACATTCACACATTTCATTATTGATACTTGTAATTTGGTTTTGTTCTGAATTTTTCAATCAAATTAACCAATGATTTATCTATTTTATTGGGTTTTTTCTTATGAAACCAACTTCTAGTTTTATTTACTAGCTCAATAGTTCCCTTACTTTCAATTTTATTAATCTCTCATTTGATTTTCAGGATTTCCATTTTGGTGTTTAATTGGGGATTTTTAATTTGCTCTCTTTCTAATTTTTTTAAATAAATGCCTAATTCACTGATCTGTTCTTTATCTAATTTACTGATGTAAGCATTAAGAGATATAAATTTTCCCCTAAGTACTGCTTCAGCTTCATCCCATAAATTTTGGTATGTTGTCTCATTGTTGTCATTCTCTTTAATGAAATTATTCATTATTTCTATAATTTGTTCTTTGACCCACTCCTTCTTCAAGATTATTTAGTTTCTAATTAATTTTAATCTATCTTTCCATGGCTCTTTTATTAAATGTAATTTTCAACCATGATCTGAAAAGACGAATTTAACATTTCTACATTTCTGCATTTTATTATGAGGTTTTTATGCCCTAATATATGGTCAATTTTTGTGTAGGTGTCACATACTTCTGAGGCAAATGTATATTCCTTTCTCTTCCCATTCAATTTTCTCCAGAGGGAGGTCTATCATATCAAACTTTTCTAAAATTCTATTCACCTCCTTAACTTCTTTTGTATTTATTTTGTGGTTAGTTTTATCTAGTTTTGAGAAAGGAAAGTTGAGGTCCCCCATTAGCATAGTTTTGTCTATTTCTTCCTGTAACTCATTTAACTTCTCCTTTAAAAATCTGGATACTGTATACCATTTAGTGCATATGTTTAGTATTGCTATTGCTTCATCGTCAATGGTAGTACCTTTTATCTCTTTTAATTAGATCTTTTTTGCTTTTGCTTTGTCTGAGATCATGATTACTACCCCTGCTTTTTTAAATTCAGCTGAAGCAAAATATTCTGCTCCAGCCTTTTACCTTTACTCTTTCTGTGTATGTCTGCTTCAAATGTGTTTCTTATAAACAACATATGTAGGATTCTGGTTTTTAATCCACTCTACTATCCACTTCCATTTTATAGGTGAGTTCATTCCATTGACAATCACAGCTATGATTACTAATTGTATTTCCCTCCATCCCATTTCCCCCGTTTCTTCTTTCTCTCTCCTTTCTCCCTATCCCCCTAGAAACTGTTTTACTTTTGACTACCACCTCCCTCAATCTGCCCTCCCTTCTATCACCCACACTTTCTTGTCCCCCTCCCCTCCTACTTCCCTACAGGGTAAGATAGATTTCTATACCCAACTGAATGTGTATGTTATTCCCTCTTTCAGCCAAATCCAAAGAGAGTAAGGTTCAATCAATGCTCCCTGCCTATCCCTTTCCCTCCACTGTAATAGGGTTTTTATGCCTCTTCATGTGAAATAATTTACCCCATTCTGCCTCTTCATTCTTTTTTCTCCCAGTGCATTCCTCTTTGTCACTCTTTAAGGTTTTTTATATCATTCCATCAAAGTCAACTTATATCTACACCCTCTACCTATGTATAGTCCTTCTAGCTGCTCTAATAAGTAATATAATTCTTAAGAGTTACGAGTACCATCTTCCCATGTAGGAATGTAAACAGTTTAACCTTATTGAATTCCTTATGTTTTCTCTATCCTATTTACCTTTTTATGCTACTCTTGAGTCTTGTATTCGAAAATCAGATTTTCTGTTTAGCTCTGTTTTTTTTTTCATCAGGAATGCTTGAAGGTCCTCTTATTTCAATGAAAATCCATTTTTTCCCCTGAAGGATTATGCTGTTTTGCTGGGTAGGTGATTCTTGGTTGTAATTCAAGCTCCTTTGCCTTCCAAAATATCATATTTCAAGCCCTCCAATCATTAACTTGAAAGCTGCTAAATCCTGTACAATCCTGACTGTGGCTCCTCAATATCCAAATTATTTCATTATGGCTGCTTGCTGTATTTTTTTCTTTGACCTGAGACTTCTGGGATTTGTCTATACTACTCCTGGGAGTTTTCATTTTCGAATCCCTTTCAGGAGGTGACTGGTGGATTCTTTCAATTTCTATTTTACCCTCTGGTTCTAGGATATGTGGGCAGTTTTTCTTGATAATTTCTTGAAAGATGATATCTGGGCTCTTTTTTTCCTTTATCATGGCTTTCAGGTAGTCCAATAATTCTTAAATTATCTCTTCTTGACCTATTTTCCAAGTCAGTTATTTTTCCAATGAGATGTCACATTTTCTTCTATTTTTTCAATCCTTTGATTTCGTTTGATTAATTCGTGATGTCTCATGGAGTTATTAGCCCCCACTTGCCCAATTCTAATTTTTAAGGAATTATTTTCTTCAGTTAGCTTTTGTATATCCTTTGCCATTTAGTCAATTCTACCTTTTAAGGAGTTCTTTTCTTTAGTGGATTTTTGTATCTCCTTTTCTATTTGGCCAATTCTGTTTTTTAAGGAGTTCTTTTCTTCAGTGAATTTTTGTACATCTTTTTCCATGTTTCTGTGCTTCTTTTACCAAGCTGTTGACTCTTTTTTCATGTTTCTCTTGTATAATATTCATAACTTTTCCCAATTTTTCTACCTCTCATTTTTTTTAAATCCTTTTTTTAGCTCTTCCATGAGTTCTGTTTGGGCCTGAGACCAATTCATATTTCTCTTAGAGGCTTCACATGTAGGCATTTTGACACTGTTGTTCTCTTCTGAGTTTGTGTTTTGATCTTCCCTGTCACCATAGGAACTTTCTATAATGAGGGGTGGTTGTTAGTTTTTGCTTATTTTCTAGCCTATTTTCACTACTTTTAAAGTCGAGTTCTGCTCCTGGGACACAGGGGGCATTGTCCAAAGCTTCTTGCACCAGGGCCTAGGGGCCTGGCCTCTGGTCTGCTGCACCAAGGCCACCAGGCCTGCTGTACTTGGCTGCTCATCTGCTGTGCTAGAGGCTAGAAGCTTCACAACTAATCCACTGTGCCACTGGTGAACTGCACCAGGGCCACAGAGACTAGGTTGCTGACCTGGGCAGGGGCCTTCCACTGACACTGTCTGTGCTGGGCTGCTCTCTGCTTTTACTAGTGACACAGACCTTTCTGGCAGTCCTTCTAAGTCATCTTGGGCTGGAAATTTGTTTCACCTCATCCTTTTGAGGGTTCTGCTGCTCCAGAATTCATTTTGAGGCATTATTTAAAGTTGTTCGGAGGAGAATTGGGGAGAGTTCAGGCCTTTTCTCTGCCATCTTGGCTCTGCCCCAAGGTATATTTTTTTTGACATGGCCAATGTGGGAATGTTTTGCTTGACTATGCTTATTTGTGACAAGGGTTTTTTTCTTTTTCTTTTTTTTCAATGGGAGGAAGGAGAAACAAAATTGATTTTTGTTCATTGCAAAAAATATTTAGGAAAAAAAGGCAAACTTTTACATTTTTGCCTTTATATTCCCAGTGCCTGAGAGGTAGAGTGGCATAATCGTTAAAGGGCCAATCATGGAATCAGGAAGTTCCACCTTCAAATCTTACTTCTGACAAATACACTATTAGTTCTCTGATGATGGAAAAGTTACCTAAGTTCAAAGTGTTTGAGGAAACTCTCTATGGAATAAATGATAGATGAGTCTACATCAGTCTGGGGAGTTCCCACAAAGAAATGAAACTATGTGACTGGGCCAAAAATTTCTCAGCACCTAAAACACTGCCTTGCACATAACAAGTACCAAATTATTTGTGGGGAGCTTTCAATGTTGGCTGAGTTAATATTTTGTCCTAGGGAGAAAAGGGACCCACTAAAAAAATTTTAACATACCATTGGTATGGTCAAGAACTGTGTCTTAGAAATATTATTTGGCAATTACATGGAAGATGGATTGAACATGGGTGAAACTGAAAACAATCTCATGGCCAATTAGAATACTGGTACAACAATCCAGATAAGAGACAATAAGAGCCTAGAATGCAGTAGTGTCCATATGAGTGGAGAAAGAGGAACAGGTGCAAGATATGTTGTGGAGACAGGATCAACAAGACTTATTCACTGATTTAGATATAAGGGGTGAGGGAAAAGGAAGAGTCAAAGGTTAGAAATTATATGACAAGAAGAGTGGCAGTAATCTCCAATATTTAGAAAAGAGGCAGGTATAAGAATGAAAGCAATGAGTTCTACTTAGTACATACTGAGTTTGAGATGTTGCAGGGACACCAAAGTAAACTCCAGCAGGTGATGTGGGACTAAGCTACAGGAGAGTCGTATATGGTTGGAGATTCATCTGTATATAGATGATAACTGAACCCAGAGGAGTAGAAGTGATCACCAACAGAGTGGGAAGAGACTATGACATAGGACAGAGTCTATGGGCAGGGGGAGGTGCTGTCATAGTTCCCTCTGTAGTCTTCTCTTTTCTAAGCTAAACATACCTAGTGTCTTCAACTGATCCTCATATGGCATGATCTAAAGGCCCTTCACCATCCTGGCTGTCTTGCTCTTAATCTTTTCCATTTTATAAATGTTCTCTCTAAAATGTGGCCCCCTGAACTGAACACAACACTCCAGTTTGACTCTGATCAGAGTGGAGTTCAACGACATTGTCCCCTCCAGAAAACTATGCCTCTTTTACAGCAGCCTAAGATTACTTTAGCTTTTTTAGCTGCCATATCGTATTGCTGATTCACACAATTATCAGTCTATGAAAATGTCTAGATGTTTTTCAGATGAACTGCTGTTTAGCAATGCCCCCATCCCACCTCCCACCTCAATTATCATATTTATGAAGTTGGAGGTTTTCTTTTAAACCAAATATAAGATTTTACATTTATTCCTATTAAATGTGGTCCAATAATGCAGCCCTATCAATAAGGTTTTCAATATCAACAAAAAACAAATTTGTTTCCCCTTATGAACTCCATATTCCCCATGCCCCTCCCCATACCTCACCCACCTCAACCTCCAGGACAAGATCCCTAGTAAGCACTAAAGTCACATAATGAACAGAGGGGTTAGGAAACACTAGAGAAATAAAAAGTAAATTTATAAATGATAAAATAAAAACCCACTAGAGATAGGAACACTTGGAGGAAGCAGAAAAAGCCTCTACTCTAGAACACAAAAAAGCGATCCCTTCCTTCTTTACTTAGGGTCACACATCGTAAGATGATTTAGAAGAATTGAGAAGAATTAGAGTGTTATAAAAGTCAGAAGAGTTAAAGTGATTGTGTATTTTTAACGAATGCTTGGTTTTTCCAAGAGTTTCCAAGAGTTCACCTAAGAACCTCCTGTGCCTCTGCAGAGACCAGGGAGGCACAGGTGAAGCCCAAAAAAGAGAAAGCAGAAAGCTGGCTGCTTATGACTTGCATCGGGCTTTAAGGCTCCAGAGAGGGAAAGAGAGCCTTCAGTTTCAATACTGGCCTTGGCATCAGGAGACCTGGATTCAAATTCTACCTGAGATATAGACTACTTGTGTGACCACAAATGACTCAGTTGATCTCTCAGCACCTCTTTCTTCATCTGTAAAATAAAAATATTAAGAGATAATTTCCAAGGTCCCTTCCAGCTGTGAATTTCTGACATTGTGATCATTCTAGTTTATCCCGTCCAGTTCACCAAGACAGAAAAAGAGAGAGGAATTAGAGCAAACACTGAATCCAAGAATAACAACTGTACACTTGTTTGGAGCTTCCTTTGGGCCACCTGTATCAGGACTAAAGTGTGTCAGACGCAGTCCAGAAGGGCAAGAACCTAATGCATCCAGGGATCATAGCAAATGGCAGCTGTTTTCTATTCCATAACTGCTATTGATAGCACACTGTGATAGATACGCTAGGTGGGAGAGGAAGAGAATAGGAACAAAACTGTTATGGGGAGAATGTGCAAAACATGTGTAGGTGATCCCAACCCTGAGAAAAACAGGCCTGACATAAAATCAGTGTCGACAGTAGCACAAGGACAAGCACAGTTTTAGAAACCATTCTGACCTGAGTAATTTTCCCTTCCAAAACTCAAGCCATTCTGTTGCTGACGTCACTTGCATGGGCACACTCTCAGCCCAGGCATGCTTGTCACCACTGGCTGAGAGTCCTCTCTCTCTCCCTTCCTCTTTTCATAGACATACATACACAAGTATACGTGTATGTATATGTTATATATACCTGTATATGTATGTGTATATGCATACATGTAAAGTGTCTATAGACTTAGCTTGAATTAGTTGATCAAGCACAAAGGACTATACTATGGAGATGAAAACTTTTATATATAAAAATCTGACTCCATTTTTCACATAAACATACATACACACACATATATACAGCATACGTGCATATACAGAGATATACAAAACATATATATGGAGTCAAGTTCCAATATCTAATCTATGAAACACTTTCCCACCAAATTTAGAAGAGTAGATCAGACATCTGCAATAATTTAAAATGTTTTAAATAAGCTACTATGAAATATTGTTAGTCTACCAGCCCTGAAATCATTGTACTACAGTGTTCTGAAGGATTTGGCAGTGACTTTATGCATTTATTTCCAAACATGCTTAGTGGGAAACTATAGTCCAACTTAGTTTCTATTTTATATTATGTCATTTGAATTTAATTGGGGGAGGGACACCTAAAAAGCAATTTCAAGAATCTTGAATAATTTATTTAGATCATTCTTATGCCTATTCTTGTTCTCTTCTTCTTTATTTTGATATGGATCTTTGCCTTATGTCTCAGGTTAATCTTAACATTAGCCCATGTTCTTTCTTTAGTCATGAAAAACTCATCTAGCTAGCTAACTGCATAGAGTAACCATATGTGACAGACTGTGGCACTAATGTTAGTACAGAATATTATTGTATGATATAATCTATATATGGTATGCTGTACATTTTTACAGAAAGCTTTTTTCTGGACCGCTCTAAATTTAAAGTAGACTAGACAACTGAACATACTCCTATCCTTCCTGTTTAATAAGAGATAAGGGAGGTAGAGTTGGAATAGGGGCAATGAAGATATATATGAATGGCCAAGGCAAAAATTCACAAATCAGAATGTCAAAAACTTCAAAGAAATGCTATAAAACTTACTTATATGGCCATGAGAGAGACAGAGAGACAGAGAGACAGAGAGACAGAGAGAGAGAGCGAGAGAGAGAGCGAGAGAGAGAGAGAGAGAGAGAGAGAAAGAGAGAGAGAGAGAGAGAGAGGAGAGAGAGAGAGAAAGAAAGTTCAGAAAATTCCCAGTAATAATGATTCTACAAAAAGTTCTCTTCTGTCACATTTGGAGAAAGAACAATTGTAGGTCTCAAGATCAATTGTTAGAGGCTATAATTTTTTTTCTACTCATTCCTCTCCGGGCCGTCCTCCAGACTTCCTCTATCATGCCCCAGTTCTTCATGCCTCACTCCAGTCATGTAATTCACACACTGGAAATACCCTTGTCCCTGTGGCCTCACCCTCTGACTAAATGGCTCCTTCTAGAACTTTCATTTAAAGAAAGAGCCCAGGCCAGCTATGTCTCATTCCTCTCCAGGCTATACTCCACACTTCCTCCATCATATTCCAACACCAAGTACCTGTGTTCCCCCTCCTCTTTTTAACTTCATTTTATTTGTTTTCCCCATTCAAATGTAAGCTCCTGGAGGGCAGGGGCTATCCATCTTTCTGCTTGTATTTGTATCCTCAACACTTAGCACAATGCCTTGAACATAGCAAGGGCTTAATAAATGTTGGTTGACTGACCCTTAAATTAACAAAATATGGTGGAAACCTGAGTATCAAGGGAAGAGATTAAGATATACTTTATAGACTAACATGTTATAGTAGGCTTTCATTCTAAAGGTAGAATTCTAGTTTAATATAAGGCATTACAGTATGATACCCAATTTCATATCACAATATATATGCAGCTTTCACAGTCCCAGTGACAGCACATTCTCATGTCATTTTATTGATGAGAATGTAATAAATTTAGTTGAGTGAGAATAGCCTTTAGGACAAATATATTCACAAGTCCCATTCCATTTATTAGACAATGTATATAAAACATACAAAGTTATATACTAATAAAAGCTGACATTTCTCCAAAAAGTACCACAGAGTAGTGTATGACTAATTTCTTTATGTTGACTGTTGTATCAGGGGGTCAGGGAAAAGAAAGGAATGGGAAGCACTAAGTTTCCTGGGTTATCGTTTGTATTATATTATTAAATAAAAAGAGTTATTGTTGTTCATTCATTCAGTCATGTCTAACCCCTTGTGACCCCATGGACCACAGCACACCAGGCCCTTCTAATCCTCCACTATCTCCTGAAGTCTGTCTAAGCTCATGTTTGTTGCTTCCATGACGCTATCTATCCATCTCATCCTCTGCCATTCTCTCCTCCTTTTTCCTTCAGTCTTTCTCAATATCAGTCTTTTCCAAAGAGTCTTGTCTTCTCATTACGTGGTCAAAGTATTTAAGTTTCAGCTTCAGTATTTGTCCTTCCCATGAGTAAGTAGTCTGAATTAATTTAAGTATTGACTGATTTGATCTCCTTACTGTGCAAGAGACTTTCAAAAGTTTTCTCCAGCACCACAATTTGAAAGTGTCAATTTTGTGGCACTCAGCTTTCTTTATAGCCCAACTCTCACAGCCTTACATTGCTACTGGAAAAACCATAGCTTTGACTATATGGACCTTTACCAGAAAGGTGATATCTCTGCTTTTTAGTATGCTGTCAAGATTTGCCATAACTGTCCAACTAAAGAGCAAAGGTCATTAAATTTCATGGGTGCAGGTGCCGTCTGAAGTAATCTTTGAGCCCAAGAACATAAAATCTGCTGCTTCCATTTCTTCTCCCTCTATTTGCCAGGAAGTGATGAGGCCAGCTGCCATGATCTTAGGGTTTTTTTTTAATATTAAGCTTGAATCTAGCTTTTACCCTCTACTCTTTCACCCTCATCAAGAGGATTTTTAATTCTGCTTCGCCTTCTGCCATCAGAGTGGTATCATCTGCATATCTGAGATTGTTGGTATTTCTCCCGGCAACCTTCATTCCAGCTTTTTTATTCATCCAGTCTGGCATTTCACACGATGTACTCTGCACTTAAATAAATAAGGTAACAATATATAGCCTTGTCATATTCCTTTTCCAATCTTAAAACAATCAGTTGTTCCATGTTCAGTTCTAACTGTTGCTTCTTGACCTGCATACAGGTTCCTCAGGAAACAAGGCAGATGATCTGGTACTCTCGTTATTTTGAGGATTCGCCACATTTTGTTGTGATCCACTGAGTCAAAGAGGAGTAGTCACCCGCTTATCATTGTTTTGGTGATGGGGCAGTGAAGGCTTATCAGTACTCACTCCTTCGCCCCCAACCAACTATATCTCATCCTTCCTACCTCTCTTGGGCTTTGGATACAAACAACAATCAGCACCCCAATGCACCTCCGACCCTGTTAGGGGACGTAAGCAGTGAGCCGGGGTTGCTGCAGCTGCCTGGTTCTTCTTCCTTTTGGACCAAAAAGGCTTAAGCCTCAAATCTGAAACTTAAAAGGAAAGGAAATTCTAAATATAAAAACCACCTTTAATCACTTGAAATTTTCCCAAGTTTATTCTGTTTCTGTCTCACAAATAAACAGTAAGTAGTCTTTTTCTTTAAGTGACATGAAAAACAAAAGAGGGAAAACCTTTCCAAAACCTAGAGGCCAATTAACTTAGCTGCTGATTGCAGTATAATAAATTGAAAAGATTAATGAAAGCTGGTATTACTTGTGATAAACTAATATCATGACTTACAGAAATTTAATTTTCACTATTAAGTCTAGTCAAATGGAAAATAAAAGATCTTCTGAAAAGAATTCTAAGTATATTATATCTGTAATTAAAAACAACTTATTTTCACTTTTTATTCAGATATTTGATAATTATACATAAAGTATCTTAATATCCTATTAGCATTTGGTACCTATAAATCTTCAGTTACCAAATATTTTCCAAACTAGAGTTCAAGTTTCTTGAGGATGACAATTGTCCCATGCTTTGCACCGCCTTGATCAGTGTCTTGCATATAATAGGTATTTCATAATTATTTATTGATTATAAAAAGCCAATGTCAGTTTTTATTATGCTCACTTAAGAGAAATTTGGAAAAATTAGGAGAGTTTAAATGTAGTACTAAAAATGAGTGAAAGCTGGAAAATAATATTTATGATAAAGGATTAAGAAAAGTGACACTATTTAATCTGATGAAAGGAAAGGTGATAAATGACTCAATATATGTGAAGTTCTTATAAAGAAAACTATTTGGCTTTTCTCTGGGAACAAAAAAAAAGAAGCTGATTTAAGATACACAAGGGAAATTTCGATTATCCATGAACACCACTGACAGTGATAAATATTACAGGCAGCATGGAAGAGTGAAAAGAGCCCTGGATCTGGAGCTGGAGGATCTGCATTTCAAATCTTGGCCTGGCGATTTCCTATGTAATCCGTGAAAAATCATTTACCGTCTCCAGGCTTCAATTCCTTTAACCATAAAATGAAAAGATGAACCTTAAGGTCCCTTACAGCTTTAAATATATGACTCTATTATCAAATATAATCATAAATACAAGGGTAGCTGTAAAAGCTGCTTTCCTGGAAATCATTAGGAAAACGACAGGAAAATATTTATTTGGGATAGTTTAGGTATAGTATTGCCTATAAAATCTCTTGAAATTCCCTCTAGCCCTACAATTTAATAATTATACTAATATTCAATAATCAATTTTTAAAATGTGACATTTTTAAAGTGCCTACTATGTGCAAAGCACTGAAGTAAAGGCTCCCTCTCTCAAATAGCATATAATCTACTAGAAAAGATGTGTATGCAAATAGCTAAAATGCAAGCTAGAGTATGACAAAGCACTAAGTTTTAATTTCTAAAAGGAAAATAATTTCCAACTGAGGAAAGAAAAATCATTTCTCAACCAAAAGAATTAGAGAAGGGTCTTAAAGGATGAATAAGATTTCAACAGGTGGAAACTGGGGATATGGAAATTTACGTGTCAAAGATGACTAAAGTAGAGGCATGGTATTAGGAAAACACAGGATATATTCATGGAATAGTGAGCAGTCCAATTTGGCTGAAACACGGAGTGTGTAAAAGAGTATAGTGTAAGACAGGGTAGGGAACCTGGGACCTGGAGAACACATGTGGCCCTCTAGGTCCTAAAGTGTGGCCCTTTGACTGAATCCAAACTTCACAGAATAAATCCCCTTAATAAAAGGATTTGTTCTGTAAAACTTGGGTTCAGTCAAAAGGCCGCACCCGAGGACCTAAAAGGCCACATGCGGCCTCAAGGTGGCAGGCTCCCCACCCCCGGTGTAAGAAAGGCTGACGCCAACTTGTAGAGGATTCTAAATGTCAGGCAGAGGAGTTTGAACTTTATCTGATATGTAACAGAGAATCATTAAAGAGTTTTAAGCCATGGAGTTGCTTAAATACTCAAGGCAAGATGCAATGAGGGATAGGGTGGTAGGAATGGGGAAAGGAGACAACGGATATAGGAGATAGTCTGGGGACACCAAAGACTTGGTAAGTGAATGGATAGAGGAGGTGATGGAGAAAAAGAAGTAAAAAATGACAAGTAGCCTTCGACCACAGATAACTGCAATACCAACCACAGAGCATAACCTCTTGACTTAAAAAATCCTTACCTCGATATCACGATTAAGTTGTTTCACTATTGCCGTGATATTTCTGATGTGCTCTTCTAAGAACAGTCTAGCCAATCGATCTCCTCCACCTTTGTTTTGCATTTTCTGCAAACTGTTAACAATGTCGTCTTTTATACGAAAAGCATGTTCCACAAGTGCTGCGGTTGTTTTCTCGTGGCACAGAATTCTGTCTTCCAGCTGTTCCACTAGGCTTGCCGATGAATATGGAGCCACACTCAAAGACTGGCTATGTCGCGGCATGGTTCTAACCCGCCTACAAAAGGTAATAATTTCATGTGTACTGCTAACAAAGGAAAAAATCATGAGCTTGATTCTACATATTCCATAAAGCAAATATACGCATGTAAGCATTATGCACGAAAGGGGTGCGAGTCAGGGTTTTCTTCTTCCTTCCTCCTAATTTTTTTCCCCCGAGACTAGGTAGCAGCTAGCATGCTACGTGAACAGTAGGGCAAGAGGCAAACAAATATATTAATATCTGGTCAAACATAATCTTCTGACCTTTGGGGCACACAGTGCTACTAGGACTAAGTAGGAAAATCTTCCATCCTACCCTATCCCTCAATACTTACAGACTTTAGCTTCTCAGTGAGAATTCAACTGTCTCCCTAATAGGCTGGGTGGGTCAAGAAATTAGGCAGAATTTCCAAGAGCAAAAATCTATGGCTGCTGTCTCTTCTCTCTATCCTTCTAAAAGTACAGAAATGGAGGTTACGCCTCCAGCCACAGGGAAAATGACGCACCGTCTTCTGATATGGCATCCAACAGAGCAGAGCGGAAGAGAGTGAACAATAATTCTCTTGCCCTTCAACAAAGCTATTCATGGTTAAACAGATATAGGTTAAACACTCATGTTACAGAAGTATGCAAGATTAGTACAGAAGAAAAGCAATATTTGCATTAAAAAGGTTAATCTCGTGAAATACATATTTTTCACATATTATACCTTTCCTCGGTGACAAGAGAAGGAAGTACAGTGCTTCGTTGTGCCATTTTCTTTTCAGTAATTCACATCTGTTGAAAAATATGCATCAAATTATTTAACGGTTTATACATGGCACCAAAAATAACTTCATAAATCCACAATAATATAAACTATGAAAATATGCAGAAAACTCCAGTCCTAAATTTTTACTCTTTTATTTTTAAGGAATTTTGGATTTAAATATGAAATAAACAACAAAAGATAAATGTTAAGAGAAAACTAAGGTAAAACCAAAAAGCTTCTTAACACATACTAGGCTGATCAAAAAGCTTTTACCATAACAAAGTTTGAGCAAAAAGAGTTTTCCTTTATTGTCAGTTGTCTAAATCCAGCAAACCAACTAATTAAACTTAGAAAATTATGAGTCTTTGTTAAAAATTAAATAAAATAATCATTATCATTGTAGTATTATTCTGAGAGTCCATTATTGGCAACAGTCATATTAATGCTGTACCTTTATTAACAGCTCATAGAATTTAGATCTGGAAGAGTCTTCAAAGATCATCTAGTCCAAAAGGCTCTCAAACTTATTTGGCTTACCACCACCTTTTCAAAAAAAAAAAAACACTACTCAGTGCCCCCCTGGAAATCTACTTTCTTTAACTCTTCAATTTTTTTTTTAAATTTGTGTCATTTCAAAAAATATTTTTTTTGAAACGACACATCCTAAATTCAATAAATTATTGTAAATTTGTGGGGGTTTTCCTGCACTGAAATTTCAATGATGGAATACTGCATCATGCAACCATATAGTATCATATTAAACAAGTAATTACACACACATATTACTGTTGATACATTCTGGACTTCCTGATAATGCACAACAAGCTTGCCTGTCAACGCTTGCTTGGTAAGACCTACTGGTGGACTTGACCATAGATCAACTTGGATTTGGTGTGTTTATCTGGAAAATAATATAGTCACTATGACTTTAACTCTGTTACACAACAGATGGATGAATGGTCTTTCAAAATTTTCTTCTCTTCTCTTCTTTCCTTATGCTTCTGCCAACCCTTTACTTTTATTCACCCCCCTCCTCAATTGCACCTGAGGTTACTACCACCTCACTCCACCAGCTGCCATCATCCCAGCACCCCCCAGGGGGTGATATAGCCCCATTTTGGGAACCTATGATTAGTCCAACCCCACCCATCAAACAAAGAAAGTGAGGGTCAAAAAGATGAAGTATTCTGCATAAGCTTACACAGGGAGTATAAGAACAGAATCAGGACATGAATCCAGGTCTTCCTTGAAGAATTTCATCCTTCAAAAGGTGGAAGAAAAAGAGAAAATTTTATTTTGGATCTGATTTTCACTAAGGGATAGAAATGGATTTTTTATGGTGGAAAATGATAAGAATCCTAGATAGAAATGACCGGAAATTCAGGCATAGTTAGACATGCACTACAAATTTTGGAAAGCAGCTATCAAAAGGGTCAGAGGAAAGAAAGGTACAAGCCTGTGAACTAAAATAGAAGTCAGCTCAAAAGGAAGAAGAATTGTTCAGGGACAAAATTCTGAAATACAAAAAGAAACAATTCTAGCGAGAAGGAAAAATATGATTTGTATGAAAAGACCAATACGGATACTCAGTGAATACACCAACCAACTTAGATATAAGCAAAAATCATACAGAAATTACAAGGCCAGATGATAAGTATGGCCTAGTCTTGTAAAAAATGTCAGGAATGCAAAAGTTTGGGATGGATTGAGGCTGGAGAAGGAAGCCAAGGACAATAGAATGGGGTTGTTTGGTTGTTGGGGGTGGGGGAGGGTTAAGCTGTTTTGAGTGAAAGAGGAGCACCTAAGAAGGGATGAGACATCTGTTTGGAGCGGATGGGGCTATGATAACTGACAACAAAGAGAAAGCAAAGCTGCTCTGCTCTTGTTTTGTTTCTGCTTCCCCTGCCAAGGAGGACGACTTTCGCAATGGGAATGACAGAACAAGAATGACTAAGAAGCCACTAATACCCAGATAAGTAAAAAAAAAAATGGCAAGAGGGCACCTCGCTGCCCCAGATAAATGAATGAGAATGAATGGAAAAGCATTTATTGTTTATGGTGTGCCAAGTAAGCATGAGGGATTAAAAAAAAAAAAGATGACAGTCCTTGATGTCAGGAAGTGTTCACATTCAAATTGGGGAAGATGATAAATGGAAGAAACGATGCTGCAGAGAGGAGGGAAAGACCAGCAGGTCCTAAGAATGTGGCTGCAGGAAGGATCAAGAGCCCCAAGAGTCCATGAGTATGTAAGATGCATCAAGGCATCTTCCTCCCATTACTGGGAACTGGAAAGTAGACCTGTGGGTCAGAGCAGAATAGGGAGTCCGGGTATCTTGGGGCAGGGGTGGGAATGGGTAGGTCAATATCTGGCCAAGTAAGGGAAAGGCAAGAATATTAGAGGTGGGAAATGAGGCAGGTAAGGAGAAAGGCAATCCCAGGTCCAGTTTAGGCCCTCTAAGCAATCTCATTGGGTCCAGGGAGTCCTGCAGGGTAGAAAAGGGAAAGGGTTCCCACTTGGCACCAGCTACAGGAATGAATTCAGATCACCTGATCCAGATGAACTACATGGTTGGGCACTGAAATATCTAGCAGTTAAGTTTGCTGACCACCATCAGCAATATAAGAAAGATCATGGAAAACAGGAAAAGTACTATAAGATTAGAAAAGGGAGAAAAGTCCCAGTTTTCAAAAAGAAGGTAAGAAAACAGAGTCTATAAACAAAAGGACTGTGATCTTGACTTCAATTCTATAAAAATTCCAGAATGGATCATTACAGAGATGATTGGTGAACATTTAGTAAGGGAAGCTGTGATTACAAAGTCTGCATGGCTTTATCAATAACAGAGCAACTTCATTTCCTTTTTTGTTGGAATTACTAACCTAAGAAAAGAGATGGCTTGGTGTAGTAGGCAGAAAGCTGATTTTGTAACCCAAGAAGACCTGGGTCAAGTCTGACCCTGATATGTGACCCTAGACAAGTCACTCAGCCTCTCTAGACAACTATCTAAAACTGCTTAAGTTGAAAAGTAAGTGCCTACTGCGCTGGTAGAGAGAGTTTCCTCAGCTGCAATTGATCAACATTTATTAAGCACCTACTATGTGCCCAGTATGGTGGATTGTTATATCAATGAAATCACAGGTCCATCCCCTGCCTCTAATCTCCCAAGTAATAGATGGAGAGAATGATGACAAGATATAGGGATCTGGATTAAATTATAATATAAATAGACATAGTCAGAACTGGTTGGATAGTTGCATTCAAAGAGTAGCTGTTAATTGTTCAATGCTAACATGGCAGGGATTCCTTTGTACTTGGCTCTGTGCTAGTTAATATATTTTTTTTCAGCACCCTGGATAAAGGCATAGAAATCACATTCATCAAATTTGTAGATGACACAAAGCTGAGAAGTATAGCCAACCCACTAGATCACAGAATCAGGATCCAAAAGGTTCTTCAAACACTAAAACACTGGGTTGACTAATAAAATGAAATTCAATTGAGATAAATGTAAGATCTTATACTTTACAAAAAAAAATCACCTACACAATACCAAGGAGAAGATGGCAATAATCCCATTGTACCCTTTCCTCAGCAGACTTTAGCAGATATACTGTGTTCAGGTGGGATACCACAGTTTAAGAAGGACATTGATTAGCTAAAGAACATCTAGAGGAAGGTAACCAGGATGATGAAGGGCCTTAAATCCATTTCATATAAAAATCAGTTGATTAGCTAGAGAAGACTTAGTTGTTTTAATCAAGGAAAAAAAATATATGAAAGGCTGTCATGTGGAAAGAGATTAGAATTATTCTGTTTGGCCCCGAAAGGCAGAATTAAAAGCAACGAGTAGGAGCTGCAAGAGTCCGGTTTAGACCTGAAGTCAAGAAAAACTTTCTAACAATTAAAGCTGTTCAAAATTGAAATGGGCTACAAGAAGCGTTGGCTTCCCTGTCCTCAGAAGTACTCAAACAAAAGCTGTATATTACAAAAGGGGTTCCTTTCATGTATGGGTTAGACTAGCTGGTTTCTATGGTCCCTTCCAAGTCTCAAATTCTGTGATTTCATGATTTTGTAATTCGAAGCAAGTACTCTATTCATTACACAACACCATCTCCCCAATTACTTGGATTACATTTTGGTTATAATAAATATTTCTCAACAAACGAAAAAGAAAACCTTATCAAAAACTTTTAGTTTTCATTTACTAAATGAATTAGTATGATAATTTCTTACAAATTGTTTTCTAATTATTGGTATTTGTTTTCATTTAACTTATAGATTTATTTTTACTAGTTTAAATATTTCATTTTTTCCAATTACAAGTAAAAACAAATTTTAACATTAATTTCTTTAAATTTTGAATTCCAAATTATCTCCCTCCCTTCCCCCCTTACTGAGGCTAGCAATTTGATATAGGTTATACATGTGCAGTCTTGTAAAACATTTCCATGTGAATCATAGTGTCAAAGAAAACACAAAAATAAAGTTTAAAAGTATACTTCAATCTGTATGCAGATTCCATCAATCCTTTCTCTGTAGGTGGAGAGCATTTTTTATCATAAGTCCTTCCAAATTGTCTTGGATCACTGTATTGCTGAGAATAGCTAAGTCATTCACCATTGATCATCGTGTAGTATTGCTGTTTACAATGTATACAATGTTCTCCTGGTCCTATTTATTTCACTTTGCATCAGTTCATATAAAGCTTTCCACGTTTTTCTGAAAGCATCTTGTTTATCATTTCTTATAGCACAATAGTATTTTATCACAATCATATACCACAACTTGTTCAGCTATTCCCCAATGGATGGATATCCCCTCAAATTCCAATCCTTTTGCTACCACAAAAAGAGCTGCTATAAATATTTTTATACATATGGGTCCTTTTCCTTTTTTTAATCTCTTTGGGATACAAACCTAGTAGTAGTATAGCTGGGTTAAAAAAGTATATACAGTTTTATAGCCCTTTGGGTATGGTTAACTTATAGATTTTAAAAATATTTTGTGAAAACCATGATTTTGGCATCATTCTCCACCATATCTTATATAGAGATTTCAATATTTTCTTAGTAAATATGTTATTTTTAAGAACTAATAAAAATAAAATGTCGTTATGCCTAAAGATTTCTTCAATTATCAAAGTTAACAATAATTTATGGCATTTATAGAATATGATAGCAGACCCGTAGAAAAATTTCAGCATGAACAATTTAACATGAAATTATTCATTCACTGTTCATTCATTGTTAGGGAAAACAGACACATTCTTACACTACTGATGAAATTGGTTGTAAATTGGTCCAACAATCCTAGAAAAAGGGGGTACACACACACACACATACACAACACTTACACAGATATGCAAATACATTCTAAGGAATAAAAGAACAGCAACAATTGGGGGTGGTGGTCAGAAAAGCATTACTACAAGAAGCAGCATCTGAGGTAAGCATGAGAGAAAAACAAGGATTCTAAGTAACCTAAACAGAAAGGAGTAGATTCTAGTGACAGAAGATAGCCTGTGCATGCTGACCTTGGGGAACAAGAATAAGGCCAGTTTGTCTAGAATAAAAGTGTGTAATGGATGAAAATGTGAAATAAGTCTAGGAATGCATGATAGTACCAGGTTGTGGAAGGCTTTAAATGGTGAGTGAGAAGTTGGTAATTCATCTTAGAGGCAATAGGAAGACTGATTCTTGAGCAGGGGTGACAATTAATGCTTTAGGGAAATTATTTTTGTAGCTATCTGGCTTATTTACTAAAAAGAGAAACTAGAAGTTACTGAAAAGTTATTAAGCTGTTCATTCCTTTGGTGTTAGCAAACCCACTACTGGGTGTCTATCTTAGGGAGATCAAAGATAGAAAGGTTCCACCTATGCCAGAATATTCACAGCAGCATTATTTGTCACATCTAAAAGCTGGAAACAAATTGTGTGCTCAATGACTGAGAAATGGTTGAGCAAACTGTGTTATAAAAGCAGAATAACTAGAATTTTTTTCCACTGGGGCAAAAATAGTTGAGGGGGCAGACGTGGAAGTGTTGGGAATGAGAAGGGGATAGGGGACAGAGGACAGTCTGACTGCTGGTACAGTCACGACATAAGAGAGGACAGTATGTCTTCCCACTCCAATCAACCTCCTCTAAACTGAAATTCTACTCTCTTTCCCTCAGCCCCAAGGGAAACCACACTGGTGATATACCATGAGGTAAAAAGAAGGTAGTATCTGGACCTCTGTATGAAGGAAGCTCTCTCTCCCAGCAAGTTGGCACAATGCACTGAAGCACAGGCTGCCCTGCCCTAATTATGATTCTATATATGAATGCAAAGACAGTATAGTGTTGGCCTTGAAGCATAAAAATAAGTATATGGTAGAGTGCCAGATTTAAAGTCAGGAAGACAGCTCAAGTCCTGCCTCTGATACCCACTGTATTTGTCACCCTGGGCAAGTCACTAGAAAGCTAAGACTATTAGTTGCTGAGCAGGAGCCAGCCTGCACTGGTAGAAGATTATTTCCTCATCTGGGAATTCCCTGTATCAACTGAAATCACAGGTTCAATTTCTATTCCTAGCCTATATGAATATAGAGACATTTCTGGCCATAAGGAACAAAAATATAAAGAATAAAAGAAACATGGGAAGATCTATATGAACTGATACAAAACAAATAAGGCAGAACTAAAACAATAATATATACAATGAATGTTATCATGTAAATTAAGATAAAACTAAAAGACTTTAATTTAGGCCATCCATTGTTGGTTCCAGGTGACTGATGTTAAAACACACTTTTTTCCTTTCTATTAACATCAGAAAATCACACTGCTGTCAAGGACAAACACTAATATTAGGTGGCTTGCTTAGCTTTTTTATAGAAAGGTTATAAGATTTTTGACATGGCAAAAAAAGAAAAAAATGCATCTTTTAAAAATGTTATAATTAAATACACATCATACAGTGCTTAAGGAACTCTAATGTTAATCTATCTACTAGAACTAACGTTAATATCAATCTATCTACCAGAAAAAAGAATAAAGTGACAAAGGTTCAAGATATTTAAAATTAAATTGGTGAGTCAGATACAGCTGTATAATAATTAAAGCATATATTTCTATTATTTTATAGCTAAAGAATAATAAGGGAGCTGAATCTAAGATAGGATACCATAAATGGTGGCATAAGAACAAGTGTTTTTGGTTATTCTTACTCTCCCTCTTCCTTAGTTCTGTGTCTTCTTCATTCCTGGATCCTTCTTTAGCATAAGAGATGGCTCATATCACAAAGATTATCTGATATGTCACATAACAAAGGGTCAGTAACCTATGGGATTCTTGCCGAAAGTAGCATATAAGATGATCTTGGATGGTAGATCTGGAGGCTCCACCAAGGCTATGGCTCCATACTGGACCATGGGAGTTCCTCTGCTTGACCAAGGCTGCCCAAAATAAAGCAAGATATTTGTGCTCAACAAAACAGGGACCCCTGAGAACTATCCACTAAAGTACCCAGGGCCATCAGAATACTGGCAGGTGTTTTTAATTACGAATTTAGATATGGGGATCAACAGGTATAAGGACCAAAATGAAGGCATGCTGGGGCTGGTAGATCATGCAGGGATCAGGTAGATATTGGCCAATTAGCCTTGGGTAAGACAGAATAGGATAAAAAGCTTTAAGTTGGAAAAATGGAAGAGATATACCAGTTCCCGGACGGGCCACGGTGCAGATGGTCTATGAACAGTCAGCCTCCTTCTATTTGTTGGAATTATAAAATGTAATTCTCCTAGAGCAGGAGGCTGAATATGAATGTCTGAGGCAAGACCCAACAGTCCATTTCTGGTCAAGGGGATAAACAGGAAGCCCATCTTCATATAATCTCTGAGCAATTCAGCAGTTAGTCTGTTCCCCATCATGGCAATAAAATGTTCTCTCAGAATGATACAAAGTATCAGGCTAACCAAAATGACCTTCTTGCAAACCTTTTTCTGCTAGAGAGATAATGGTTCTAGGAGAGGATTTCAAAGTTTTAATTACTTTTTTTTTAAATAGACTAATAATAATGTAATCATAAATATGAGGCACTGTCAGCAAAGTAACATTAAAGAATTAAATGAGATAATATTTGTAAAGCACTTAATACAGTGGCTAGCACACTGTAAGTGTTTAATGAATGCTTGTTCCATGCTCTCCCTTTAAAGAAAATATATTGAACATATGCCATAATCCATCAAACATAATTTAAGTGTAGATCTTTTTAAATTAAGAAATGATGACAAGATAAGCTCAAACAAAATTTTAACAGAATTTGAATTCGAAATTGGTTTTAAAGCAGCTGTAGTTTTTCTGTAGGCATTAAAAAAAGTCTTATTCTTTAAGCCAAATTTATTCTAAATTGAAAAATAATTTGCATGTTTAAAAATCAAGAAAGTTTATCTTTTCAAACTACAGATATACGTGAAAAATAAAGAAATATTAGATTAAAAGCAATAACCTGGTACAATAAAGTATAGTTATACAGGAAGCTCAGTGAATGAGATTCCAGTTAACTAGATTTTCTGATTCAGTGTTAACCATTTAGGCATCATTGCAAATTCTAATATGGCAATTACAATCTTCAAGGGCAATAACCTAAAAATCCATGGCATGTTTTGCTTTGAAAGCATACTTTTTCTCATTTACGAGATGAAGTAACTGATTCAAATTTATACAATAGTCATTCTCCAATTGGCAAGTGGTCAAAGAATATGAACAGGCAATTTTCAAAAGAAGAAATCCAAGCTACCGACAGTTATGTGGGGGTAAATTTTGCTCCAAATCACTAATAATGAAAGAAATGCAAATTAAAGCCACTCTGAGATTCTACCTCATTCTCATCTGATTGGCAAAGATGACAAAAAAAAAGGAACAAGAAAACAACAAATGTCAAAGTGCTTCAGAAAAACAGGCACATTAATGCACTGTTGGTAGCTATGAATTGCTACTACCATTCTAGAAAGCAACTATGGAACTATGCCCTCAAAGTCACAAAACTATATACCCTTTGACCTTGCAATACCACCACCCATATCCCAAAGAGATCAAAGAAAGAGGAAAATGATATATATGTACCTTGACCAAAAATGGTAGCAGCTTTTAGTAATAGCAAAGTACTGAAAACTAAAGCAATAGTCATTAATTAGAGAATGGCTAAACAAATTATGGTATGTGAACATAACTGAATAACATGCTTTAAGGTCAATGTGAGACTTCTGCTTTACTAAGCATATTTTTATAAAAGTTTTGTTTTGGGTCTTTTTTCAATCAGGAGTGGAAAGAAGAAGATGAAAGGGAAAGTGTAGATAAAATAAATGCTTGCTAACTAAAAAAAATTCAAAAATATTTTTAAAATTTAGTTACATAGTCAGGAAAGTGGGTACCTATCATTTGTAGAATGGTTGAATAAACTGTGGTAAATGAATGTAATAAAAGTTATTAAACCTTAATAAAAATGAGAGAGTAAGAAAAATGTTGATAAACTAATATGAACAAAGTGATGTCAGCAATACCAAAATAGTTTATACAGTAACCACAATAATGTAAAAACAAACCAAAAAAACCTTTGAAATATTTCATAACTTTGATCAATGCAATGACCATTTGAGATTTCAGAGAACTGATTACAAGATAGGCCTTCTACCTCTCATCAAAGAGGTGGTATAATAAAGGTACAGAATGACATATATATCATCAGATATGATCTATGTGCTAATTTCTTTTGCTTAGCTTTATTTCTTTGTTACAAGAAAAGTTTCTATTGGATAGAAGTGGAGAGAGTAACTAGGAAGTAACAAGAATGTTTTGTTTTTTTTTTCTTAAATCAATGAAATTTTTTTAAAAACTAAAGAGGCAGTTGACTGGAGGAAGCCACACAACCATGGTGACCCGGTTCACTCAAATTTTATTTTATGTTATCTAATCTCAACTGGGTCCTCATTGCAAGGCAAACCTTTTATTCTTCCCTAACTCTCCCACTTCCTCGAGCATCCCATATCACCCCTACCTTCTCAGCAGAAGTCCTTAACTCATAGTTTACTGAGAAAATAGGTCATTTACCTTGAGCTTCCACTTCTTCCCCTACTCCTCAAATTTTTTAACATCACTCTGTCCTTCTTTATTCTATTCTCCAAGAAAATACAAGACTCATCCCCTTACCCTTGGTCCCATCTCCCACTGCCTCCAGTAGACTGCCCCCACAATCACCCCTATTTTCTCACTAATCTCTAATCTTTCCCTCTCTACTCCTTCCTCCCTGCTACCTACTAAGATGCTCAGGTCTCCCCTATCCTAAAAAAAATTTTTTTTAATAAAACTTCATTTGACCCTACAGCCCATTCAAGCTATTGTTGTCTCTCTTCTCCCTTTCACAACCAAACTCCTAGAAAAAAAAATCATCTACACACCTTGCCTCTACTTCCTCTAATCTCACTCCATAACTCTTTACAATCTGACTTCTGACTTCATCACTCACCTGAAACTGCTCTCTCCCAAGGTACCAATGATTTCTGAATTGCCAAATCTAAGGGCTCTTTCTCAATTTTCATCTTGATCTCTCAGCAGTATTTGACACCATTAGCTACCCTCTCTGCATGGATAGCCTCCTCTTTGAGATTTTATGTCACTTCTCTCTCTTGGTTCCCCCTCTTATCTACCTGGCTGATCTGGGTCTCCTTTCCTGAATTATAATCCATGTTCCACGCCTAAACTATGGATATATTGCCAAGATTCTGTCTTGAGCACTTCTTTCTCTCTCTCTCTGTCTCTCTCACTCTTAGTGATTTAATCAGCTCCTATCAATTCAATTACCATCTCTATGAAGATTTCTAGATCTATATATCCAGCCCTACTCTCTTTTCTGAGCTCCAGTCCCATATCGCTATTGAATATTTTCAACTTAATGTCCCACAGGAATCTCAAATTGAACATGTGCAAAACATAATTCATTATCTTTCCCAGACCACTCTTCTTCTGAACATCCTTATCAAGGGAACCACCATTCTTCCAGTCCCCCCAGTGTGCCACCTAAAACTCATCCTTTACTTTTCACTAACCTTCACTATCTCCCATATCCATACAGTTGCCAAGTTTTGGTCATTCTACCTCCACATCTACATTATTTTTGGCCCTTATCACCCTCTTACCTGACCTTTTAAAACAATTTCCTATTTTGTTTTCTAACTTTGAATCCTCTTTTCCAGTTCACATGCCACATAGCTGATGAAGAGATATTCCTAAAGAAGGAGTCTGATCGTGTCACCCTGCTCAAGAAGCTTGAGTGGGTCTGTCACTTGGAGGATTACATACGCACTCCTCTGTCTGGCATTTAAAACTCTTTACCATCTGACTCCAGTCTATCTTTCTAGATTTAGTACACATTGTTCCCTTTCACACACTCTATAGTCTAGCCAAACTGGCCTACTTGCTGTTCCTCAAACTCACACAATATTCCATCCCCTGCCTTTGCAAAGGCTGCCCCCATGACTGTATTGCATTCCCTCCTCCTCATCTCCTCTGATGAAAATCTCATCCCTAGTTTCCCTCAAATCTCAGCCCAGGCTACCTCCTCTTGAGGCCTTTCCTGCTCTTCCCCCCCAATCCTAGTTACTATTACCTCACCTCCAAAAATTGCCTCATGTTTATTTTGTTATCTACTTGTATGAGTACATATTTTCCCCCAACGAAGTTAATCTTCTTAAAAGTGGAGACCATTTCATTTTTGTCATTTTGTTTCCAGCACAGTGCCTGGCACAAAGCAAGCCAAGTAATCAACTGAGGAATGGTCTGGAATGGGAGAACCTGGGTTCAAGTCTAGATTCTGTCATTTACCCCCTCCATGATCTGGAGCAAGTCACTTCATGATCTTGTAAGAAGGCAGGGCAGATGGGCTGGGAGATCAGGAAGGCAATAAACTTCTCTCCAACTCTAAGGAGCTTACAAGCAGCATGGAAGAGGGACAGTCCAGGCCTAGGCACAGGTCTTCTTCAACTGGTTATTACTTAAACTGGTTGTACAATTAGTTGACTGTGACAGAGACTCTTTGTAGCAGATTACTGCAACTGTGACAAGTCTGATTACCCTTTCTATGTCTGTGTTCTACTACATAATGTATGTACTGAGGCAAGTCTCCTGCAAAGAAGTCTGCTGCAAGCTTCTGAAGGTTTTGGGCACAGAGTAAAATAAAGGGGTGGGCAATGACGATTCTGTGTGAATAGAGACAAAAGTCACAAATAGCACAGTCTGTGCAACAGCAAACAAAGGCATAGCTGGCTCCAGCTCCTCTACAATTGGTACAGTACCAGATATGCCACTGGCAATACCTCCTGAGGTCATCCCTCTTTTCTCCATGACAAAGCCAGAAATCACAGGATACACAGAGGTCATCTAGTCTGAAATATGAATCTCCTCCATGAACACCCCACTTGGGGAATGTTTACCCCCTCTTGAAGACCCTCTGTGACAGGGAGTCCATCAACTATAAGTTATAAACCCATTTAATTTTTGGACATCTCTAATACGCAGAAAATATTTTGATTAAGCTAAAATCTGCCTCTCTAGTTTTTACTAAGTGGTCTTAGTTTTGTCTTCTGGGACAAGAAAAATAAGTCAAAACCTCTTCTTTCTAACCACACTCCAATCAAATGAAGACAATTATCTTACTTGAAATCTTCTCTATTCCAATCTAAACATCTCCAACTGATTTCCTATGGCATGGTTTCAAAGTTTCTCATTATCCCGGTCACCTTCTTCTGGATATGTTCCAGTTCATCAACGCTCTTTATAACATGTAGTACCCAGAATGAAACACAACATGCCAAATGTAGCCTAACCATACTTATATAATTGCAAGCTAAGAGTACATTAGCTTTTTTTTTTTTTTTTGGCTGTCAGATATCACTGTCGTCTCATACCAAGTTCACAGTTCACCAAAATCCCTTGGGTCAACTTTTTTAAACCAACTCTTCAGTTGATTTCATCCTATATTTGTGAAAAACATTAAAAATGTCTTTTTTCTTGACATCCCAAATAAGACTATAAGCAGATCCTTGAGGCATAAATGTCTTTATATGTCTTTAATCTTCCATAGTGCTTAACTGTGCTTTACATATAAATGCACAATACATATTTGTTGATTTGATTTTTGAGTCTTTAAATCTATAGTTTCAAATGTTTCCTTCCTTTTCTCTGAGTGATATTTCATTTGCCAAAAGACAGTCCCATCCCTCCTGCAAGTTTGGCAGGCTATTCCAGCTGGCCCCTCAATAGAAAACAAAAGTCTGAATATTACATTTTAGGGCAGGTTGCATTTTTTAAAAAATAATAATAATGCAGCAACTATGTTTGGCAGCTTTTCTATCTAACATTTGAAAAAAATTCCCAAACATTAAAGGAATCTGCCAAATACAACAGCAAAAACAGAAAAATATTGTCCAAAAATCAATGTGTACATCTTAAGTGCACTAGACATGGGGGAGCAAGCATTTTTCTGCAACCTCAATCTTTTCTATTAAGAAATATGCCTTTGTTTATTGTTGCACAGGGTACACTATTTGTGACTTTCTATGTTAAACTATGTCACAGAAAAACTCATCTGTTAGTTTACTTATCTTTAAAGTGAGGGGGTTGGACTAAATGATCTCTAAGATCTCTTCCAACTCCAAAAAGCCTCTAATTTTATGACAGTGAATATCTTCTATCTGAAGTAACCACTTGGGTTTGGTAAATTAATTTTATAACGATTTGGGAGGGAGCAGGAGAAGGATCATGAACTCTTCTCTACATAATTAAAAAAAGAAAAGAAAATTGAAATCAACAAAAAACAAGCTTAGGGCACCAGGAGTGTCTGAATAACATCTTCCCAGTTAAACAATTTTAAGAATCCCATAATGTGAAAGCAACCCCCCACACATTCTCTCCCACATAAACACATTTTTTTTTAGAAGCTACACTAAGCAACAGAGCAGGCTCTCCTGTTTAACTTCTCTAACTACCTTATTCAGAAAATAATCTCCCACCAAAGCATTCCTTGATAACACAGAGCTGACCACTACATAACATGAACAAAAAACATTTTGAGAGACACTGAAAGTTTCTATCTTAGAAACTTTTCACCAAGACCTGATTATATGACATCATGTAACAATTTCTAAGTAAAAAATGAAAATTCTGTCCCTTTTCCTAACATTTTATTTAGTTGCTTTATTTTTTGATATACTCAAAGGTAGCAAGAAATGCTAGTTTAAACAATTTAGATCACAAGTAAATAAACTTTTTTAAAAAAAAGTCAAGAACTCTCTGATTCAGGGGAGGGAAGAAAGCAAAGGAAAGCGAAGGAAACCAACTGCTGGCCACATACAAATAATAGCAACTTATTTTAGTTTAGCCATTTGGGGTGTGGAGGGAAAAGATTAGCAAGAAAAACAAATTCAACTCATTTTAGATTAAAAACACAAAATGGACATGAAACTTTAATATACATGACAATTTGGGAGAAAGGGGAAGAAAGTGAGATATACAAAGAGGTAAAGAAAGAAAATTAAGAAAGAGGAGAGAGGAAGGACAAAAAAGATGAGTAAGGAAAAGGTGAAAGTCAGTGGGGGGGGAAGAAGATTCAAAAGAATCTCAAAAAGAGATTCAATAGGCTGTGAGGGGGGTGTGTTGACTGGAATTAAACTGTTCCTGTCACACCCAACCATTTTTAAAAAAATTTCTACAGTGGTTTTTTATTCTGTTGTTAGGCCCTCTGGGTTTTTGTTTTGGGGGAATTTTTTTTCACTAGCTATTAGACAGGGTATTTTAAAAAAGAAATGGAAAAAGCCACTCACGTTTATAAAATAAAAGCAAGTTTTTTTAATTATCCTAAACTCAATTCTTCAAAGTGAGAACGCAATTTTGTTAAACTGGCTTATCAATATTTTGGTTCAACCTTCCTAAACTAAAGTCTTATTGCTACTCTAAAGCCCCATACTAGTATGTAGATGGGTTCTCAAAGACTTTGCAAATGGAGCTCTGGCAAGTCCTTCAATAAACATACATTTACTTATTAAGTACTTTACTGTGAACCAGGCACTGTTCTACCTTCAGTAGAGCCAAATAAAAAAGTGAGACAGTCCCCAATCTTGGGTAACTTATGGTTTATTAAGCTGGGAAGGCAGTAGTATAGCACAGTAAGGAGTTCTGTGTTTTCATCCAGAAATCAGACTAGCTGAATTCAAAGAGTGCCATCAACTCTCCATTCTAGAGGACTGGTCGCCAGGTAACTAATTAATTTTAGTTACAACTAACAAAACCCAGTTACTAAAGCATGAAGGTTTTATAATCTAGTAGATTGGTGAGTCAGTATCCACACAGATAAAATCCTTGAAGCACCTAATGATAAATATTTTGTTTAGCACAGGACAGTTCCATGGGTGGAAATGTATTGTTTCTCCTTACTTTTTCAAAGTAAGGGAGATGAGCATATTTTGGAAAGAGTGAGGAAAGAACCAATGGAGAATTTGGAGATTGTAGAAGAAGGAAATAACTGAATGTCCTAGATGTCACAGAAGGGGTTACAATCAAGGGCATTTACAGAGAATTTAACCTTAAAAGGGCTAAAAGAAAACTCTTTCCTCTATGGAGGGTAAGTAAGAAAAGTTGAGGGACAATACAGAGAAACTCTGAAATGATGAAGAGCTCAGAGGAGTTTGGCTCTCCATACACACAGGAAAGATGAAATGGTTTGATATAATAGACATCTAAAATCACATGACACAGATTTCAACACCTGTATGAGCTGACCCTCTTGTCTAAAAGTATAAATATCCAGAACACACTTTACAGATAGAAAATAAGGTGGACCCAGAGTTGAAAAGAAAGAAGGTAGGCTAAATTGTTTTGGATAAATTGCAAAGCACTTTGCTGACACCAAACTTCCCATAACAGTAAAGGTCTATTCAGGGGTGGGGAACCTTCAGCTTTGAGGCCACATGTGCCTTCTAGGTCCTCAAGTGTGGCCCTTTGAATCCACACTTCACAGAACAAATCCTCTTAATAAAAAGATTTGTTCTATAAAACTTGAACTTCGTCAAAAGGCCACACCCAAGGACCTAGAAGGCTATGTGTGACCTAGAGACCATAGGTTCCCCATCCTGGTATACCTCCACTACAAATATTTTGCCAGTGTTGATGAAGGGCAAAGAGACATGAAACATCTGTCAAAAACTGAAGATGAGCATCACACAAAGAGCAATGGTGTGACAGGCATAAGCATATAGCCAACAAGGAACTCTGAAGAACAAGAGTAAAGGATGCTCATTTCCCACCAGCTGCTCAGCTTAATTTCAAATCTAGTAACATCAGGCTTTCCTCAAGATAAACTCATCACCTGAAATTTCATCTTCACGCAGACTGACTCAGCTTTTTCTACTCAACACCTTCTCAAAACCCGCAGTCACCTCTCCTTTAAGACTGAGGGACGGAGCAATAAATTCCTCCCAAAGCCTCCCACTGGAGGGCACAGAACTTCTAGTCAAATCTTCATTTCCCACCAACTGCTCTGCTTTGTTTCCACTCCATGAATATGATGGTCCAGCTGCACCCCTCCCCCTTTTCAGTTTTCTTTTGTATATTATCTTCCTCCCTCTCCAGTTGGCCTGATCTATATCTGGCCACTGGACCCACATGGCTCTGGAAAAGAAAGTGAGGCTGGTGACTTTGCACAGCCCTCTCTCATTTAAATCAAAGTCAATTGCAAGTCATGTCATCACCTTCCTGATGTCATGGTCCTCTTAGAGAATGAAGGAAAAACCACACAACAACACACAACCTCAACAACACACACAGCACAATCTTCCCTCATTAAGTTGTAAGTTCCTTAGGATTATCTTTTTCTTATTTGTTTTCCCAGCTTAGGGCAATATGTGGCACAGAATAGGCACTTGATAATTGTTTATTGACTGTTGGCTAAGGACATCATCAAAGAATTGTACGACAGAAAGAGAAGATGTTATATGGCAAATAGACAGCTTAAGTGTTACACTGGTTAGCCTCGTGCCATAGGGAGGAATGAGAAAGATCTCTAGCACATTAGATGAATCATCCTACCTCAAACTTTCAGGAAGACTTGACTAGATTTTGATAATATATTGTTGGAGGGAACTCCTGAATTAATTAGATTACAGATCTATTTGGGAGGAGCTCAAGCAGGATATCCTTGATCATCTCAGTAAAGTAGAAGGCAAGTTTATAAGCATGAGAAAGGTGGGAGGCAGATTGGAGGAGGGAAAGGGGAGTATAAAAAGGTATGGAATAGCCTCTGTTACAAGTTAACAAGAGGTAAATAAAAGGATAAGCAACAGCAGTAACTGTCTCAACTGAAGTAGCATGAATCTGTAGGGGGGACCTAGTCAGCCATTTTTTAAAACTATAAAGTAATGCAATGCCATTAATGTAATGCAATGTAAAGTAATGGCAGTACATGTTTAAGAGTTGAGAAATCAACTCTGGAGTTGATTTGGAGAGAATCCAGGACTGGCATTTGCCATGGGGTAATGACAGAAGGTCAAGGAAGTAAAGGATTCTAGGATGCTAGACAGAACTGCATCAAAATGGCAACTCTCCTTTCTAGAGGACAAGAGAAGACAGCTGGGGACTGACAAACTGGAAGAATAGTAATAGACTGGAAGAATGATCAAATGAAAAGAGATCATAAAGAAAGCTAAAAGCAATTTCATCTCCATGAAGAAGTGGGACATGAAGGGTACGCTAGATTATGGTCAGAAAGGAGAAGACAATAAGAGGTAGAGCAGTTCTGAGTATCAAGATGAAGTCTCCAAGAAGTGACCAAACTAGTTGAAGCAGAATAGTGATGGAAACCACAGGTGCTGAACAACTTTGAAGTCAGGTGTTGGATGGCTAATTAACATAGATGCTAAGTAAGGATAATGGCAAGAGACAAGGTAGAGAGGAAAACTTGAAGTCATAAAAGGTAAGTAGAAGAGGAGCATAGAAATTGATAATTCTGTCTTTTCTAGTCCTCTAGGAAGCTGACCAAAAGAAGCTTTTAGGGGGAGAAAGGAAAGCCAAGGCAAAGACTGGGAGGTGAATTATCCTTGTGGGGCATTCCCTCTACTGAGTCAGAGGTACAACTTATAGTCTCAGAAAATTGTCCTGAGGCAGCTAGGTGGCTCAATGCATAGGGTGCTGGACTGGACTCAGGAAGACCCCAGTTCAAATACAACCTCAGACCTGGGCAAGTCATTTTACCTCTGTTTCCCTTGATCTACTAGAAACAGCAAACCACTCCAGTATCTTTGCTAAGAGAAGTCTGTGGGCACTATGGTCCACGGGGGTCATGAAGAATGGGACACAACTGAACAACAACTGAGAGTGAGTTGTTCCACATCACAAAGTCAGGCAGGACTTGAACCTATGTCTCTTAAACTCCAAAGCCCAGACCCTTAGCCACTATATAACACAGTCCCTCTCTTAGCAATAGTTAAATTGACAAATATTTTGTTTCCAAATTGGCACACTTCTAGATTTTTTTTATGTTTGCTTAGAGGGCATTTCTCAGGGGCTGGGAGGGATGGTAAATCATACAGACTATTCCACCCCACATCCCAGTCCCACATTTATATGAATAGATATGGGCTAAAATGAACATGGACCATAAGATGATAAGATGGTGATAGTAATTCACACTTACAGAGCCCTTAAATCCATACACTACAAAGCTGTGAGAAAGGTAAGAATTCTTCCCAGTTTACAAAGTAGGTAGCAGAAACAGCAAGGTCACACAACTACATCCCAGTTCTTCTAATGTTCTTTCCACTACACAATACTACCTTGAGACAGAAGTTATAAAGGATAAACCTAAGAATTTTGTGAAGTAAGGAAGGGCAGAACTAACTGTTTTGCCTATATTAAGATGAGTTTATTATGGGTTAATTATGTGGATATGAGCTCTGTTTTTCATGGTATTAGCTTGTTGAGTCTAATTTCCATGTCCTCTCCCTCCTCTCTCTCCTCCTGTACCCTCTTCCCTTGACTTCTGGCCAGGCAGCAACTGATTTGCTATATCCTAGATCTTGCTCTAATTACAAAACCTTTCACAGAGAGTTAAATCTGAATTTAAAATCTAAAACCTGAATTTTTAAAACCAAATTGTATCTGTGCACCTGTTCCTGAAAACTGTTAAAACTGAATCCACCTTTGTCAAGCCTAGCACAGTTTCAGTTTATTCATGTTAAATCATTAACATCACCATACACAGACTAAGCTGAATGCAAAAAAAAAAAAAAAACAACCCTCATACATATTGAAGAAATGACTCACATCATTTCCAAACTCATCTACTATTGGGTTTTGATTTTACCTGTGAAAAATGCAAAGTTACCTTCAAGTCTTACACTCCAGAGAACTCAGAACTCAAGAGGTTCCCAGTTCTGCTGAGGATTTAGACAGCTCAATGGATAAGCTCCAAAAAAAGTGGACAATGTCAAAGTGACTATTCTAACAACGATTTTTGATAAAAGTATTGGCCTTTCTCTGGACTCCTGATCCATTCCACAAAAACAAGTGATAAGGAACCCTTCTCTCTCCAATCTGTTTTTCCAAGTGAGAAAAGTAATTAACCCTTCTCTCCCCAACCTGTTTTTTCAAGTGAGATAAGTAATTAACCCTTCTCTCTCCAATCTGCTTTCCTTTCAGAATAACGAGTTCTTTCTCTTAACTCTCATCACATTAACAACAACAACAAAAAAAGGATATTTGATGGAGCTAGAATAATAACGACTGAGTTATACATCACTTTAAGGTTTTCAAAGTGCTTTCTTGATCCTCACAACAACCCTGTGGAGTGAGTGCTAATGAGGGAACTGAAGCCTGAGAGAGGAGACTTTAGGGATAATCTAGTCCAACCTCTTCATTTTGCAGACTAGGACACTTGAGGCCCAGTAGAAATGATGGGATTGGAGTCAAAGGTATGCTCCAAATCTAAATCCTTGTTGTTGTTCGTGCTGTACTATAAGCGAAATGAATAGCCCGAAGTCACACAATGACTTCGTGGTAAGGGCCAAACTAGAATCCAGGTCTAAAGCCAATGTCCTCTCTATTCTAACTCAAAGAAATATCTTGGGGGGGGGGGGGAAGCAACATTTTGGGGTTTTGTCAGCATGCAACACTCCCAAGTCCCAATGCAATGTCAGCTGTCTTAGGGTCCAACTTCTGCCCCTCCAGTACATCACGCGCTCTCCCTGGCAGCAGCCCTCAGCCCCTCTGTCCTGCCAGGCGGCTGCCCTGAGATCACGGTCACGGAGGGGGCGCTCCATCCGTACCCGACCCTTCACCCCCAGACGTCCCCCCCGCCTCCTCGGGCGGGGGGGGGGGGGAACTACGAAGCCGCCGCTGTCTCAGCAGCAGCAGCCTCCCTTCCTTCCTTCCCACCAGCCTCCCGGGGTGGGTCCCAGCGGGAGCAGCACTCACCGGCACTGGGGGCGGGCGGGATGCGGCTACCCATTTCCTCCAGCCTCCCTGCTGGGCGGCGGCGGCGGCCGAACCGAGGCGAACCAGGAGCGGAGCACGCGCCCCTAGCCGCCGACACCCCCCCTCCCCGCCGCACCCCTCCCTCCCCTGCAGCGGGAAGCGCCGGCCAATCGGCTCGTGTCTAGCTGCCTCAGATCCAGCGCGTGCCAGCCCCCCCAACCCCCCCACCAGGGGGTTCTCTCCTAGGCGTCTCGAGACCCGCCCCGGACCCACGGCGCGCGCCCGAGCCAAGCGGTTCCCGGGAGCCTGTTGCCTGGACGCGGTTGCTTGGCAGCCCCAAGTGGAGGCTTTCCCCGCCAACCCCAGCCCCTGACAGGTTGCACTGCCCCTCCTCCCTCCCGTTCCCACACCGAAAATAGCCTCCCCTAGTCGTCGCTGTTGTTTCCCACCGAGCTCCCGGGAGCTGACGGGGCGGGGATTTCTCCTGTTGCAAAATAAATCCCGGGGTGGAGCGGGCTGAGTCGTAGGGAAGGATGCAGAGCGGCGTGGCCCCTAAAAATAACAATTATTTTCCTTTAAAAAGCAACAGCAACACTGGGGGGGGGGGGGAAAGATTGCTAGGATTGCGCTCGTAGATCTGCCCCTCCGATTGGTGAACGCTGGTCACTCCTCACCTGAGCAAGGTGAATGAATACTTTCTGGAGAAAGAGGAAAGTAAGGTTTCGTGAATTACCTTTCAATCCCGTAGCGAAGACTCAAGTTGGTTACACTTCTAGACAGCGCCTCACTTAGTCTGCATCCTTTGCTTTGCACGCCCTTCAGCAGGAGATGCTCTCACCTCTATCGGATTTGGGTTCTCTCCAGAATTCATCTCTCTTTTGACTGCTTCCTTCCAATGCCCCCACCCCCTACCAAACCCTTTACAGACTTTTGTCTGTATTTTGTGTTCCGAGGGTGATGCACGAGGTAACCCACTTTATACATTTACAAATCTTACTGGCGTTGCACGTATCAGCAGATCCTTTTCAAACAGCAATCACCTCAGGGCATAGGATCATAGATATAAAGCGAAAAGAGATCTTACAAGTCTTTTAGTTCAAGCCCTCATTTTTTATAGGTAAGAAAATTGAGACCCAGAGAAACTGAAGAACTTACAGAAAGAGAGAGAGAGAGAGAGACAGAGAGAGAGATCTATTTTTTTCTTTTTCTGTTCTTTTTAAAGACCTCTCCACTCATAAAGCTTCAGATCTGAAGAAAATTCATCTATATTTTGCATGATATTGCCATTGAATAAAAGGCATATTATTAAATAAGAGTAATAGTTGAACATTAGTATTAACCATACTGCATATGGTTTTCAGGGGTATAAGTTACAGTATTAGTGAACATATGAAGTACATGTAAGAAATTGTTTATGAGAAAAGGTTTCTAACAGAATATATCCATAGTAAGACCATTTTTTAAATGAACAGCCTCACTGGCAATTAAGGAAATGCAAAATAAAATGAGTTTAAGATATTATACTCTCATTACACTAATAAAAAATAAAATAACATTATAAAACCCAATACTGATGGAGAAACAGGCAAACATACACTGCTGATGGTAATCTCTTCTTAACTCCTACTAGTGGCAGCATTGTAACATATTGCCAGATTGTTCTTCGGAAAATGTTAAATCATCTGTATTACTTTGAACAATGGAGAAAGGAAGACCACCTTGAAGACAGTTGCAGTAGTTGAGTGAGTGAGGCTCTTTGCAAGAGAGGGAGCCAAGAAAATGTAAGGATACCAATTCGAAAGATATTGCAGTAGTTGAAACTAGAGTACTTAAAGGCTGATTACATGGGATGGGAGGGTAGGGGGAGAGGAAGAAAAGAGAAGAATTAAAGATGTAATACAGAGATCTCAAGCATAGCTATCTAGGAGGACGGTGATGGTGTTTTCTTGGTCCCAGAAATAAGCTCTCACTTTATAACAAAAGTTTGCAAAAAGGGCATTCAAGAATCATTAAGGCCATGAAACAGGCCAATCAAGGTCAAGTACACAAAGGAAAGCTAGGAGAATCAAGTTGAAGACACAACCAAGTTCACAGTGCCAAGGGACCGTTATTGTTCCTGCTGCCCTAAGGCTGCTTTTCCATGCCAGCTGGCACTCAATAGGTAGTCTTTGCTCCAGTGCTAGCACAGCTGCTGGAAGTGTACAGGTGGTGACAGAAATAGGAAATTCAGGGGAAGGAGCAGGTTTTGAGGGGGAAGATGAAGTCTGAGCAGTTCTGAGTGATGATGAGATCCGGGGTGTGGCTTTGTATACATGACTGGCAGAGTGGAGTGGAAATGAAGGTTTTTGGAGTTGAGGAGGGGGAGGAACTGAATAACTATTAATATGGCAAGTATGTGTACGATGTCAATACGTGGAAATGTGCATGGGAATTAATATTTCAACACTTCTGGGAATCTAATCTATGGATCATTGTACATATATTCTCAACCAGTGTAAGTTCTAACCTCTCTATGCCCTGTCATCTTTTTTAATTCTTGTTCATTTCATTCTGTAAATTCTCCAGAGAGGATCCACCCAATGTACTTCAAGGTCTCTCTCTTGTCTTTTTTTAATATTTCATGGCTAGCAGTGTAACCCTCAGACTTAGTATCTGTTATCCCTCACTTCTGCTTTAGAATTGAACCACCTCCTTTTCTGGTTATGCATGTCTTTGATAATCTCTATTATGTCACTTCTCAAATGAATCATCAGTAATATGTTCAATGCTGGATTTCAGGCATAGGCTAGTAAATAATGCTACAATTTAGGGACTTTGTATTATGATTACACCTAAACACAACAGAAATAAAAGTTAGAAAGATTTATCATAAAGGATATCAATATAAGAAATAGATTAGTACTCTAGTATTTGTCCAGCCATTAATAATCTGCAGCCCACTTATATTTATCATTCTTTCCATTTGTTTTTGGGCCACCTGAGATTTTGATTCCTTTCAGGCTGTAGTTTTCCATAATTATTAGCCATGTAACATCAGTCAGAATATTTGTATTAAAATATGAAATAGTGCCAATGGGGGAAAGTAGAATATACAATAATTGGAGAAAGATTTGAAATTATATAAAAAATTTGATTTTGGTAGGTTTTTGTTGTGAGTATTTTTGTTTATGCTGTATTTGCAGGTGTGTGTATGTGTATAAAATTGCTTTAAGTTCATACTTATATTCCAATGGATGCACAACCTCATCAATGTGGGTGTTTTTTCCATTGGTCCAGAATGTAACACATCCAAGGCTTCTTATCTGGCACAATTCTTGCCATAGAACTTCCATAGAGTCCTTCCTCTAGGTTTTCTTACATTTTGTGAGTACTAGTATGACATTCAGACTGTTCACTCATCCATCTCTCATTCTTGCTACATAACTGGCCCATCTCTTTTTCAAATCATACATCTTGCTGTGGAATATACCTTAACTATTTTGTGCATCAGTCATCTATAGCAATTTGTTTAAGCCAACTTAAGTTCATAACTATATACACGTTTTTCCATCCATCTATTTAATATATATATATGCCCCTTTCGTGGTTCACCTTGTAAATTAGCAATTATAAGGGCAGTATTTACAAGTAAAAGTAGTCATCTTAACTGAGAAAAAAGAGAGATACCACCTACTCGAACATCAGCTGGAGTTCTAGTTACCAAAAACAGAGATGCCAAGACATTTTAATAATAATATTTTATTTTCCCCAATTACATGTTAAAGCAGTTTTTAACTTTTTTTGTTTTGAATTCCATATTCTATCTATCTGTCCCTCCCCTCCTTCCTCTCTGAGATGATAAGCAATTATATAAAGAGATTGTATATGTTTAATCATGTAAAACATTTCCATATTACTCATTTTGTACGAGAAGACTCTGTTTAAAAAAAAGGTGAAAAATAATATGCTTCAGTCTGTATTCAGACATCAGTTCTTTCTCTGGAGGCCAATAGCATGTTTCATCATGAGTCCTTTGCATCGTTGTATTGCTGAGAATACGTAAGTCATTCACAGTTCTTCATTGCACAACATGACTGTTGCTGTGTACAATGTTCTCCTGCTTCTGCTCACTTCACTTTGTATCAATTCACATAAGTCTTTTCAGGTTTTTCTGAAATCATACTGCTTGTCATTTCTTATAGATGTCAAGACATTTGATGATATTGCAACTATAATTGTGTAACTATAATGTTGCCAGCAGCTGCTGTGGAGATGAAAGACCAACCATAAGAGCACACAAGAGGGCTGCTAGCATAGGTTCTTTGATCTGCTTTTCTAAGGAAAGCAACTTTAAGGAGTTAACAATCTCACTTTCCTTAAACATATATGTCATTCACTTAGTTCAGAGGGAAAAGTCAGCATCCTGAACTCCAGAGCAAAAACAGAGAAAATATAAATAGATCAACAGACAGGTTTTTGTCTGATCAAGACATCACATACATAGTTACCAGAGAAAGAGAAACACCAACATTTTTCAAAGTGGGGGGTCAGCTCCTTGATGGCTACCCAGAGTCTCTACAACAATGCTCTTTCAATGAGTGTGCCCCCAAAAGCAAAACAACAACCTCAGAGCTTACCCTGTTCAGGGCCCTGAGGGCTCAGAGTCTCTACTTAGCAAAAAGAGGTGTGAGAAAGATCTTTAATCACTAGTACCACAACATATACATTGCTTCCAATCAATGACTCTTGATTCAAACAAAGACGACTAAAAGACACCCAATTACCTCAGTGCTGAGAAGCACTCCAAACAAAAGACCCCACTTTGCTTGCCATTACATTTGAAAGGCAAGACTTTAAAGGAACTTGATTACCTCAGGGCTGAGATGCACTCCAAAACAAAAACCAAAAGATCCCACTTTACCTGCCCAATTCAAGCAAAGGCAAGACTCATTAAAGACATTTGATTGCCTTAGCATTCCAAAAGAGAAAACAGCAAAAAAAAAAAAAAAGGCCCACCTTGATTACCATTACAAATGATAAACTTGTAGATTCTTTCTGAAAAGCAATCTGAAAGTATACAAAGTTTTAAAAATAAGTATACCCATCAATCCAATAATTGCAATGGTGATATAAAAAAAAAAACTCTGAAAAGTGCTATCCAAAAGAAGGTATCTGTTTAATAATTTTCATAGTAATTGCAAAAATTGAAAACAACTGATTACCAATATGGGACTTGTTAAATAGTGGTACATTAGCGTAATGGAATATTGTAACAAAACTAACAAGTATGAGGAATACAGAGAAATCTAGAAAGAGTTTTACAAAATAATATAAAATGAAGAAAATTAGAAGACTGCTTAGATTATATACTAACTACAACCACATAAAGGAAAAGTGAATTGGGATGAATGAACAAAGAAACTTAATAGTAACTTAGAAGGAATTACTGAAAAATTCTTATATTTTATATGTTTAAATTAATTTATATGTAAATAGCTATTCAACAAGCTTGTTGGTTATGTTTGTGTTCAGTGTCAAGTTTTTAATAAAACATTTAATTTAAAAAAAATAAACTCAATTGATTTTTAATAAGTAGAGAAAGTGACAAGAAGAATTCCTACTTTAGACCTGATTCTGCCTAAGAAGGCAGAAATGATTGACAAAATAAAAATGACAAAAACTTTAGGAAACTGATCATACCAAGAGATCAGCAGAACTTTCAGAAGTGATTGTATAACTGTGTGTATTTGAAAAACTGTAGCAAACAAAAGAGCTACTATAATATTGGATTAGAAATGAGTAAACATCCTAATTTTCAAACAGGAAAAGATAGATTCTCCAAACTATCACTGGTGAGCTTGACTTTGATTCTCAGTAATATTCTGGAGTCGGTATCACTTCCTTAGCCAAGAAAATGATGATCAATAAGAGGCAGCAAGACTTCATCAAAAACCAGACTAACCTAATTACTTTTTGAAACATGGTTACAAGATTGATAGCTTGGAGAATGTCATAAACATAGCCTATTTAGATTTTAGCACGGCAATGGACAAAGCCTTTCCCAATATCCCTTATCCTTATCCTTATCCCAATATCCCAATATCTAGAGATGAGTACTAGATGATAGACAATATTTTCAGATGAATTTAAAGCTGGTTAAATCACAGAACCCAAGTTTAACATGAGCCAACACAGTAACATGGTAACTTTAAAAAGTTAATAACATCTTGGGCTGCACTAAGAGAAGAAGCATGGAGACCAGAACAAAGAAAGTCATGGTCCTTCCATACGCCATCCTGCTCAGACCATGTGTAGAATAAGTATGTTCAGTTCTTGGAGTTCTTCAGTTCTTGAAGACATACTTTAGAATAGACCCTGCCAAACCGTACTGCATGGGTGTACTACAGGGTGAAATGATACAAAATTATGTTACAGAGAGATTACTTGAAAAAACTTGAGATGTTGAATCTGATGAAGAAAATACTTGTGGACACGACAACTGTCTTCAGTATTTAAAGACAGCTGTCTTGTGGAAGAATTAGACTTTTTTCTCTTAGTCAGTGAGAACTAGGAGCAGTGAATAGAAGGTGCAAAGGAGCAGGTGTCAACTCAATATAAGGAAAATTTTCTTAATAACGAATGCTGTCCAAAAGTAGAATGAGTTTGCTCGTAAAGAGTTGTTTTTTTGGTTTGTTTAATCACTTCAGGCCCTCAAGCTAGATTACCATTTCGAAGTGGAATTGTAGAGAAGTTTCCTGTTTGGGTCTTAGTTGGAGTAGATGGACTTTAAGGTGCCTTTCAACTCTGACATTTTGTGCTTCTCAGTGTAACTAGCAGTATTAGAAAGGATGTTGTCACTATGTTTATTCTAGGAACCCATTACTGTCAAATGATTTCCATATTCTCACCCTAAAATCTCTGAGCATACATTCATTTTTTCATTCAATAAACTTAAATGCCTAGAACATGCAAAACCTTATGTAGATATTCATAATAATACCTGATTTTCATATTTGAAGATGTTGGTGCTGTTTGTATTATTTAAAACAGTTTAACCAATGTATTAAGTATCTACTATTTTTAAGGCACTTTCCTAAAAACTAGAAATTCAAAGATAAAAGATGACAGAGGATGTTCAAAGATGAAAATGACAGAATCTTTGTCTCCAAGGAGCTTTCAATCTAATGCTTACCTTGTATTTTTTTTATATTTATCATTCTAGATGTCCTAATACCAGTGAAATTTACTCTTGGGTTTTCTATGAAATTATTACATGATTTATTACAAGCCATTTGAAAATGATGTACAAAATATGATGTTTAGTTTTGTGAGCTTCATTCCACTAGACTAGGCATTTTGGAATTTAGTGGAGTAAGAGAACTATGCTAGGATTGGAAAGTGGGGAGGTATCCTGGAGAAAGGAAAATTCTTAAGAACATAACCACAAAAATATAACCACTAATTTTCAATCCAAGTTCATTTGAGATTAGAATCTTATCACCTATAATCTAGTTATTATAAAAGATAATATAAAATTCTCCAAAAGTCTTTAAAAATTAACTTTAATTTATAAAATAAATACATGCTATATAGCATTTTTAGAACCAGGAAGGGTGTTGTAAAATAAAACAAATGATCATAACTGGAGCACAACTCTAAAAAGTTAGAGTTTCTAACGTGAAATTTATATAAAGATAAAAATAGAATCTAGCTTGTTGTTATAGAGATAAGGATATACCATGGTATAGTCGGTGTATTAGGGGGCTACATGTTCCAAAAAACCCAGATTTTAGGGATGAGATCAGAAAATGTTGCCATGTGAAATTCAAGCTAATTAAAATCCACATGAAAATGTATGAGATTAGCTGGCTGCAGAAACAATCCATTCTAAGAGACTGTATGTAAATGTTTAAGAGGAGGTTGTCTCTCCATACTTATCAAGGATTAAGCAATATCCCACATCCCATCAAGAAGATACTGATCCAATGTAATTAATGTAAAATAACTGTAATTTTGAAAATTGTAATTTGTGAATGGTAAATGCAAACAGAAGGGTGAGTAGTCTGCATGGAGTCTAGAAATAGGAAAGCCAAAATGTAATAATTTGTCAATGTGTCTCAAGCAGCGTCCAGGAGAGTGGGTGCTTTGATTCTTATGACTCATAACAGTTATCAAACCAGAAATATCCTTAGAGTAGAGAAGGGCAATTACCAGCCTACTGTAGCTTGATAGAAATGTCCTTTAAGAACATGAAACTAAAGAAAATGTACTCCCACCCCAATTTTAACAACATTCTCTCCTTGCTAAGCAGACTTCTAACTTTCAATTGGATTTGTCATTTAGACTTGTATCAGAAAGGAGTACCTTTTGCAATTGACCAACACTGGTTATCTTGACAGAACTAATTCCAAAGTAAAAATGGAAATATTCTCAAGGATTCTTTTTCCGCTTCCACCAGTTTTTCAGTACTTTCTTAAGATAAATTTCCACATTTGAAAAAACAGACATTCTAGTTCTCCACAATGACTTTGGTCTCAACCTATTATTAAACAATGGACATTTGCTGAATTAATTCAATGAATGATCCCTGGCATCTTATAAATTGATTTATTATATATTAAAGGAAGGCCTTCATTTCACCAAATATGCCAATATAATAAACTAGGTAGTTGTTATTACTTTACTACTGGTCAATGTTACCAAATGTTTACTAAGTTCTCTCTAAGTGTAAGTCTCTGCTAAGCACTGTAGAAATTACAAAGAAATAGAAATTCGTATAGTTGAGCTCCAATTTTGGCTTTGCCACCATGAGTCTTAGTTTCCTAGTCTGTAAAATTAAAAGTTTGGATTAAATAATCTCCAAGATCTTGTCTAAAATTCTTTGAATCTGTAAAAATAATTGCCCTTACTCTCTAATAATTGTGAAGATAAAACATACACATATGAAAAATAGCTAATAATGAGAAATATACATTGTAGGAGTTCAGTGGCAAGAGAAACCACTTTAGGTTAGGATAGCCTGGGAGGCTTCACAGAGAACTGGAGTTCCATCTGAGTTTTAAATGATTTGTAGGAAAAAGGGAAAGACATGGGGGCAACATCTTAGTTGGATTAGATCAGAGTCAGTTTGTGAAGAATTTTGAATTGCAGACTAAGGAATTTAGCTCTTATTCATTCATTCATTTATTCGAAAAGCATTTATTAAATCCCTACCATGTCCTAGATACCTTGTTAGGTGCTGGGGATATGAAGACAAAAACAAAACAATTACTGCCCTCAAGGAACTTATATTCTACTGATGGTAAACAAACATGTACTCAGATAAATCCACAAAATATATGAGGTATATACAAATTCTTTGAGAGAGGACATTAAGGAGATACTGATAAGAGAAAGCATCATGTAGGAAACTGAGCTCGAGCTAAATTTCAAAGGATGTTAGGGATTCTAAGTAGTAGAGGTGTCAAGGGAATGCTTTGTAGGTATGGGAAACAATTTGTGCATAGATATGGAAGTGGGAGATGGAATATATGTACAGGGATCAGCAAATAAATTAATTTGGTTGGAATGTAGAGGATGTGAGGGGGAGTAATGTAAAAATCAGTCTGGAAAGAAAAATTGGAATCAGATTGTGAGGGGTTTTACATTCTAAATAGAGGACTTGTTTTTTATCCTAGATGACTGAAACATCTTGATCAGGAGAGTGGCGTGATCAGATCTGTGTTTTAGAATTATCAGTCTAGCAGCTGGCAGAAGAATAGACTGAATGGAGGGGAAATTGGAGGCAAGGAGACCATTTGGAAAGATTCTAAACCCAAGAGCTCAGGGCCCTGAATTGAGGTGGCAGACACGTAAGCAGAGAAAAGGGATAGTTGTAAGAGATATCATGGAAATGGAATTGACAAGACTTGAAAACTGATTGAATAATGGAAAGTAAAGAATAGGGAGAATGAAGAATAGAATATGACCCCTCGATTAAAAATATGGGTAACAAGAAGGATGTTATTGTTGGTGGTACCCTCAAAAGAAATGGGGAAATTTGGAAGAGGGGTCAGTTTGGGGGGAAAGATGAGTTATGTTTTGGACATGTAGAGTTTGAAATGTCTATAGGAATCCAATTGGAGATGTCCAGAAGATGTCTAATGTTCGTAGTATGGGACTGAAACTCAGTACAGACTAGAGCTAGACATATAGATATCAGAGTCATCTGCATAGAGATAGTCACTGAACCCATAAGAACTAATGAGATAACTAATAGAGAAGCTATGCAGAAGGAAGGAAGGAAGGAAGGAAGGAAGGAAGGAAGGAAGGAAGGAAGGAAGGAAGGAAGGAAGGAAGGAAGGAAGGAAGGAAGGAAGGAAGGAAGGAAGAGGGACCAGGAAAACAAGGCTTGTGGAGGGCCATTGAACAGTTGTGTTCAATGTTGTAGGAAAACTAATGTGGCCATTATGTGGGGAATAAATTAGAGAAGCAAAAGACCAGAATGCCAATTAGGAGTCAACACTTTTTTGTAATAGAAAAAGAACTGAATTTATCTTCAGGAAACCTAGGTTCATTTTTGGTTTTCTTAACTACTACCCATCTGACCAGAACCTCTGTGGTCTTCAGTTTCCTTATCTGTAAAATGAGTGCTATTTATTGTCCCTTTCAGATTGAAATTCTGTAAACTTATTGTAATAGTCCAAGAATTAAGAAATAAGATCCTAACTAGTGCTGTGGCAGTAGGCAGGAATTCATTCAAAATATATTACAAAGGACTTGGTGAATGATTTAATATGGAGAAAGCCAACAAAGATCACTTAAAGGTTTTGAGCCTAATGATTAAGTCAACAGTGATAACACTTAGGGAATACAGAAGTTAGGAAAGACAATAAGCTTTGAGGGGCAAATGATGAGTTACAGACATGATGACTTTGATCTGATGGTGATCTATCTAAATTGCAATGTCCAGCAAACAGCTGAGGATTTAGGACTTTTCTCAAGAGAGAAGGCAAGCCTGGACATATAAATTTGGGAGTCATTCACTCAAAAGTAATAGGTTAGACATATAAGAATAAACATTCTCCAGTGGAAAAACATACATAGAGAAAGATGGAAGGCTGAAGCCTAAACCTTGAAGAATGTAAAGGAAAAACAATGTTGGAGAACCTAAAAGAGATGCTCTTTGAAGAAGAAGAGATAACTGACATTCTATAAAAAGAAAGATCAATGAGAATGGGTTCTGAGAAAAGTCTACTGGATTCGGCAATGAGAAAGTCATTACTCAAAGTTGTTGATAACTTTTAAAGGTTCCATTAAGTGACTGGGGCATAGAATTAAAAAGGGAATGGATGCCTTTTGACACTAGTAGGCTTATACTCTAAAAGGTACCAAAGAAAGAGAAAAAGGATTTATCCATACAAAAATATTTATAGCAGTATTTTTTGTTGTAGCAAAGAAATAATTAACCTATTAATTGGAAAATGGCTGAACAATTATGGCATATAAACGTAATGGAATATTATTGTGCCCTAACAAATGACAAAAGATTCAGAACTGATGCAGAGTAAAGTGAACAGAAGAACAATTTATGCAATGACTAGAAAAACAACTATGAAGGATTTTAAAACTATGATCAACAATTTGACCAATTATCACTCCAGAAGAACAATGAGTCACACTTTCCAGCTCCAAGAGAAAGGTAATGAACTAGAGGCTTAGAATAAGACATATTTTTATCCTCAAAAAATGTGTGGATTTGTTTTGCATGACTATACTTCTTTGTTACAAAGGAGGGTTTTTGTTTTTTGTTTTGTTGGGTTTTTTTTTTTTGGAGACGGGATTGAGAGTAGAGAGGAAGAAAAGTGATAGGGAATTGTAATGACCCTTTTTAAAAAATGCTCATCCATCAGTTATTTTTAAAATAAACTGAAGAGAGCAGTACAGAGTTCAGAAGGGGACACAAACAAACAGGGTAGTGTTGGAATCATCATGTTAAATTTTAATTACACACACACACACACACACTCCAGTTTGTACATAGTGAAGGGGGAAAGATAAACTGTATATGAGAAGTTCACACCTTCATTTTTGTTTTTCTATGCATATTAAAATGTGCATATTGATGATTATCAAGTTCATAATAAAAAAGAATTTTTTTAAAGAAGGTGGGGTTGTTGAGAAAATAGAGGCAGGGGATTGTAAACCACTCTGGCAATTTGGCTATACAATGAAGCAGAGAAACAGTATAACAGCTAGAGAATGCAACAAGATCAAGTGCATGGTTTTTTTTTTGGCATGGGAAAAACCTCTGCACATTTGAAGACTACTATGCAATGTGTACATTGTAGAAGTTACATTAGACAGTAGTCAACATTCCCTTTGATCTAAACTAATGTAAATATCATTTATTTTGTGGTCACAAGCTTTTTCTTTTCTCTTTGAAAATTTTTTTAAAGTATATGACATTCTAATCAAATAAGATTGAGGCAAATTTAGGGTATAATCTATGTGACATTACCCTTTGATTTATAAGTAAACAGATTAAAGGACTGAGTAACTACAAATTAGAGTTTAATCTATGTGACATTACCTTTTGATTTGTAAGTAAACAAATTAAAAGACTGAGTAACTACAATTTGATAAATCCTACCAGGCTATTTTCAATGAATTTTTATTGATATCTTTTATTTATATATTACTTAAATTTCCTTTTGTATTCCCTTCCCCAAACCCCTAACTAGTAATCCATCTGTTAAAATTAAGATTTTTTTTCAAATGAAAGAGTAATAGGAATTCAACAAAACTGATCAACATATCAAAAAAAAGTCTACCATTCTTACAGGTTACTGTTGATGCTTTTTCTTTTTTAGTACTCTGTGTTGATAGAAATATCTTAGAACATAGGAAATCCGTTTTTTTCTTTTTGCATTTCAAAAGCATTGTTTTTTCCGTATGTTTTGAAAGAAGCCAAAATAAACCTAATTGTTTTTGTTAACATCCCCTTATATGGAGTGTAATTATTCCAGACACCTGAGTTTGTATAAAAGATTATTGATGTCAGCTGCTCAAGGATTTTTAAAACTAGCTACTATTATTGCAGAACCACCAGAGGGAGCACAAAATATTAGGATATATTTTTGCTGATCTTTTTGACATCATGCATAACTGTTTATGTATATATACATATATATATACATATATACACATATATATATGTATATACAGGTAGAATTAGCTTTGGTTGGTACTCTTGTTGACTTAGTGATTCTATGCTTTCTCTTCTTGAAAATTCATTTGTAGATTATTTAAATAGGATAAAGTATAACCTTGTCATAGCAAGCCTTACAACAGTAGAATTTGGTATTTTTCAATGCTGTTCAGTCATGTCCTACTCTTTGTGACCCTATTTGGGCTTTTCTTGGGAAAGATACTGGAGTGGTTTGCCATTTCCTTCTCCAGCTCATTTTACAGATGAGGAAACTGAGGCAAACAGGGTTAAATGACTTTCTCAGTATCGCACAGCTAGTAAGCATCTGAGGCCAAATTTGAACTTAGGTCTTCCTGACTCCAGACCCAGCACTCTATCCACTGTACTACCTAACTGCCTGCTGACACTTTTACTATTCACTTTACCACTTGCACATAATATTTACTACTTAATATTGACATATTTCTCCTTTGAGTATACACAACGATCCCATATACTCAAGGAAATTAAAATCTAATTTTGAAGATAAAACATATATGTACATGAAGAAGGCAATGCATGCATAAGGCCAGAGACAGTGCACATTGTAACAATTCAGAGCAAAGAGTTTACTTTTCACTAAAACCATCAAGGCAGATTTCACAGGGGAATGGGATTTGATCTGAGCTTTAAGGGGCAGGCAGAATTTCAATAGATAGTATTCCAGACTGGAAGGATAGAATGAAGAAAGACAAAGAGGTAAGAATATTGGCATGGATTTATTTTCAAATATCTTCATTCTCTAAGAGAATGAGATATTAAATGAAATAAAATGGACAGTGCTTTGTAAACCTTAAAGGACCATATAAATGATAGCTCTCATAATTATTAATTTTTTATTTATAATTTTTTTAATTTTAAACTTAAATACAAAATAAGAAGAAAAAGAAACAAGCTTAAATACTAAAACTAAAATAATACAGAATAAGAAAAGGGGAAAAAAGCCATGTGCATTGCAGAACATGAGAGTGGATTCAAAATACACAGCAATAAATTTCCATTTCAAGAAAACCTATATAATAAATACTATGCATTGTGTTGAGAGCTGTCCATCCTTTTCTTTGCTTCCTTGTAAGTTTTCTTTTGTTCTCTGCTGTGCACTTTTTACTTTGTTCTTTTTCTCACTTCCTTTCCCCCACCCAGAAGGCTACAATTAAGAGTGGATATATGTACGTACACATATATGCATACATACACATATATGTCCACATACTTATATCTGTATTTCCATATATAGACATATACACACAAAGATATATACATATACATATACACACATATACCTGTACATACCTACGCTCACATATATGTATACTTAGTGATAATCATATTCACATACAGACATACATTCATATGCATCTATGTAAGATTGTACTATACTAGGGGTGGAGCCAGGATGGCAGCTGGAAAGCAGGGACTAGCATGAGCTCCC
>CM053624.1:124059699-124077229 GCA_028646595.1 Phalanger gymnotis
AATAACTCTCAAAGACCTGATCTAGTAAATTGTAGAAAGGCTGCTCTTAGAGTCAGTGGAGGGTCTATCTTCATCACCATTGTCACACATATTGGAAATCCTGAAGTTGCATATTCCTTGTAACAAGCCCTCACATTTCCTATTAGTCATTTACATGGATGAATTATTTCATTCCCATGTCCTAGTGCCTTGGCAGTGAATATAATTTTAAGTGCATTGAAAGGAAGAAAAAGGAGGAAGCAGAGAATTAAATCAAAGGACATTTGATCAACTTTAAGTGTAGAAGAGACTGCAGCATTCATTATGCCTTTAAGGAAACTATTTTCTAATAGTTTGCCCAAGACATGTAGTAAAAAGTGCCCTGTTCCTTTACGCATTCTATCACCATGGGTAATTAAGATTAGTTATTTTTCTGTTAACTTCAGATTCTCTCTTGGTTGGTTATGGTAAGTTGAGCTTCTCTATTTCAGGCTCTTCACAAACATCTGCCTGCATAGTGTCTGATCATTCATCTATTTTCCTTCTTCATCCCACAAATATTTATTGAATGTTAACCTCATACAAGACCCTGCTCCTGTTTACAATTCAGTGTGGGTGGTAATGGCAGGAGCTGGGGACTGGACAACCAAAGGAAAAGGAGGCTCATGAATTTGGAGACAGGAGCACTAAAAATAACAAATCCATGACTGGAAAGTTGGGGTATTACTAGGTCTGTGTCCTGCCCTAATGAGCTGTGTAGTGCTGGGTAAGTCAAATCTCCATTCCAGGCATCTGTTTCCTTATCTCACAAATGAAAGGACAAGTCTAGGTGATTTCTAAATTCTCTCTATAAACTACAAAGACACTTATTGTCATTTATAAAGCTGGAAAGCTCTTTTATAGTAATCCACGTGTTGTATAAATAAACACCCTAGAACTGCAGTAGGATTTTGGACACAAGATGAATTTATATGATACATTAAACTCACACTTACACAGTGTTTTGCAGTTTTCAAAGCACTTTCTTCCCAACCACTTCTGAGGTAGGCATTGCAAGTATTATTACCCTCATTTTATAAATGAGTAAGGATTTGTTATGAGAGCAGGACCACAGGCAGACTCCAAGCCCATCATCTCTGGGGTTGAGCCTCCAATGATCTCCTTTCCTTCTCTTTACTCCCGTGACCCAGTCAGGTAGCCTGACAGGGATAAAGAAGGCAGTTCTCTGTGAGGGTATGAAGGCCAAAGGACCAGGGATGGCACCTCTGATCCAGATGGGATAATGGGCCCAGCAGAACAGTTAACATTGAGGAGGGAAGAGTAAATGGTGACCCTCATCCCTGCCTTTCCACTTGGAGCAGAGCCCTGCTTGCCCTCTGTTGGTTCCAGTCCTGAGGCTAGATGATAATAATATTAGGCGTATTTGAAGCTGGTTGAATAATTATAACACAAGAGCAATTAATTATTAATGGGTCTGTGTCAACCTAGATAGAGATCTACAGAGATCCCTAGGGATCTGTACTTGACCTTATGCTGTTTAACATTTTGACCAGTGACTTAAATAAAGACATAGATGACACACTGACTTACTTGTGTAAAACAGTAAGGGTCACTAGCATGTTTTATGATTGAGACAGGATCCAAGGAAAACTAAACATGGTAGAGTATCAGGTAGAATTTAATAAGATGAAATTCAATAGGAATAAATATACAATCTTATATTTGGGTTCAAAAAATCAATTTTCCTGTGACCTAAGGACTACTAAGCCTTTCTGCTTATCATTGTATCCTTGGTATTATGGATCCTGTTGCTGAACCCTAAGGACCAAAACGCCTTTCCATCTACCCTGAAGCTAAACTCTCTACACATATTGTCTGACCCTATTAAGATATGATCTCCTTGAAAGCTGAGATTTTCTTTATTTTCTCTTTGTATTTCCAGAGCTTAGTACTTTGCTTTGTACATAGCAAATGCTTAATAAAGGCTTTTCATTCATTCATTCAAGATGCAGGGAGGTATGGCTAAGGGAGCAGTTTACTTAATATGAGTGAAGCGTGATATGGTAGCTCAAAAAGTATTATTGTGATCTTGGGCTACTTAAAAAAAAGGAATAGTATCCAGAATAAAGAAAATGATAATCCATTGGTCCTCTGCCTTGGCTATTACATAATTGGAGTACTGTGTTTAGTTTTGGGCACTGCTTTTTAGGAAGCACATTGATAAATTGGAAAGTGTCCAGACGAGAAGAATCCAAATAGTGAAGGGCCTCTAAATAGAAGATTTGAGAATATAATAGCTATTTTCTAGTATTTGAAAAGGCCTTTTGTGGAAGAAGGATTAAATTTGTTCTACATGCTACCAAGGGACAGAACTAGGAGTAGTGAATGAAAATGGTAGAGAATTAGATTTCAACAGAATATAAGGAAAAATTTCCTAACAATTAGAGATGTCCAGAATTGGAATGGGATGCCTGGAGCAAACCCTTACTGAAGGTTTACTCACACAAAGGCTGAAAGATTTCTTGCTGGGAATATTGTAGAGCAGATAATTGCTAAGACATTGGTTGGACTAGATGGCCTCTGAAGTCAATTTCAATATGGCCTCTGAAGTCAATTTCAATGCAAAGACTCTTTGATTCTGTCCTAGAAATGTAGAACAAGCTGGAAATAATGTCAAGAATATCTGAATTACCCAAGCAGTAGTACCAGCTTGATTCTAGGTAGTGAACACTGTTGGAAAGACAGGTGAGATCATAGAAGGGAAACTGGCTGAATGAGTGGGGGATTATCCATTGTGGGGCTAGGATTTGGAATGGGCCTGGGAATACTGTGGGGAATTGGAAAGGGGGAGACAAGGATTAAGTGTACTCAGCACCAAAACCTGGTTTGCTTTAGCCTTCAGTCCTCCATGACCTATGCTTTTTCCTCTCAGCCAAAGCAGAGAAAGAAGCACAAGACATTTTATTATTCACAACCACTATTGAACATGGTTGAGGGAAGATGTTACTTTCAAGGGATCTATGAAGTATATAAGTCTAAGTCTTTAAAGTCATTCAAGATGCCACATAGGTGAGAATTACAAAATGCACACACACAAAAAAAACCTCACACATAAAGGACTCCTTCCTTTCTATGATCCTTAAGAGTTAAAAGGTGTATTAAATTAATCAGGGAAACTTTTCAATCTTATATCCTGGGAGAAAGATACTATTTCAAATGTTCTAAAAGAAAATATGATTTAAAGTGGGGTCCTGTAAGATTTTTATTTATTCAGTTTCTTTTATTATTATATTAATTTTATGATTGCTTTATACTAATTCTTTTAGGAAGCCCACTTATTGGTCCCAAGAGTGAGGGAATAGTCTAGGGAAAATTCTAGAGTAAAGTCCTAATGGATTTCTCCAATTTACAGTAATTTAGTAACATAGAGAGTGGCATTTAGGTAATTTGACTCTAACTCTAATGTGAGCTAGGTTTTAAAAGATAGCTAATGCCTAGTCTCAGAAGAGAGGGAAGATTTTCCAGGATTCTAGGCAAAGGGAATGGCATGCTCACACTCTACCTGTCTTATCTATCTTTGTATTCTCTCATTGCCTAACTTGTAATAGAATGGAATTGAGCTGAATTGTAAAGGGTAGAACTAACTTGCCCCAAGCCATGTAGCTAATTAGAGTCATATTTCCTTCTTCCCAATTTACTGTTTCTTTCATCAAGCTGCTTCATGGTGGGGTTGCACATGAGCCCTGAAGGGTGGGTAAGATTTTTCATAAATATTGAGGAGAGGAGAAGGGATATTTCTGGGGAAGGCAGAAAGGTGGGAAAATCAGTGGTACTGTAAGCAATAAGAAAATGGTAGATTGGGGAAAATATGAGAAGACTTATCTTACAACAGTAACTGATACTGGCCTAGGTCTAGGGCACTCACTCCTCTTCCTTATGTCACACATATGTTCTTATGGGTTCAATTGCAAGAAAGTTTGGCCTCTAATGAGAGGTGATAGGTTCTCTCTTCTCACGTTCTTTGGCTCATTGCATCCTCCACCCCAGTGTCCAGAGGGAAAATTGTGTAAGGTTTAAGTGTTGACTCATGTCTAAGGTCTCCACAAAAGAGAGTGTAGAAAGGTATACAATGTACAATATGAACCATTTATGGGATGGTTCCAAAATAAATGCTAAGTGATACAAAAAAGCTTACAAAATATACAAAATCATGCATACAAAAAGCATACAAAATGATACAAAAGCATGCAAAATCCCTAAGATTTAAATAATCAATCACTTTTCAATCAATTAATCAATAAATATTTAAGTACCTATTAGCATTTACTAATAATAAGTACTGTGCTAGATTCTAGGGATGTAGCTATAAAGAAAGGCACATAACTTGTAACTACTATTACAATTCATCAGTAGGTTGTGTCTTAAATAGCAGAAAGGGAAGCGTTTTTGGTTCAATTGAATAGGCACTCCACATTTCACCTCAGCTTTGCATTGTCTCCCTTCATGGGAGATATTTTGTAGCAAAATGAGTTGAGGATTGGGTTCACCTTCTTGCTGCTAGTATTCTTGTCTAAAAACACGGGAGCATATAAGGAAGATTGATACCTTGAATGCAGTCAGCTTAATTCGGTGGACCCAGGCCTTCTAGAACTCTTGAACTCACAAGGTTGTCTTCAAGTCTGGACAAATCCACCTTGAGATTAATGCTCAATCACTTAAGATTAGGAAAGGCAAGTCAATAAGCATTTATTATGCACTTACTATATATCAGGCACTATCTCAAGTGTTGGGGAATACAGATAAAAGCAAAAAGAAAGATAATTCTTGCCCTCAGTGACCTTATATTCTAATGGAGAAAGAAAATACACAAAAAGGAGCTGAAAAGGAGGGATGAGGTGAAGGAAGGAACCTCTGCAGAAGCATGGCTTCTAAATCCAGAGATTTGGAAATAGAACCTATAGGGGAACCAAAGAAGTCTGGTCTGGAACCAAATGGAGGTCTTAGGAGGAATTTACCAATGAAAGAAGGGGGCCTTCACGGCAGAGGGAGATTACAGGGTCAGAAGGTCCAAGATGATGAGGAAAGTTCCAGAGTGAGATAACAGCTGAATATGGAGGTGAAGTCTAGAAAGTAGAGCTGGGAAGGGAATGAAGGAAGTGAAGGCCCTGGGAGGAACTCTCCAACTGGAGAACGGGGCTGGCCTGGTGGAGAGATATTCCAAAGTGAGAAGGCCCAGGCAGAGGAAAGTTTCAGGATGGGACAGCAGCTGAGGTATAGAAGTCTAGAGTGTCGGAATCAGAGCTCGGAAAGGAAGGAAAGAACAGATATAGATGACCAGAATCCAGGATTTGATTTTTATAGGTAGAACAGCCAAGGTGGAAGATAGGGTTACCTGCATTTCCTCCACCACTCATGGAAAGCATCTCCAGTTGATATAATCTGAAGTCTGAAAGAAGAGGAGAAGAGGTAGGGATGGATTCACTCCCTTTTTAAAGGTTCACTGAGTCCTAGCTCAGAGACCAATAGGGAGATTCTTTGTCATCTCAAAGGTGCAAGCATACTGAGTGACAGCTGGCCAGCAGGAAACATCTAGGAAGCTCCTCGAAGTGCTCAAGTGCTGAATCAGCTTATGTGGTGAAAATCAAGAAGGGCAACTTTGCATGACCCCTTTTCAAGCCCTACACTTGTGTGAACTGATAAAGAGTGAAATGAAAAGAACCAGGAGAACAGTGACTACAGTGACTACAACAATGTGAAGGAAAACTACTTTGAAAAATATAAAAACTCTGATCAATGGAATCATGACTTCAGAAGATTGATGATGTAGCTTGCTTCTCACCTCTTGGCAGAGAGCTGATGAATGAGACATGTATTATCAGAAACAGTCAATGTACCAATTAATTTTTCTTGGTTATACCTATTTGTTACAAGGGAGGGCTTCTATTTATAGGGAGGGAATTGTAATGGCATAGTTGGTGCAAAAGAAAGGAAGAAAAGGATATCAGTGAAACATTTCAAAATACAAAAAAACAAAGCAGAAGGAAGTCCAGAGAGGGATGTATGTAAGTGGGGTAGTTTTGTTGCTATCATGTTAAATTCAGTATAATTTAAACTTAAAACTTAACTTAAACTTAAAAGAACTTAAAAAACCAATCTCTACATAAAGGAGACCACCTGGAGGATACAAAAGATTTTATTGGCTGTCCTCCATTCCTGGAATGTTGTTCCTCATCTATGTCCCTTGGAACCTGCAACTCCCTTCCAGCTTCAGCTCAAATGCCAATTCCTTCAAGATGCCTTTATTCATCCTCCCATTTGTTAGTCTTATCTCCCTAGACTCCCATCCTCCAAATAAATTTGTATTTTATTTTATATATATCCTATATTTGCTTATTTGTGAACATGTTGTATGCCCCTAGGAGAATGTAAATTCCTTGAAGACTAGGACTAGATCTCACTTTTGTAACTGTATCCCTATTACTTAACTTAGTACCCATTAGGTGTTTAATACTCAATTGCTTCATAATTAAATAGTAGGATATAAGATGGAATAAAATGAGTAGAGTTGGGTTATGGTTTAAGCTCCTATAGATACATACATCATTGAAAAAAGTAAAGATGAACTCAAAAGAGGGAAGACAGTAGACTTCAGCCCAGGGTAGGTGTTATAGATCATCATATATTTGGATAAGTAGTTGTTCAGTAGATCCACTGAATGCCATAATCAATAATCCTGTGCTGTATATTTCCATCCTTATCCCAGTAGGTCATTGTATCATTCTACAGATTACTCAGCTTTCTGATTAGCCACTGTTGGTTCCATGGGACCAAATCTGTTACCTGGACAACCCACTTATCTGACATCTATTGCACATGACTTGTCCTTTTGTTTGAAAGACTTCCTCCAACATATTACTTGCTTTAAATACATTGATTTCTACATTAATAAGTGATAGAATTAGTTAATGCTTATTGGATGAACAAAAAGAGAACTAATGAATAAATTAACTTGTCTTATTTTCAAGTTACCCATATGTCAGAATTGTTGAGCTTTCTTTAAAAAGTCATGATTTATATATATTTACTAGGTAATTATTTGATTTAGATTGGCCTCTGAAACAAAATTAAATTGGCCCTTTGTTTTCTATAACCCTTAACAAAACTTAAATAGAATTTTCTTTTTTTTCACAGTTCCAAAAGAATCATTTTCTAAATTGGAGCTCTATGAATCTGGAAAAATCTATGGTTATGTTTTAATTAGAAATGCACTGCTGTAATTGCTTTTTAATTGGTTTAAGCTGATGGTAAAAACATTCATTGATGTTTGTTCAAAATGTTATTGAAACATATTTAGAACAAATTCTCTAAAATGTAGACCATGGTTTTATGCTTTATTGAATAAAATTATTTTTCTTAATGTTAATATGTATGAAAACAACTAAAACAGAGTTTCATGGTAAATGCCTTTAAGACTTTCAGTTTGCAAATCACTCATCTTGAGTATATTTTGGATAAAAATATAGAAATTATTTATGTCTTAGGAAGAAAGGCAGCAATAGGTGACAAACTACATGGCCTAAACACCTTCAAAATTTCATCTTTATGTATATGTGTGTATATATACATACATGTGTGTGTGTGTAATTTGTATTACCTTCATTAAAGTCCTCCTCTGATGCCGTGGTATGGAGCTTACCTTGGGTTCTCATATCAATAGAACATGAACTCGATCAGACTTTATCAATGGTGGGGGAGAGGGGAGTTTCAAGTATAGTGAGATGCTGTATATCTGTCATTTGAGAAACATTCTAAATAAGTTAAAAGAAGCTCATCAACATATGTATGGCCATTAGATATTGAAATTTATCACCTATAGAAACTCATGAAATTCCTTAGTAAGGTATGGAGAAATTGCCATCTTCACTGACAAGGCATCTACCTACGAGGACAAAATCATGACTACTTAAAGTATTGGGAGTATTCATATTATCCGTGGTTGTCCTTAGGATTTGGCATTCATGGTTTAACAAACAACAACCTAGCTCTCCTCAATGCGAGTATTTAGGGATCTTGGCAACATCCTTAAATTAATTTTTATATGTCTCCCAAAAAGGACACAGTGAACACATATACATATTGAGTTCTAGAATCACCTCATTTCCCAAGTGAAGTGTGTGTGTGTGTATGTGTGTCCATTGCTGTCCCATTAATGCTTTTCTTATTATACTACGTAGCAAAGATATTATTGTTTTCAACAAAATGTCCATTGAGTAGAGAAAATGTGCCAGATCATGTGGTGGGTTCAAATGCCATTAACAGTGGCTTGGGGACTTTGGACGTTGAAGATGTAGAACAGCATGTAACTTTTCCTAGGGACTAACTTACTCCTTCCTACTCTCAAGTTCATATATTAAACCCTAGGTTTACTTGTAGACCCTGCCTCCACCATTTTTCTTTTCCCTGAATAAGAAATAGAATTAGAAAATATTGATTCAGGAAAGTGGGACAAGACCAAATCTGATGAGGTGATGCTCCTTGTTTCTCACCTGGTTATACTAATTAGGGAATTCTTTGACTTCTACCTTGCCCCAGAAAGTTCACTTGGGAAAACCCTATCAACCTGCAAGATACATTGCCAACTCTGTACCTCTGCTGGAAGGGTGGAGCCATGAAGTCCCAAACCTCAATTTTAAAAAGGAATCTCAGCTCAGACATCACCTCATTTCTCACCTATATGCACTATTTTGGGACTTCTCTGACTTTTCTACCATTCTGTTGAGTTGGTTACCTTCTTTGGCCCCGCTCCCACTCCTTTCAGTTTCTTTTTTTATGTTGTCTTTTACCCTTAGATTATAAGGTCTTTGAAGGTAAGGACTGCCTTTTTTGGGTCTTTGTATCCCCATTGCTTAGCACAGTGCCTGGGCACATAGTAGGTGCTGAATAAACTTTTACTGACTCACTGGCTGTCATTGCTCCCCAATTGGAGCTGCTGTGATGTCACTAGGACCCAGTGTTTACTCAGTCTTTCTAGTTCGCTATACAGGTAAGTTAGAAACATTTACCTCGGTTGACCTCCCTGATCGTCACATTCCTTAAGCTACTGCAGATACTGTTAGAAACTCCCTATTCTAGGGCATCTCAAACTCCACATTGGCTCTTTTCCTTTCTAATTCAGTCACTGATTCTCTACTTCTACATAGTTGTATCACTAACAAATTACTTTTTTGGTGTCATTTTATTTCATATGTTTAACTACTGCTTTCTGTTGTGTTCCAAATACAACAGATTTCATTGTTACGATCATCAACCACAAAGCAACATATTGACAATTTTAAATGCAATTCTTTTTTTCAGTGGCTTCCTCCTGGCAAAAGACTGTATGTATTGGACATTTCTTACTTCTCTGGCTCATTGCTCCAACCCAGGTAGAGACTGGGAATGTCAATATCTGGCATTCCTACAAAGTTAGTCACCAGCTCCCATTATAAGTACAAACTCACAAGGTTTAAAACAGGGAAGAGTTTCATTTGTAAGGAACACAGAAAAGACTTGCATCTAAGCCCATTGTAATTCAAAGATCGCCAGTTTATCAACTCTTTCCCTCAGGGATTTTTACACTTGCTCTGATTTAAAGCATTACTTGTAGTGGCTTTCTAGCAAAGATTTGTTTCTTTTATTTTTTTGCTCTACTGAAAAGTCCCTTGTGTCCACTGAACTACTCTTTTAAAAAAAAAAATAATGTTCTATTTTCCTCCCAATTACATATATCCCACGTGGTCATAGTCCCTGATCCTTGCGACATATTGCTATAATCTCCTTGCTAGCACTTTATTTAAATTTTTTGCATCAATATTCATTAGGGAAATTGGTCTATCGTTTTTCTTTTTCTGTTTTCACTCTTCCTGATTTAGGTGTCAGCACCATATGTGTGTCATAAAAGGAATTTAGCAGGATTCTTTCTTCTTCTATTTTTTTTTCCAAATAGTTTATATAGTATTGAGATTGTTGTTTATTGTGTAGTGTTGAGGTTGTTGTTTAAATATTTGGTAGAATTTGCTTGTGAATTCATGTGACCCTGGGCATTTTTTTCGTAGGAGCTCATTGATGGCTTGTTCAATTTCTTTTTCTAGGATTGGGTTATTTTTCTATTTCCTCTCCTGTTAATCTGCACAACTTATATTTTTGTGAACATCCAATTATTTCATTTAGATTGTCAGTTTTATTGGTATCTTATTGGGCAAAATAGCTCTTAATAATTGTTTTAATTTCCTTTTCATTGGTGGTGAATTCACCTCTTTCATTTTTGACATTGATAATTTGGTTTTCTTGTTTTCTTTTTTAAATCGAATTGACCAATAGTTTATCTATTTTATTGGCTTTTTCATAAAACCAGCTTCTAGTTTTATTTATTAGATCAATGGTTTTCTTACTTTCAATTTTATTAATCTTCCTTTGATATTCAGGATTTCCAATTTGGTGTTTAACTGGGAATTTTAAATTTTTTCTAGGTTTTTTTTTAAGTTGCATGGCCAATTAATTCATTGACCTGCTCTTTCTCTACTTTATTGATGTAAACGTTTAGAGATATAAGATTTACCCTAAGTACTGTTTTGGCCATATCCCATAAATTTTGGTACATTGTCTCAGTGTTGTCATTCTCTTTAATGAAATTATTGATTGTTTCTGTGATTTGTTCTTTGACCTACTTATTCTTTAGGATTAGATTATTTGGTTTTCAATTTTTAAAATCTACCTTTCCCTGCCCTTTATTGAATTTATTTTTTATTGCATTATGATCTGACAAGGACACATTTGACATCTCTGCTTTTCTGTATTTGGTTGTGAGGTTTTCATGCCCTAATACATGCTCAATTTGGGGGTAGGTGTCATATACTGCTGAGAAAAGGTGTGTTCCTTTCTATTCCCATTCAGTTTTCTCCAGAGAGCTATCATATGTAACTTTTCTAGAATTCTCTTTACCTCCTTAACTTCTTTCTCATTTATTTTGTGGTTAGATTTATGTAGTTCTGAGAGGAGAAAGTTGAGGTCCCTCACTAGTATAGTTTTATTGTCCATTTCCCTGTAACTCATTTAACTTCTCATTTCAAAATCTAGATGCTATACCATTTGGTGCATATATGTTAAGTATTGATATATTACTTCATTGTCCATGGTACTTTTTAGCAAGTTATGGTTTCCTTGTTTCTTTTAATTAGATCTATTTTAGCTTTTGCTTTGTCTGCTGTCCCCTCCCCCCTTTTTAAATTTCAGCTGAAGCATAGTAGATTCTGTTCCAGCCTTTACTTTTACTGTCTGTGTGTCTCTGTGCCTCAAACCTGTGTCTTATAAATAGCATATTATAGGATTCTGGTTTTTAATCCATTCTACTATCCACTTCTGTTTTATGGGTGAATTCATCCTATTCATATTCATAGTTATGATAACTAACTGTATTTCCCTCCATCCCATTTCCCCTTTGTTATCCTTTTCTCTCTCTTACCTTTCATTCTGTCCCTTCTTACAAGTGTTTTACTTCTGATCACTGCCTCCCCCAATCTGCCCTTTATTCTATCAATCTCTCCTCCACTCTCTTCTCTTATTCTCATTCCTTTTTACTTCCCTATGGGATAAGATAGATTTCTATATCCAAATGAGTATGTATGTTATTCCCTCTTTGAGCCAATTCTGATGAGAATAAGGTTCAAGCATTGCTTGCACCCTTCCATCTTCCTCTCCACTGTAATATCTCTTTCATGCTTCTTTTATGTGAGATAATTTATCCCATTCTATCTCCCCCTTCTTCTCCCAGCATAATCTTCTTTCTCACCCACCCCTCAATTTTGTTTTTTTTGGATATCATCCATCATAGTCATCTCACACACACACCCTCTGTCTATGTATACTGCTAATTTCCCTTATAGTGATAATATTCTTAAGAGTTACAAATACCATCTTGCCATGTAGAAATATAAATAGTAGCCTTATTGAATCTCTTGTAAGATTTCTCTGTCTTGTTTCATTTTTTTTACCTTATGTTTCTCTTGAGCCTTGTACTTGAAGATCATTAAAAAAATTCAACTCTAGTCTTTTAGTTAGGAATACTTGAAAGTCTTCTGTTTCATTAAATACCCATTTTTCCCTCAAAAGATTATACTTAGTTTTGTTGGGTAGGTGAATTTTTGTTGTAATCCTAATTCCTTTGCCTTCTGGAATATCATATTCTGAGCCCTCTGGTTCTTTAATGTAGAAGGTGCTAAATCCTGTGTAATCCCGGACTGTGGCTCCATGATAATTGATTTGTTTCTTTCTGGCTGCTTGCAGTATTTTCTTTTTGATCTGGGAGCTCTGGAATTTGACTATAATATACCTGGGAGTTTTCATTTTGGAATCTCTTTTAGGTTTTGATCAGTGGATTCTTTCAATTTCTATTTTGCCCTCTGGTTCTAGGATATCAAGACAATTTTCCTTGATAATTTCTTGAAATATGATGTTCACACTGAATGACTCTTATTCAAGCAGGTCTCTCAGTCATCATTGCTCCATGTTACTTCTTACTCTACTTCCAGGAGTTACCAGCAAATTTGAGTAGCTCTGTGCAGGCCCTGTTCACTGCCTTCCACAGCTCTGTTTTTGCAGCTAAGCTCCTGGAACTATTGTCTTTTAAAACTCTGTCTCTGGTAATTCAGCTCCATTGCTAGCTTCCCAGTTGTGTCACTATAGCAGATGGTATTCATCACTTTCCTATTTTTCTTTATTATTTTGAACTTAAACACCAAAAAGAGAGCATTTCCATATACACAGCAGAAGACAAAAATAGTGTTCTATTTTAAGTTATGAATCTCCATCTCATAGTGCTTGCTTTAAAAAATGTTATTATAAATTTTAAATGTTACTTTTAAAGCTGTCCTGCTTGTCTAGGCTTCCTTCTAGACTTCCTTTTTTTCCTCTTCTGTGCACTAAAGAATGCTTTAGTAACATTCTTTTTTGATTGGGGCAGGTGAGGGACATCAGTATTGCTTACTCTTCTGCCACCTACCCTCCATTAACTAGTAGAAAAAAAAAAGGAGGGGAAATCCAACCCATGTAATAAATAACGATAATAAAACAAAATGAATCCACACAGTGGCCATATCCAAAAATGTGTATCTCTACATTTTGTCCATCACCTCCCTGCCAAGATGTGGGTAACGTCCTTCATTACAGGTCCTTTGGAGACATGGCTAGTCATTATTTTAATCAGAGTTCTTAAATCTATCAAAGTTGCTTTTCTTTACAATGGTGCTGCCCCTTTTAAAATTGCTCTAATTCTGGTCACTTCACTCTTTGTCAATTAATACTCTGAAACTGTCTCTTTTATAATTTCTTATGGAACAATAACATTTCATTATATCTAAATACTGCAATTTGTTCATCCATTTCCCAGTTGTCAAAGAAGCAATCTAAGGCACCTCCTCAGATTCTAGTTCTTTTCTTTCCCTTTTTAAATTCTTCCTTTAAATAGTAGGAAGTTTGTTTTCCTTATGCCTATTCTTTCCCTGGTGTTATTCTCCCTTTTAATCCCTTCTCCCTATCCCCACCTGTTTCTGTGTTAAGTTTAATATATTCCCACCCCAAACTCTTTGCATGTGTCCGTGCTTGAATGTTCAAGACCTTCCTTTGTTCACATGAGCTAAGAGTGAGGTTGACTTGATGTCTATTCCTCTGACTTCTTGTTATGAGAAATAGCAAGTCCCACTCCCTTCTTCTGAATCCTTTCTACATGAGTTTATTCCCCTTTTTATTCTCACTTCTTCCTCTCTCTGGAGAAACTTTTGGATTTAATTATCATCTGTATGTACTGTGGGCAGCTGCATATCCTTGTCTTTTCCCCCAGATAGTTATCTACTTTTCATTTTGGCATCCACAGAGCTTTGCAGCTCAGAACTCAGATTTCCTGGAGGCAGTTGTAGCTTTCTTCTATAATGACGATGGTGATGATGATGATGATGATGGTAATACTAATAACAATAACAGTTCCCATTTATATAGCACTTTAATATTTACAAAGTATATCACATACATTATTCCATTTGATCCTCGTAACAACCCTGCAAAGAACATATTATTGTGATTATCAACATTATTAGTATTCCCATTTTGAAAGTGAGGAAACTGAGGCTCAGAAAGGTTAGATGACTATATAGGTTCATACAGTTACTAAGTGTCCGAGGAAGGATTCACACCTGGGTCTTCCTGACTCCAAGTCCAGTGTTCTATCTACTACACCATGCTGCCTCTCCAGAATGTCTGCATAAAGGATTTCTATATGTAGGTGACAATGTGCATCAACTAATTCAATTATAAAATTTAAAATTTACAGTCCACATTTAACAATTTTGTGTGGTAGCTAGCTTCCATTAAAGTCTTGTTCTGATGCCTCATTATAACTTGAAAGTGACGCTGAATTCTTAAAGGACGTACTCAAGAAGTACAAGTTCTGAAAAGTCTTGTCAATTTGAAATGGCTTTGAATATGGGCTAATGGGAGACCATTATGTATACTTACCTAAGTCCAGGGAGTCTTGATCACCAGAAAGTTGGCTAACAGATGATATAATCTGGCCATAGCAATTTTTAAAATTATCTGCTTTAGTATGGAGGAATTGCAATTTGTATTGGTGAAGGGAAGCCAGGAAATGAAATTATGGATTTTTGAAGTATTATAGTAATAATGTCTAGCAAAAAACCACAAGGAGCTTACTTTAGTTCTATTCTTTAAAAAGTTACTGCAATTGACAATATGACCAAAAAGGAAAATAATAAATGTTGGCGAGGATGTGGAAAAATTGGGACATGAATGTACTGTTGGTGGAGTTGTGAACTGATTCAACCATTCTGGAGAGCAATTTGGAATGATGCCCAAAGTACTATAAAACTGTGCATGCCCTTTGACCCAGAAATACCACTGCTTGGTCTGTATCCCAAAGAGATTTTAAAAGGGGGAGGAAAGAAAAGAACCTATATCGACAAACATTTATAGCAGTACTTTTTGTGGTGGCAAAATATTAGAAATTGAGGGGATTCCCATCAATTGGGGAGTGGCTGAACAAATTATGGCAAATGATTATAATGGAATATTACCGAGCTATAATAAATAGTGAGTAGGTGGATTTCAGAAAAAGCTGGAAAGACATATATGAACTGATGCAGAGTGAACCGAGCAGAACCAGGAGAACATGTACACAACAGCAATATTGTAAAATAATCAACAGGGAATGACTTAGCTATTTTCAGCAACACAATGATCTAAGACAGTTTCAAAGGGCTCATGATGAGAAATACTATCTACCTATAGAGAAAGAACTGATATAGTTTGAATAAAGATCAAATCATAATATTTTCACTTTCCATATTTTTTTTTCATTTTCCCTCCTTTGGGTCTGTGTCTTCTTTCACAACATAACCAATATGATAATATATTTTGCATGATTGAACATGTATAACCTATAACAAATTGCTTACTGTTTCAGGGAGGGGGGAAGTGAGGGAGGGAGAGAAAAAATTTTGAACTCAAAAAATTTTTAAAATGAATGCTAAAAATTGTCTTTTTATGTAACTGGGGAAAAATAAAATATTATTTAAAAAAAGAAAAGGAAAAAAAATTACTGAAAATACTCAAAAAAACACCTATACTATTTTCCTCATCTATAAAATGGGGATAATAATACTTCTCTTACCACAAGACTGTTATGGGGAAAATGCTTTGTAAATTCTACTAGTGTGAACTATTGTTCAATTAAAGAGGGTACTTTGAACAAAATCTTTTCTCTTTATCTGAACTGTTTGGATAATTGTACCATTTTTTTTTTCTTTTTGATGGCATTGATTTGGACATACATACTCGGACATTTTTTTTTAAATGGGAGGAAAAGAAGATAGTGAATAAGGAAGTGAGACTAAGGAGGAGGGAAAAACAAGCAACAAAGGTCTGAAAATAGGAGGGAGAACGGGGGTTGGTTAATGCTACTCTCCATGACTAATCTGGTTATTGGGTTTATATCTTCATTTGTAAAAAAATCCATGTCTGATTATTATAGACTTAGATGGAATTACTGGGTTACACTGTTAGCTCTAAAGCCATTTTCTAGGACAAATTCTTGCAATAATGAAAATACTACCACTAAAATTAACTTGAAATTCTGTAATTGCCATTGTACATGGTTTAGATTCCGTGATTATGAACATTCATGGTGTTAAAGAAAAGCACAGCAGGGCTTGGGGGTGGAGAAAGATCAGGGAGAAATGCATGAATTTTGTATTGGATGCTTGCCAAGAACACTTATGCCTTGTCAGGGCTACGAGGAGTAGCTGGGGGGAGTTTTGAGTTGATTTCATGAACGCTTCTGCACTGGTATGAAGTTAGCCAGGGCATTGAAGGGAGTCAGACTAAAGAAATATGATCGACGTATGATTGGTCGAACTTTATTGTATGTGAGAAAAGAAAATGTGTGGGCATAGAGTAGATGGAAAGGCTAATGACTTTGGGAGAAATGGCTCAGTAATAAAATAGTGGTTTTAGAACTTCTGGGTTTTCCTCTTTTGTGTCTTTGTTGGGGTGAATATGGGTTTTTTGCAGGGTTTCTATTGGTCTAGCTTTGTGTATATCCCCTATAGCTTGGGGGAGCTGATGATATGATCCACATCAAAATAGTTAATTCAGCAGAGATAATAGCTATCTACCTGACATTCTGTTTTTTATTAATGTCAATAAATCAAATTACAACAGGATCTCCTAGAGGTAAAAATTTCAAAGTAGGCAAGATTTGTCAATACAACCAATGTATCACAAAGGAGAAGAAAAACCTCCTAAGTAAATTAACAGCTAGCTCTAGAGTGATAATTTTAAGAAATGTTGAGTTGATGTACTTGGAAAAACAGGGAAAGACTTGGACTTATGAATGAAGAGGCCATCTACTCTCAGAGAAATAGAGGATAAATAAGTATAGTACAATCTTTTTTTTTAATAAATTTTATTTAATATATTTAGTTTTCAGCATTGATTTTCACAGGAATTTGAATTACAAATTTTCTCCCCATTTCTACCCTCCCCCCCACTCCAAGATGGCGTATATTCTGGTTGCCCTGTTCCCCAGTCTGCCCTCCCATCTGTCACCCCACTCTCTTCCCATCCCCTTTTCCCTTCCTTTTCTTGTAGGGCAAGATAAATTTCTATGCCACATTGTCTGTGTATCTTATTTTCCTGTTGCATGCAAAACTTTTGTTTTTGTTTTTGAACATCTATTTTTTAAAAACGTTGAGTTCCAAATTCTCTCCCCTCTTCCCTTCCTACCCACCTTCCCTAAAAAGTCCAGCAATTCAACATGGGCCACATGTGTATCATTATGTATAACCCTTCCACGATACTCATGTTGTGAAAGACTAACTCTATTTTGCTTCTTCCTAACCTATCCCCCTTTATTGAATTTTCTCCCTTGACCCTGTCCCTTTTCAAAAGTGTTTGTTTTTGATTACTTCCACCCCCATCTGCCCTCCCTTCTATCATCCCCCCCCCC
>CM053624.1:124077729-124194462 GCA_028646595.1 Phalanger gymnotis
AGAGCCGTATTCCTAGGATTATTGATTTAGAGCTGTAAGGAAACGTAAGGCCCATTTAATCAAACTCCCACATTTTATAATCAGGAAAATGAAGCTTAAAGAAGTTAATTAACTTTCCATAGTCACACAAGTACTGATAGAGTTGAGATTCAAACCCAGGTTCTTTGGCTCCAAATCTAGCACTTATTTCCCTACAGAGAAAGGAGATGAAAATGGAAATAGGAATTGATCTGCAGAAGACCTCTCCATAAGTTGACAACCTGGACTCTGAACCAGAGAATCTAGCTTGCCCATCAGGTCATAAAGAAGATAACTTAGTTGTAATTTCTGTTGAACGGATTGTTACCAGAGCTGGAAGAAATCCTAGAAGTTATTTCTGGAAGAGAATGTATAATATTTTTAAATTCCCGCTTTCAATTAAAGCTCAGCGATGAAAACAATTGATAAAATATAGTAATGCGTCGATAGAAAAGAGTGTGCATAGAAATTAATGATGGCATGATAGAATAATAAATTCACCATGAAAAAGTCCTTCAGAGTCCAAACATTTTAAAGCCAACAATTCAGTTCATATTTCTTGATGTGAGTGACATTGAAAAATATGGTGTGATTTTGAAAGTGTGAGCCAATCTTCCAAGAAGACTGCCCAGTGTTCTGTGTTCTGTGGTTGAATTTTCCAGAGGAAGAGAGAATCATTTGTGAATGAATAGAAATAAAACAGTAACTCCTGTTTGTATAGAAAAAAAAAAGTTTATGGTTAGGAAGCTCTTGAAGGGCATAACTTAATTCGATCTCACTGAAATGTACTGAGTTGCTTACGTTGTTTTTTTTTCCTTTCCCATGAAATGTTTGACTGTTTAAAAGCAATGAAGTAAAAAAGCAACTGAAACTTTCATCAAATTGAGGAGACAGCTAGTATCTAAAGAACTTCATACATGCTTGACCTTGAGCAAGGCTACTTAGAGTCTTCCTGGGCTTGTCCTCATCTATAAATTGAGGGCTTTAGACAGTGTAACTTTTAAGGTTTCTTCCAACTCTAAATTTGTAATCCTATGGCTACTAATCCTATAACCCAACTTTTATAAATTGCAGCTACCACCTCACACTCGGGGGAGATCATGCTGTTCTTTCCTTGAGCCTCAGGACAACGGCTACCTCCCTATTTACTTGGGTACCCAGAATAAAATGCTGAAATACTGCACTATTCATCTCAATGGAAGGGAATTGCTAAAAGAAATTCCATAAGTAAATAATCCATATTTATTTTTAAAGACTTTGCTTTTAGATTGGGTGCAGTGCAAAGAATGCTGCGAAGTTTGGCATCAGAAGACCTGGGTTTGAATCCCAGCTCTACCATTAACTATGCATATGATCTTCAGTGAAGGACTTCAACTCATTTATAGAATATGGGAGTTGGACAAGATGATTCCTAAGACTCTTTCCAGGGTCTGTGGTCTTTTGGCAGAAGCACAGTAACTGGTATTGTCCACCAAGAATTTGACTTCCAAATATGCAAGTCAGTTAGTCAGTAAGCATTTATTAAATGATTTTTATAAACTTGGCATTGTGATAAGATGTGGGATACAAAGAAAAAGCAAAGTCTCTGCTTCTAAGGCAATGGGGGAGACAACATATACAATGAATACAAGAGGGTTAAATAAAAGATAGAAGAAAAAAACAGCGGTGGGAATTAGGAAAACTAGGAAAAGCTCCCTGGAAGAAGATGCAGAGCTGATTCTTGAAGGAAGCCAGGCCATTTCAAAAGAGGTGAGGAATCTGTGGCTGTAAGGGCAAGCAAAGTGGCACTTTTTGCTTTTTGTTGTTGTTGTTGTTGTTTTTTGAAAGAAATGAATTTTATTCGTATTCAATTTAACAGCTATTCAAAAATAAATGCTTAAATACCTCATCAAAAGGACTATCCTTGTTAAATGGACAGATGCAGTATATAGGACTTTAAATTTTTAAAACTTAGGCTATACACTTCATGTATTCAGTCTCAGAGAAATGAAATTTCTCACGTTAGTTTTCTGGGTAACTGAAGCTTACCATGTAAAGTATCAATTTAAAAAATTTAACCATTTTAAATGGAAGTCTTCCTCTAACTGTATCTTGTATTTCCCCACCCTCTTAGAGTATACTTAACCTTTTCTTCGGCTTAGGGTAATAATGATACACATCAATTATTACTGTATTGTACTGAGATTAGAGGAAGAATGTCAGCAAAATCACTGAGGTTTCTAGGATTATTTTTCTTTCATTGGTAATGCTTCACCCCCACCCCAATTATTCTGCATGCTTTTTATATTATCTATGTTATACTTTGTTATCACTTCTTGCTGTTATCAATGTTTCAACCAAAACCAGTGTGGTTAAACTGTGTCCCAAATAAGCAAATGGGTTTTCAATGAGAGTAGGAGGAGTTTTCCAATGAGTAAAAGGCCTTATGGACCTTATGACACCTATTTTGGCTGATCAAAGGCCTCATTTCTTTTCTTTTTTTTTGCTTACTGCCAGGTTCTTGGTGGTGTTCTGGATAGTTGAGGTTGCCACATAGGCGGCCTCAGAATAAGTGAGTTATTACTGTATCCACATCAGCAAAGCAATGTTAGTATGGACTGTTGGCCAGGATGTGGAAATATCCTCATTACATACAAGTGGACATCATAATGGTATTCATTAAACTGAGATTCTGTGTGCCCATGACATCTGTCAGAAGATGTTGGGCTAATACCAATAAGAACTTCTACCGGCTTCTCTGCTGGTTTCTCTTCTTTAGTAGGTATAGGTTTACAAGCTGCTGCAGTTGGTGTTGGAGTGACAGATGTAAGTGTAGGGGTCGGAGCCAAGGAAGGGAAAGAAGTTGGGGCTTGAGCCACAGATGCTGCTGTAGATGAACTAACTGTAGTAGTGGTAGCAGGACTTGATTGTTGAGTTGTAGCTGGTGAGGTGTTGAAGTAGCTGCTGCTTTGGATTTTGTCACCATAACCACCACAAAGTTCTTCTCATCGATTTTGTATTCTTTGAGAGCATTATCATCATTGAGGATTTTGCCTGCACAAATTAATTTTTGGCCTGCTACTGTAAAGGCATCCTTTCTCTTTTCAGATTCAATCTTCTCTTTCAATGCCTTTACAGTCTCCTCAGGGTTGATGTCAATCTTGAAAGTCTGTTGCTTGAGGGTTTTCAGAGTGATCTGCATGGTGTCACCTCATCCAGGTGGCCCCGGGGTTGATCACATTCACCCTGAGGGGCAGCCTCTCCCCTGGGGCAGAGCCAGCGGGGAGTCAGTCCTCAGAAGCTGCAGGCAGGTCTGGGAGGCAGTGAGTGAATCCACTAGTTCATCAGGGCCTGGTCGCCACCATCATGACTCGCTTGGACATCCTCCCTCCCCCTCCCGAAGAAGTTGGGGGACTGTTTTTTGTTTTGAAGTGCTTCTCAGCACTGAGGCAATCAAGTGCCTTTGATAGCATTTTGTTTGGGGCTAACTCACTGGAAGAGTGTCGTGTGATTGGACCAGATGAGACTCTGGGTGGCTGTTAAGGAGCCCTCTGCTTTGAAAAACCCAGATGTTGGTGCTTCTCTCTCAGGCAACAAAGTATGTAATATCTTGAACAGACAGCTAGAAGCCTGTCTGCTGATTTGTGTTATTTTGCTCTGTTTATATAATTTCTGCTTGTGTTTTCTCTGAAGTTCAGAGTGTTGACTTTTTCCCCTGAACTAAGTGAATGATATATGTATGTTTAATTAAAGTGAGATTGTAAACCCTTTAAAGTTGTTTTCCTTAGAAGAGCAGATCAAAGAATCTGTGCTAGCAGCCCTGTTGTGTGCTGGTGTTATTGGTCTTACACAGCCATAGTAGCAGCAAGTAGCATTGTTCTTACAATGGCAGACAGTCAATGCAAAGGCACAGGAATAAGAGTTGGAATCATTCCTATAATATTCTCAGCATTGGGTTTATCCCCTGCAGTAAAAGTTGAATTAGGCAAAGTTTAGTGAAACAGAGCTTAAAAATAAAAAAAAAAGAGGACACCAGTGGACATTCTAATCTACAAACCTTCCTTTCTAAAAAAAAAAGTACATTGCTGAAAATTCATTGCAATTAGCATTTTATAGTTTATTTCCAATTGAAACATCTTGTACTTATACTTCCTTTATGAATATCCTAATGAACCTGATTCTCTCCAATACTTGTTACCTCCAAACAGAATCAAGGTGTTAGAGGAGGCATTTAACTACATTGTGACATTGGAGTTCCATTTAGAGTATTACCATGAGTGAATGAATGAGTATCCATTAAGTGCTTACTATATACAAATCATTGGGAGGATAAAAAAAAAATCTATTTTTTTCCTTTTAAATACATATGTGTTTAAAATGTACTTTTAAATGGTTCTTTTTACCACCCAATTTTTTAAAGTTACGATGTTCAGAACGGTGTATATATGTATATAGACAGCTTCTATATGGTAAGTGGCCTTATAAACAGAGACCATCCTATTGCTCACTAAGTGCCAAGTAGCCAAAATGGTATAGGCATGTTAAAGGGAACTGGTCATCCTTGTCTGCTCATTTAAGTAATATGTCTTTATCTTAAACTAAACACTAAAGACACTGAGCCTTAGAAGTTCTTCAGGAAGTAGTTAACGTCTGTAAACATTAACTATAGGCCCCCTTTTAAGTGATAGTATCTAACCAAAGAATAGGAATGCTCATTCCTCCAGAGTTGTCTTCCACAGAAAGTAATTATAACATCTTAAAGATAAAATCAACCTCAGAGATTCTCTAATTCAATTCCTTGTCTAATATAGGATCTCTCTCTCTACAACATCCCTAGATTGTGACTGTTCACAATATTTGAATATTTGTCATCCCTAGGCATTCTCTACTTCTCCCACCAGTCAGTCAATAAATCCATTCCATTTTGGGGCAACTCTTATTTGTTTTGTTGTTGTTGTTATTGTCATAAGGCAAAAGGTTGTACACTTTGGCTTTTGTGGTTCTCAAACCACCCCAAATTGAGCAAATTTTTTAAAAATCCCTATATATTTTGTATATACATATATATACATATACATACAGGTATTAATGTTTCTCCTAGTTACATATAAAGACAATTTTTAACATTCATTTTTTAAAATTATTTTTAATTTATGGAATAAAACAAGTATTCCCATAACATAGGACAATAAAAAAGACAATTATACGTGAAACTGCAAATCTACTATGCACAACTTGCTATTCCTTTCAAATATACAACAAAATTGTCATATAGATTTTTTCTTTTTTTTTCTTCCCTCCCTCCCCCGCCCATGGCTACGATTAGACATAAATAGGTGTATATGTAAAATTACTCTATACACACTTCATATGTCCTTTTATAGTCATTTAGAAAAATTTTTAAGTTCCAAATTTTCTCTTTCCCTTCCTTACCTCCCCCCTCCCTGAGAGAGTAAGCAATTTGATATAGGTTATACATGTTCAGTTATATAAAACATATTACCATTCTCAATACATATCTACACAATCTGGCAAAACAGACTCCCCCATGAGCTGTGTCTTGCATATATATGTTGCTTTTTGCACTTGAAGTTCATCACCTCTCTGTCAGGAGGTAAGTGGAGTGTCTCATCTTTGTTCTGTTGGACTCTTGGTTTGTCACGGCCATGGGCAGCTGTGCTTGTGAGAAAGCTCTATTTTACTGTGACCTCAACCTGTGCCTCCCTATGACTTCCACCCATTGGTGCCTATTCTTTGCCAGATTAAAAAGCATTTTGATTTCCCTTAACCATCTTTTATGACCTGCTTCCCATACCACTCACCCACCATTCCGGGTCTATGCTGGATGCTCTCCAGTTTGTTAATAGCTCTCTTAAAAGTTTTGGCACCCAGACTGAATGAAATACTCCAGATGTGATTTGGCTAATGAAATATTCAACAGGACTGTTGCTTCCCTTATAATAAATTTATAACATAAAGTTGCATTAGTTTTTTGGGGGCAGTTACAGCATACTGTTGGTTCCTACTGAGCTTTGTAATCAACTGAAATCTTTAGGTATTTTTCACATAAAACTAGGTCTCTTCCATCCTGTACTTGAGGTGATTGATATTTTCAGCCTAAATGCAAGCCTTTACTATTCAATGTTGCTGCCTTATTTTGGGCCCATTAATTCAGAGATTTTTTGGATCTTGGTTCCATCATCTATTGTGTTATCTGGCCCTCCCAATGTTGGGTCATATGCAGATTTAGTGTCAGAATACTACAAATATTCAAAGTAGGGAGAGATCATTTTTGGCTGAGATTATCTGAAAAGAGGTAAGTTGTGTCTTGAAGGATGAGGAGGGTTTTAATATTTGAAAATGGAGATGGAGGGAAGAGTAAGGACCACGGGAAAATAGTAAGTATGTTATGACTTGTTGTAGGGCAGATAGGTGACACAGTGGCCAGAGCTCCTGGAGTCAGGAAGACTTTTCTTCCTGAGTTCAAATCTAGCCTTAGACGCTTAGTAGCTGTATGACTCTGGGCAAGTCACTTAACCCTGTTTGTCTGAGTTTCCTCATCTGTAAAAATGAGCTGGAGAAGGAAATGGCCAAACCACTCCAGTATCTTTGCAAAGAAAACCCCCAAAAAGTATCACGAAAAGTTGGACACAACTGAAATGACTGAACATTGAACAAGATTTGTTGTGGACAAGAACAATTAGACCAGCTTGGCTGGAGCATGAAGTTAACTTTGGTAGTGGTGAGAATGAGTAAGGCTAGAAAGGTAAATTAAGGTCAGAATTTTAAAGGGCCTTCAATGCCAGGTTAAAAAATTTGGATGAGGTGAGGTGTGAACTAGTGTTAACTTCAAACATTTGTTACCAGCCAACAACAGACAAGGCACTTCTAAGCTTTTGGGCTGCAAAGGCAAAGAAGAAGCCAACTCTGTCCTCATGGAGTTTTCATTCTACTGGGAGATGAGACGCGTTCATAGATAAGTAGGAATTAGGCAAATTGAAGAGAGGCAGAGTACTAATTTGGGGAGGGGGACATCAGCAATGTCTTCAAGGTAGTACCTTCTGAGCTGAGCCATGAACTAAGACAGGATTTTGAAAGTCAGAGGAGAGGAGGAAATGCATTGTAGGCAGGGGAGGTAGCTTTAGAGAAATGTGCTGGATGAAAGTAAGCGATCAAGTGTCAAATTTGGGCATCAGCTTGATTGGAGTGTAGAGCATATGAAGGTAAGTAAGGTGATGAAAGAACCCACATGAAATGATATAAAATAAACTGGCCGAAGTGACCTGATTTCAAGGAACCCCATTTTGAAAAAGGGAAGTAAGGAAGCAATGACTCGTCTCCTCACAGATGGCCCCACTTTTGGTTCCTTGGCAATTTTGATGCAGTACAATACTTAGCAGTGTTGTTACCAGCTGGAGTCTTCTTAAATCTTGTTCATTATCACATCTTCCCACCAGTTGGATGGATTAACATTTATCTCTAATTCCCGCTTTGCCACAATAAATAAAGCACCTATAAAGTTCAGTTTTCATCGGGGATAACTGAAACAGAGCTTCTGGTAGGACAATGTTTACTGGCCTAGGGCAATGGGGATTCCTGTTCCCACCCTTGGCTGGTAACCACCTGTTGGAACCAACTAAAACTTGCACTGATATCTATCTATCTAAGTCAGCTAGTCCAAAACCAGCCTGATTCAGTGGTCAGCTTGTCCAAAACCAGCAAGCACTGTGTCTGGAGGCAGAGCATCTGAGTTTGAATCCTTGCTTCTTCTACTTAGACCTTTTGTGTGATTTAGTCATCAAGCAGGCCATTTCATCTCTCTGGGTCTGTTTCCTTCTTTGGAAAATAAGTGGGTTGGACTAGCTCATTGAGGTCCCTTCCAGATCTACAGCCCTATGAAAATGAGATATCTGGCCACCTTGAGTAACTTGTACTTTTTGCACTATAAAAAGGAGGGAAACTGCCTTCTGGCCTGTCATCATGGAAATGGTCCCAGCCTGCTTTGTGAAGGTCCTTGGATCCTTGCCTTCATCTCACATTCTTTCCTTCTTTGATCCTACTTGGTAGTTGTGATGTCAGTTTGGGATTTGCTACAAGCATTTTATTTGGTCCTAACATTCAAGTTTATAATTCTGTGTGTTCTTTACAAACTCCCTACTCCTGTCCTTCCTTCTAAGTTTCTATAGAGAAAGGCTTCTTAACCTGGGGTCCATGAACTTTAAAAATGAATAATCTGATTAAAAAAAGTTTGTTTCAATGTAATTGCTTTGCCTTATGTGGCGCTATTGTTATTGAGTCATTTTTCAGTCATATCTGACACTTCATGATCCCACTTGGGGCTTTCTTGGCAAAGATACTATAGTACTTTTCCATTTCCTTCTCCAGCTCATTTTACAGATGAGGAAACTGAGGCAAATAGGGTTAAGTGACTTGCCTGGGGTCATACAGCTAGTAAGAATCTGAGGCCAGATTTGAACTGATGAAATGAGTCTTCCTGACTCCAGACCCAGCATTCTACCCACTGTGTCACCTAGCTGCCCCCAATCTTATGTGATTTGTTTTAAAAAGAATATTCTATATATCTGTATATCCCATATGGCAATACACTATTGCTAAAAATGATGCAGTATTGAAAAATGTACAATATTGATTTTAAAATGATTTATTTTACAGCCAACATGGCATAGTGGATAGAGCACTGGACTTGGAGACAGGAAAACTTGAGTTCAAATCTTGGGTTCAGACATTGACTAGCAGTGCAACCCTGGCTGGGCAAGTCTGTCTGCCTCCATTTCCACAGCTATGAAATGAGATGAATAATAATAGAACCCACTTCCCAGGGCTGGTGTGAGGATCAGATGAGATGATAATATTTGTAAAGTGCCTATCACAGTGCTTGGCATATTAACTTAATAAATGCTGGCTTCCTTCCTCCCAATTGGGACATAAAAAAACTGATAAAAATGACATTTTAAAGGCAGCACAGTATGGTGGACAGGACGCAGGACTTGGAATCAAGAAGATCTAGGTTAAAATCCCACCTCAGACGCTCACTAGCTATGTGACCCTGGGCAAATCACTTAGCATCCCTATGCCTCAGTCTCCTCATTTGTAAAGTGAAGGGTTAAACTCCAGCTCTAAATCTGTAATCCTGTGATTTTTTTTTCCTTTTCTCTAATAGGAAGAAAGTTCTTAGCAAGACATCTGAGCCGCGTTTTAGAATCTCTAGTTCTGGGCTGCTGCTACTTGACTTCTCCGCCTCTAGAACTTTAAAGAGGCCACTTTAGGCATCTATGAGAACTCTTTCTAACCTCCTCCCTCTCTTTTACTTGCTTTGCCCAACTTAAAGAACTATACCACACCATTCAAGGATGACGAAAAGCCGCTAATAATGAGACCTGAAAATCTTGTCCCAACCTTACGTGGCCTGCCATGTAGAAGGAAATTATGTAGACACCTCTTAAAGTAGTTCATGTAAGTGGAAGGCCAGCTGCTTATATGTGGATAGATGCAAGTCATTTGAAATTTTTCCTGACTTCCTGCTGAAGATTAATTTCCATAGTCTGAATAAGATGGGATCAGGAATGAAGCAGAGAGGATAAACAATGAGGAAAGATAGGCAAAAACCTAAAAACTTGCTGCTGACTTTTCTATTCTTTACCATTCCTTTTCTCCCTTTCTTCTGGCCTATCTCAGAGAGAGGAAGCTTGGCTACCAATTCTTTTGGCTGCCTTTGACATAAAATAATTAGCATTTCGGCCTCCTGTCTGGAGAGCAAATCCTAGTCTTTTCTCTGTATGTAATTAGGTGCCATTGAAAGCCCTTTCCAAAAGGGGTGAAAAAAATGGCACCCACTCCCCTGACATGAAGTTTTATGAGGGCCAAGTAGACTTTGGCAAGAATCCAGCTTGGAATGGACTTGGCTTCATATCCAAATAACACAGGACTTTTGACTGTTTTAGGGCTGTCCATGAGGGCCCAGAAGCTAAATTCTTAAGATGGTGACACCTTGTTGGGCCTCTGTAATAAGAACTGCTTGTATACTTTTCTTTTTCTTTCTTCTCTTATTTTTTTTTTTTTTGGATGTATGTTTGTTTTCCTCTGGTCTCTCACTTGCTGTCCTTGGAAACAATCAAAATGAACCCAATGGCCTTGCATACACAATTTAGGACACTCTTTAGAGAATAATGCCCTCGTGCCTTAAAAGATGAAATATAGCTTCACCAAGGTTTCTAAGTTACTAAATGGACAGGACTTAAAAGGCATCAGTTCTCTAGTAGTGTGTGGAAGTCCAGGAGAGGGACTTGTCTGGGTATTCATCTATTTTTTAACCAGCCTTTTATTTGAAGACCTCATCTATTTATTTTAATAAAAGAAAACATTCATGAGATAAATATTTAGTGGGATCTTTTCTTAAAGGTAAGCCTTTCAAGACCAGAAGCTTGGTCTGGGATTGAGTTTATAAAGGCTTCTACAGTAATACCAAGCAAGGCCTTTCTCCTATGCATAAAATCTTTTTAATTGGGATTTCATTAATTCAGATTTTGAGATCACTCATACAGACAGTGGTCACAGGTTTTACCTTTCATTCTCTCTAAAGAAAAGCCTTGCTAAGAAAAATAGTAATACAAATGATTTGGGGAGCAGGAAGAAGGATTTTGAAGGACCAATTTTATTTTTTTCTTGCCTGGATAGAGGTATAGTTCTTAATGCTGAAAGAGACACAGTAGAGGTCATATATTCCAAACTTCTTATTTTATAGACAAAGGAACTCATACAGGTATTCAGTAGCGGAGCCAAAATTCAAGCACAAGTCTTCTGATGATAAATCCAGGAAAATTTATATAGGAATTTTAGCTTTTCAAAATGTCATCTCTTAATTCACTTTATCTTTTATATGCCCCAGGCCAGATTTTGATTATTATCTTTATTTTACAGATGGAGATATTGAGGCACAAAGAGTGCAAATAACTTTCTAAGGTCATATAGTCAGTGAGTGGCAAAACCAGCCCTAGACATAACTCGGGCCTCCCCCCGACTCAGCCTTATGCTTGTTCTCTACTACAACAATAACCAACTTTCATTATAGTGCTCTGTGTCCATAGTGGGTAAGTAAAACTTCATGAACATACTTGGGACCTAACCACTCATGGTTTTTGTTTTTTTGGATTTTTGGTTTTGCGTGTGTGTGTATGTATGTGTGTGTGTGCGTTTGTGGGTTGGCTGTAGTTGAGCTGGCAGGAGGCTGCTCTGTCTGACTCCTAGGGCACAGCAAGTTGAACTGCTCTGGTTGGTCTGGGTGTAACCCAGCTATTATGGCTTCTTCTGGGTTTCTCATACACAAGAACAATTAAGCCAGTGGCATAATTTAGTGTGGGACAGAGAGTCCCAAGCCCAAAATACTCTCCTTGCTTCCTACTTTTAGAATTTGTAACAATTCCCTCTCCACCTACCCCCTCCCTAGACATAAACACAGGAGCATTTTTTTATTCCTTTGGCTTTTAAAAAAAAATTCTTCTTGTAAGTGGGGGAAGACCCACAGTTGTAGTTTGTTTGGTTCAGGAGTCTAGAGGACAAGTACTGTTCCTATAGGTCTAATAAGGTCAGGGCCAAGGACTGATCAAATCTCTACCATCACCTACCCTAATGCTCTGTATCTAGTGTACATTTTAAAAACTACTAGTTAAATTTGGATCTGAAATAAATCATTCTTTGCTATAGTTATAGTAGGGACCCTTGTGGCCTTTAAATATATAATTTTGAAACGAAAGAAATGAACAAATCATGACTTGGGCCTCTCAGCCATATTACATTTCCCACATTATTAAGTTGGGATTTCACTGTTTCAGAATTGATGAGCATTTAGACCAGTGTTCTTAACCTGGGCTCCATGGACTTTTGTTTTTTAATATTTTGATAACTATTTTAATATGATGGGTTCTATTTGAAGTCCTGTGTATTTTATTTTATGCATTTAAAAAACATTATTCTGAGAAGGGGTCCATAGACTGCCGAAGGAGTCCAGAACACACAAAAAAGATTAAAATCCCTGATTTAGACAGTGGCTAAAAGTTTTGGGTTTTTTTTTAATCATTCATCCTCTCCAAAGAAAGAATTTGCTGAAAAAAAATAATTATAAATGAAATTTATGGAAAATATCTAAACTACATAAGAGAACAAATTACTTACAAGAACCCTTAAGAACTTCAGAAACACCAATTTATGTAGAAGTAATTGGCTCGTTGATTATGAATTCTTACTCACTAAAACATATCTCCACTAGTTCCTCTGCTAAACAGTATATACTCAGCCCAGTGCCAACTTAAATAAATGAGAGTGTTTTTTGATCTGAAGAAGACCTTAGGAATTATCTTATCCAGTCTCCTCATTTTCCAGATGAGAGAACTGAGGCCTAGAGAGGTTAAGTGACTTATCTAACCTCATGGAGCCTTTGTGAGACGCCTTGTCAATGAGATTCTTGTTCGTTCAAAAATAATTGGTCTAGAAATCCACACAGGAAAAACTAACTTCATAATTGCCTAGATTACAACGAGTGTGTGGATGACAGACCATTGAACTAAACAATTAGTAAGTATAGCTTGGACAGATATTGCTGAGGGACAAGGATCAGGGCCCAGAATTAGAGGAAGGAGGAAGGAGGGCAGAGTAGTTTGCGTTTGGAAATTAGCATTTTTAATGATTCCTAACCTACTCCCTGCCACAGGAGCTCATAATTTTAACACTCTTACTTGTCTGGTGATGCTATATGGCTATGCACACAACCACCTCAGAGGAATCAAAATCACAGGTGACTCAAAGGGAATGGAAAAATGCAGGGAGGGTGTAAGTAGGTGACTCAGTAGAAAGAACGAGTTACTTAACCTTTGCTTTCCTTACTCCACTGGAAGAAGCAATGGCAAAGCACTCCAGTTATCTTTGTCAAAAAAGCCACTGCAACAGTACAGTCAACGTGGTCACGATGAGTTGGACACAACTGAATGAATGAACAGCGACAACATTCTCAACACCGATGAATGTAAAATTGGTATAAAAGACATCATCGTGGAGGATGTGTCTGATTGGAAAAGGAGGTGGGCTTCTCCAGTAGCAGGAATGACAAGTAGAAACAAGCAGAAAGCTTGGTTGAGCATTGGTGTCTACAAAATATGAAAAGAATCCGAAGTCCCCGTAGGTATTGGGGAGATTATCTATGGATGCTCTAGATTCTTCATGGGGGATTGAAGGAAGGATGTGGATTAGAATCCTAGAGGATGAGATACAGGAATGTTAACATCCACACATCAATGAGAGGTCGGAGGTCGAGGTCCATTTGAGCAAACAATACCTTCCTTGCTATAGCAGAAAGAGCACCGAACTTAACTGTGAGAAGCCCTGGGTTAAAACCCTGCCTAGTATAATAGGGAGAAGAAAGCAGTGTGGGGCTCAGAAGAAAGAGGGTTCAGATACTACATTGTACAATGTGCAACATTCTCTGGGGTGGTTTATATGGGGAACAGCTGGGTTGACTTGGTGCTAGTCTGACTCCTTGAACCATTCCAGTGATTCCTTGAGGATACTAGCTTTTAGTCATGCTGTATTACAGTTATGGGTTCATGTGTCAAGCATGAATACTGAACTTACTTGAGCTTGTATTCACAATGAATATTTAATACAGCTAGGTAACACAGTAGATAGAGTGCTGAGTCAAGAAGAGTTGAATTGAAATCTCAGGTACTTATTAGCTACATAGCCTTAGGCAAGTCACTTAATCTCTATCTGCCTCAGTTTCTTCATCTGCAAAACGAGGATTATAATAGCACCCACCTCACGGGGTTGTTGTGAGGTTCAATTGAGATAATGTTTGTAAAGCTCTTAACACAGCGCCTGGCATCTAGTGGGTGCTTAATAAATGCTAGTTCCCTTCCTTTCCCTACATACTGATACTTAACTAGCTATCAGGACTCTGCTTAAGTCGACTCTCTCTAAGTCTCAATTTCCTCATCTATAACCCTAGGATAACAATTCTCCCCTTCCAAAATGAATGAATGAGAATCATTAATGAAACACTTACTCTATATATAAGTACCAAAATCAAGATAGTCCCTGCCCTGTCTAACAGAAGGTAATAACTTCTTTACCAATTGCCTTTATACCCCAACCAGAGAACATGTATTGGAGGAACTTCCACTCTGGGGCCCTACTTTCCTGATTATTGACTGCTTCTCCTAGAATCCCTTTTAGGAAAGCCCCAGCCAGGGCTTTTTTTCACTTCTTCTTCTCTGGCCTTGTATCAGTAAGGCAAGATTCATGACCTCTAAGATGACCATGAACATGCCTTGTATAGTTCAGAATCGCAAAGTATAAGAGATTCTCTAGGTAGAAGGCAGGGGAAGTGTAACATTTATTTAGACACCAGAGGATTAAATCACCAAACCAATAACTCTAACCCGACGTAGCAACAATTGTATCCCAAAGCCAGTAAGTCCACCTCAATGTAACAAGAAAAAAATTATAACACAGTATTACAGCAAAGAACCAAGTCATCCTGTAACCTTCCCCCCTGCTGGGGCCTTCCTGTAAACACTCAAGAATTCCAACTGTCTACTTTGCCTGCATTCTCTCCTCCCTCTGGTGTCTCCCCCCTCAGTTCTCTGGTCTCCACAGCTCTCTGGTCTCCACTGTCCACTCTGCACTCACTCCTCAGCTCTCTGAGTTCTGCAGCTCCCTAGTCTATAGATTCTCAGCTCTGTTGGCTCAGAGTTCTTACTTCTTCTACTTGGGCTGAATTCTGACCTTAATGGCTACCTTCTGGGTATATACACTCTTCTTAGGGCCAGAAGGCCTCACACCCAGTCAAGGAAAGGGTATAGGCCTGGGTCTTACCATTTAGTAAGTAAAGTGTGTAGGCCTGCCTCTAATGAAGCTTCCCTTAACTAGCCCCACTTGAGCCCTATTGAATGGGTGGGAAAGATCTTTAGTCACATTGGCATCACAGGCCTCCACAGCCTCCTTCTTCTACATGGAAGACTATGTCCTGTAGTAGCTTCCACCCTAGGAGCCCACTCTCTTCCTTGTCAACCCTCCCTTTAATTCTAGAACTTTTGAACCCTAATCAAATCAATTCTGTCATTGTTGCTGGATGGGGTGAGTTGTGCTAATCCTCTGTTTTCCCATTCATCTCTCCTAAGTTCCTTTCTCCTCCTTAGCAATCACTCCCTGTTTGTTATTTCCTCTCTTGGATGTGAGTTCCTTGAGGTCTGGGACTGTCTTTGCTTTTGCATTCAAATCTTCATAATTGAATGTTCACCATTTAGCATAGAGCTTGGTACATTATAAGTCCTTAATAATTTTTTTTATATAATCATTCTAATTGCAGGAGACAATACATAACTGAGTAGTATCCGGGGAAAGATTTTCTGATCTGGCTAGTCACAGAGATGATTAGGGGAGCCATTGAGAAGTTCATTGACACATTTCCAAATAATGATGGTATTGAATTTATTTTTGTTGTTGTTTAGTTTTTATGATCACATTTGGGGTTTTCTTGGCAAAGATCCTAGAATGGTTTGCCATTTCCTTTTCCAGCTCATTTTACAGATGAGGATACCGAGGCAAACAGGGTTAAATGACTTGCCCAGGGTCATACAACTAGTAAATATCTGAGGCTGGATTTGAACTCAGAAAGATGAGTCTTTCTGACTCCAGGCCCAGCACTCTATCCACCATGCCAACTAGCTGCCCCATTGTTTGTTGTTTTGTTTTGTTTTTTAAGTTCCCAGAAAAAGAGGTAGAAGTGTCTGGGGAGACCAGGGAATGGATACTCAGAGAATGGCTAGGCTAGTCAACTAGCTGGGATATGAATGGTGGTCTGGAGCTGGTCATGTGAGTTTGCCTCACTCTTCCACCAGTCAGGACAGCTCTAAAGATGTGTGAATTAAATATCCTCCATCCCCAAACCTTCTCCTAGGCCCCATCTCTGGAGCCCCAGAGACAACAGAGTGTGCAAAAGCTGGGCAGATGGCAAGAAGAGGGTGAGGTGGATGGCTGGATGGGATGTGAAACACAGAGCACAGTATGGTTCAGCGGTGTTATAAAGAAGGCACTAGGCAAGCTACAAAGCATGGTATGTATAAGCTATTCCTATTGTTGGAAAAAGCAGGAGTAGAACTCAGGTCATCTGACACCAAGAGCCTACATACTAAAAAACTAGCCTATGACTTAAAAAGTCCCACTAATTCAGACTGGCAGGTTCCCTGCCCCTTTCCCCAGTTAATTTGACTTGTAAAAAAAAATCCACTGCGTTTATCTGATTTGAGAGCATTCGAAAGACATGTGGGAAAGGTTAATGCTTGATTCACAAAGTCTAGAGCAGTCCTTCCATCTAGGGCATACTGTTTAAAGGAATGATGCTTACCTAGCCTAGTAGGCACTTCCTTCATCAGTCCTGAGGTCTTCCTCTGGGAGCTAAGCCCAGATACTCTCAGTTTACACAGGCCGACAAGATCACAGAACCTGAGATGGGATGGTTGCATATCAAAGTGACTCTCACACATTCTTAATGAAGTTAAGAGGTCTGGGCACAAATGAGCAGATCATGCCAGCTGGAAGCCAAATCTATTTCCGCAGTCATTTCTAGGTTTGGTATTGAACCATTTGGAGGTAATCCTTAAATCTAGTCTAAAGATGTTGATCCATCAATCAAATGTTTATTAAAAGCCAGTGTGCCAGACCTTATTAGGCTATTACCGTTCATCTATCAATTAGGAAAAGATACCCAACCTCTTTTTTTGTCCCCTTTATCTCTTCATGGTTGTTGTTTGTCCTTAATTTTTAAAGAGGACCAGTGATGTCACAGGTAATGTCTTGACTTGTTCACGAATTGGGTTTAAGGGAGGGAGAGCTGCACAAAGTTGTCAGGTTCATTCTCTCTGCCTGAGTCAGCAAAGTCTGGTGGCAGGACAAAAGTCAGGGTGACTGGCAATACCCCAGGATGTGGTGGATGACCTTGGTGTCACCGCCACAGCCCCTGCTTTAGCCACCTTTATGGCCAATGGAACAAACTTCTCATCTGCTGCCCATTCCACCAGGGGAAATCTTCACATGCTTGGGGTAGACATCCCCCTGACTCACCAGTGGGCTTAAGTCCTGTTGATTGTCCTGAGCTGGGCACTGGGGATACAAAAGCAAAAGGGGAACAGTCCTTAACCTCAGGGAGCTTACGCTCTACCTGGGGAAACAACACATATGTATGGTTGGTTGTAGGATCCTAGAACTAGGCCTGGAAAGTACCTCACAAGTTATCTAGTCTAACCTCCTCATTTTAATAATTAACAACAATAGCAGGCATATATGCAGCACTTTGAGGTTTGCAAAGTGCTTTCACATGTTACCTCATTTCATTTATGGATCAGTAAACTGAGACTCAGGGATGTTGTGACGACTTGACTCAAGTCAAAAAGTGAGCAGGGAGATCTCCTATCTCTAAAACATATTTTTAAAGAAAAACTTCAATTTTCCCAGTTTCCTTAAACTTATTCTACTCTTCCCTGCTATTCCCACAGCCTCATTTAATGCTCTTGCATTTCTGCCTAAGATGATAGATTGAGGGGGGAAGGGGAGAATGAGAGATAGAGGCAAATCATGAGAGACACATTAGCAGTCATCTTTGCCACCCTCATGCTAGAGAAATGGAGTGATTTTCCCAAGGTTACACAGCTAGTTAGTTGTTAGAGCTTGGACTAGAACCCACACCACTTAGGGATGACCAAGATGGCCTTTAAATCAATCCAGTAGTCATTGAGTACCTACTATGTGATTATACTCCGCTTTTTGTTGTTGTTAGTCATTTCAGTCATGTGCGGCTCTTTGTGGCCCCATTTGGGGTTTTCCTGGCAAAGATACTGGGATGGTTTGCCCAGGATCACCCAGCTAGTAAATAAATGTCTGAGTCTAGATTTGAACTCCTGAAGAGAATTCTTCCTGATTCTGAGCCCGACACTCTATCCACTGCACCACATAGCTGCCCCTGATACTATCCTAAATACTTTGGAATTCAGAAATGTACATAGAAATGTGAAGAAACCTAACCTTCTCTCTAAGGTCCCTTCGAAGGCTAAATTCTATTATATGGTCTCTGGCATCACAGAATTTATAATCTCAAGAGAGAGTTGAGATATATGCATGAAACAGAGGACAATGCAAAGAGGTATATAATTGTTCAAATGCTGTGGCACATACAATAAAGCCTTGTGTTAGCTCAGAGGAAAGAGAATTCACTTTGGGAAGTTGAGGTTGGTTTCCTGAAGAAAATGAGAATTGGATTGGGCCTTGAAGGATGGCTAGGATTTGCACAAGAAGTAGAGAGTGGCCCTGAAATAAATAAATAAATGTGTGTGTGTGTGTGTGTGTGTGTGTGTGTGTGTGTGTGTGTGTGTGTGTGTGTGTGAAACAGTTTACAAAAGCATTTTCTTCCCAGTGACCTTGCAATGTCACATCCCCTCTCCTTCAATAAATGCCAGCAGCCCTCTATCACTGTGAAGATCAAATGTGAGATGGCTCCGTCAAACTCTTTTACAGCCTGGTCTCCTCCTACCTTTCTAGTCTTCTTCTGCCTTCACACACACACTCTCTATGATCCAGTGACATTGACTTCCTTGCTGTTCCTTAAACAAGCCTCTCCATCTCCAGACATGTTCCCTATTTCTGGAATTCTCTCCCTTCTCATCTTACCTCTTAGTTTCCATCAAGTTCCCAGGAAAAGCTTCTACAAGAATCCTTTACTGATAATGCTAGTGCTTTTCCTCTATTGATTACCTCCATTTTATCCTATTTGTCTATCCAGGCCCAGCACTCTATCTACTGTGTTATGTGGCTTCCCCTTTACTGACTTAAATGATGTCAGATGCTGGCCTTCTTGCCTTTAGTCTGTACTATTTTGGACTCTGCCTCTGAATTCTACGTATTTCTATTCTACTGCTGTGACCTGTCAGGACTTCCTTGCCCCCTGTTCTTGGCTTCTCACTTTTCTTTTTGTTCTATCATCTACTTAAACGCTGAGCTTGGAGTTAGGAAGGCCTGAGTTCAAATCCAGCCTTAGACACTTGTTCCAACTGTGTGACCCTAGACAAGTCACTTAACCTCTACATACCTCAGTCCCTTTAACTGTAAAATGAAGCTAATAATAGCACTTGCTTTCCCAAGGTTCTTGTAAGAACCAAATAAGTGAACATTTATAAAGCACCTAGTGCAGTGTCTGGCACATAGTAGGTGCTTAATAAATACTTATTCTCTCCCTCCCCTCTCAGACCAAACCAGACCCTGCTTCCTATCTCATCCAGCTGTTCACCCCAGGCATCCTCTTGCTATCCACTCCACTCTCCTTTGACTCTTCTTCTGGAAAAGTTAATAAAAGTCTGTCCCACAAGATCTGGAGACCAACTAACTGTGGGAGGCAGCATGATGTCAGCTGGAATGCTGGTCTGGGAATTAGGAAGATCTGCTTCCAAATATTGCCCCCATCACAGACACTTGCTGTGTCACTGAGAAAGTCATTTACTTGTCTGAGCCTTAGTTTCCTCTGGTAAAATCCTATAATAATATCTTCAGTACAAGTCCCACAGGGTTGTCCTAAGGCTTAAATGAGATAGTCTATGTGACTTTTTTTTCAAATCTTAAGCCTCTGTAATTGTTAGCTATTACAAGATTAGTCCAATGTGGTGGAGCCATTTTCCAATCCTGGTCCTCACACAGAAGCCAGAGAGGGGACCTTTACCAATCGTAGTTTACAGAAAAGCAGCCTTGGCTAGGGACTGTGCAGATGGTCCCTTGAGCTAGGGGCTATTATTATTCACTCAGTTTATTGTGATTCTAAATGCCCGAGCATTCCAGGCCCCTTTTTCTGCAAATTTCTTAAGGATATCTGAGCATGCTCCCATCCTGATCTTTAAGATTAAACAGAACCTGTTATTCTTTCTGTGGCTGCCTCTGGGGACATGTATCCTCTGCCTTTGTTGAATTCTTGATTCTAAAGGTAAGAATTTCAGGTCAAGTAGGAAGGGCAGGCCAAAGAACAGAGTCAGCCCTGGGTTTATCCTGGACTAGGCATCACAATTAGCCCCATTAAAAATATCCTGCTGGCTTTTTTTGTCGTGGTTGCAAAGAACTAAAAATAAAGTAGACGCCCACTGATTAGGGAATGGCTAAATAAATTGCAGTATGTGAATATAATGGAATATTACTGTGTTTTAAGGAATAATGAATATTCAGAAAAGCATGGGAAGACTTATGAGCTGATGCAAAGTGAAAACAGAACCAGGAAAACTACATACATACACACACAATGACTACAGCAGTGTAAATGGAAAGATTTTTTAAAAGAAGAATGAAAGAAACTGAACCCCCCAAAATTTTAATGATCAAGATTCTCCCTCTTTGTTACAAGGGATACTCTAGGTGAGGACAAATATTTTTATATAGGAAGGTCATATTAAAATAAAATATATCCATGAAAGTCCTATTGGAGTAGAGCTACTTTATTGCACTTCATATGGAAATTACAATCCTCCCTCCAACTCATCTTCTCTTTTTTCCAAAATTTACTCCTTTAACCGTTTCGCTCCCTTGCTCAGATATTTAATTGCTCCCCATTGCCTACTTAGTAAGGTACAGCTGCTAACTTTTTAACTGACCATTCAAGGTCCTCTTCAATTGGTCCCCACACTCTACTGCTACCCTCATTTACCATTGTTCTTCATGAACCCCCAGCTCTTGATAAACTGCTTTGTTCCCTTACCCCTGAATTTGGGCTTTCTAGCCTAGGTACCTTGGGTCACATTGTTTCCTACAATGTTTTCCATACACCATCTTCCATAGAATATTAGACTATAGAATTCTGTGATTTGACAGATGAAGTAACCTAAGTCTTGAGAAGGCAAATTGACTTTCTCAAGGCTTCCTCAAGGCCAACCCAATAGAAACCTTACCCATCCTTTGGGACCTAGATCAGATCCTACTGTTTTTCCTTCCCTTCAAGAGAGACAGAAACTCTCCTATTTCTGGACTTTTATAGTACTTCTTATGTATAACTTTTATGACAACTGCCATAGTATATCAGATTGTAAACTCTTGGAGGGCAAAGACATGTTTTCTTCTTTACATTTCCCATAATGATTTGCAGAATACAATATCAAATGAGGTCAATATCTATAAGATGTCAACAAAATTCAGCAAGTATTTTTACCTCCTAAGACACATATGCAGGTAAGTATAATTTAAGTTCAAGTGTGAAGGGGAAAATAAAGAGATTTAGGATAGCTAGGGAAATTTAAGGAAAGCAAAGTGTGCATTGAGCCCTGTGGGTGGGAAGAAATCAGGGAAGGGCAGGTGAACAGAAACAAAAATGGGGAAGCAGGAAAGAACACTCTTAAGTTCTATTTTAGATCTATTATATTTTAGGTGGAATCAGAATATTCAAATGGAAATGTCTTGTAGGCAGCTGTGAAAATGGGGCTGGAACTTGAATTTGCTCTGGAAAAGTTGATCTGGAAAGTTAGGAGCAATGAATAATGCTTAGCCCATTTATCCTGAGGTCCAGGTTTTGGTTGTTGTTCTCTTGACTTAAACCCAGTGTAAATAGCATTTGAATTTCCTTTCTTGAACATCATTCAGTTTTTCTTTTTTCTCTCAGTTCACAATATTAGGTGAGATAGGGAGAAAAAGGCCCTAGATTCAGAGTTAAAAGACTTCGATTTCAGCCCCAGACCTATCTCTTTGGGCGAATCACTTCACACTATTAAACCTTCATTTTCTTATCTATGAAACAGTGTACGGGACATTACCTTCCTGGATTAGGAGTTTCCAACCTGTGGTATGCATATCCCTAAAGGAATTGCTAAGGGTATATTTTGTAAATAACTACATCTTCTATCCTATCGTAAATGAAGGCCTCTAGGTGGCACTATGGATAGAGCATTGACTCTGGAGTAAGAAAGACCTGAGTTCAAATTCTGACACCAGATACTTGCTAGCTGTGTGACCCTGGGCAAGTCACTTAACCTCTGTTTGTCTTACTGAAGAAGGAAATAGCAAACCATTCCGGTATCTTTGCCAAGAAAACCCCATGGACAGTACTAAGATCCAGGACATGAATGAACAACAAAATCCTATTTTATTTTGTAAATTAAAAAATATTGGTGTTAGTGGAAAAAAAAAGTAGGTGGGAGAAGGAAAGCTAATCAATCTCCTTTGGTAACCAAAAATTCCAAATGTACTTCCAATCATTTTACGAAATTCCGTAATTTTTGGTGTACCCTTGGAGAAGCAAATCCTTGCCTATTAAAAATGTTCAAAATATTTTTATTCCATTTATATCAACTTATCTCTATGAATTTGGAATTCACACAGTCCTGTTCATAATCAAATCCAAACCAATGAACAACCAGAGGCTGACCAAGATATGCTGGTGTCTCTTTAAAAACAAAACCAAACCAACTATGTAACTATTGGTCACAAGACACAAAATCAAGGGTCTTACTAATTTAACTGTACTCTAATAAATATGTAACAATTTAGGTGCTGAAAATAGAAGTTATGTATAAAATAAAGTTGCTTATGAAAAATTAGTCTTATTTTTAATGTGCATATGTGTGGTAAAATCTAGGATTTATTTCCATACTTAATAATCAATAAATATTTAATAAGTTCCTAGTGTGTGCCAGGCACTGTGCTAAGCTCTGTGGATACAAAAAAAGAGACAAAAGATAGCCCCTGCCCTCAAGAAGCTCGCTATCTAATGGAGTTATGGGGAAAGTTTCCTGAAAACCAAAGAGGGGGAAACCAAAAAAGGTTGGGATCCCCCTCTCACTATGTGATCCCTAAGCTGTCCTCCATCTCTAAAACTAGGGAATAAATTACCTTTCCTGGCTTTGGGGGAGAGAAGCATAACTGTGCTCCTGCAGCTACAAGCAGCAGAAGTATTATCTGTATTAAATTAAATAATGCTTCATTTTTTAAAATGATTTTTTTTCTGAGCCTTTTTGAATTGAAATTGCTTTTATGGCAAAGTTTTCCCTTGGTTTAGGGCACTTTGTTTTTACAAGATGTCCCTTGAACAGATATCTGATAAAAGGATGCTCTTTCCCAAGGGGTGGGCAGTTCCATACTTAAGGGGAGACAGATTATGTTCTTCACTACCTGGAAAGGTCAAAAGGACAAGTGATACAGATTAGAAAGCCTAACATTTCCGGAAGTGAGTTCAGAAACAACAGATAACATTTTCTTCTTTCCTTACTAGTACCAGATCCTTACAAAATGCAGACATACTGACTCCTGTGTATTTTTCAACTGCTAATTTGCTGTTTAGCTGGTATGTTTAGGTGGTAATTCTATTAATGTAGAGATTTGGTGTCTAAGCAGATATTTCAAGAAGTAGCTGCTGCCTTTGTTTCCCGCACTCCCTCCATAAAAATAAAAACATCAGTAGACAAGAATGTGAGAATTTCAGGAAGAATTTCTGAAGTAATTGAGTTTAATTTACGTTAATGACATGACCTTTATGTAGATTATATCAGAACATTTTAGATAACCTAGGTCACAGCTTCATAATTTCCTCTCTAAGAAAAACTTTTATATTTTGAGAAGAAAAAGTCTGGAGGCAGTCTGGCTTAATAGCAAAAATGATGGATTAGAAATCAGGAAATGTGGGTTCTAGCCCTGGCACTCCCACCTATTAGCTTTGTGATCTCTGGGGCAAGTAACTTTACCTCTGAGTCTCAGGCAGGGGAGTGCTGAAATCAGATCCTACACAGCACAATTTTAAGATTAAGCAGCATTATTAATGCTTTCTTCATCACTTTCTTAAGTCTGGACTACAAAACAATACATCAAGCCCTGATTTGTTAATTTCAAAACATTATTTTTTTTTGAAAGCCTATTGTTAAACATTTACAGGCACATCCCTGATTCAAGTTTCCCCTGTGTGTAAAGTAAGGTCGAGCTCAATAATCTCAAAAGTCGTCTAGCTCCACCATTCAATGATACTGTAATATACAAAAGATGGCAGGAATTGATGATGCTTACCAGTCAAATGTTCATTAAGTACCTACTATGCTTCTAGCACCATGCTTGGCTTGCATGGGATGGAAGAGAAAGACTCTTGCGTGTAAAGAGCTCTTCATTAGTTGGCGACACAAGTAAATATGCATGAAGCTCTTGGTGAACATGATAGAAATATACAACAGCACTTGCTGTAGATTGACAAGGTGCAGGACCCAGAATGGACCAGGAACATAGAATATACTAATGACTTTGAAATCTTGCTGAACGAATATTGCTTCTGAAGTGAGGATCTGCCTGTTGTGTATGTTCTAAGTCAGACTTTTTTGTTCAGTGATTGCCTTCAGAACCAGTTTGCACACCTCAGTCAAGAAAAACCAGGCTCCCTTATCACATCCAGTTGTTGGTGATGGTGGTTGTTTTTTACCCCCAATAATATTACCCTGCTTGATTACCCACTTTTTTTTAAAGCAAAATTGACTTTTAATGACTTTGGGCTGCTTTAAAAAAAATCATTTTTTCTCAGGAGACAAAGATCTGCCACTTCTGAGGATCAGAGGGGTAATATGGCCACATGGATAGAGAGCTTTACCCCAGTGTCCCCAGGCAGCTCTCTTTAGGTGCAGACCTATTGTTGGATCTGCATTGGTAAACAGTTTTCTTATCGGGAGTTACCCACCTCAAAAGACATTAAGGTTGAGTTTGAAATAATAATAATAATAATAACAATCAGTATTGGAGCAATGTTGGTATTGTTGGAATAATCATATAACTTCCACAAGTGACTAGTATTCAGGGGAATCACACTGATATAGATATACATCTTAGATTTTAGTCATTCATACCTCTTTTAGACACCAAAAACCTAAATGAGATATCAGTATGTATGAAAAAGAACATATTTAGGAATGTCAAGATTAATGCCATCCTGTCACCTACCACTTGTAAATGTTCTGAAATTGCTGGAGACTTTCTATGGTAGACCTCTCTTCTAGCCTCTCTTCATTGATTGAAAGTTGATGTACCATTTACATATGTGTGTGCACAAGGATTGGTGTGTTGCAGTGGTTCCCAATTAGTGGCTTCTACGAGAATATAGCCGGTATGCCAGTGGTAGAAGAGAAGAAAATCACTTTATGGAGAGATTTAGTCCTTACAAAGTTTAGTTTTCATGTAAACAATGTTTAAAATGAAGCAATGTATGCAATTGAACTTTTAAGGACATTTATCACTTAATACAGCACTGGTCAGCCAGTAGAAAAGTAAATATTTTATATTCGTAACTAACTCTTTATTTTCATTAATTTCTTAGGTGGTTAAGAATAAGAAATGAATTTCTATCTCAGCAGGAGAGATTGTAAAGTTCTCCCATTTTCCACCACGTATTCGTGTGAGAAATCATTTTCATTTTATTCTTGTTTTAAATCAAAATACTGAAATAAACTCCATGCAGGATGAGAATCAAGTCTGTGTTTGTCTGGTGTTGAGCCAAATACTACAAACCTTTATTCAAATACAAAAAGTCCAGCAATGAAATTAAGTTGATATATGATTATTATGTTATGTTAGACATTTTCCAAATTGTAACTCATTTTTAATTAAATGTTGTTTCCACAAAATTTGTGAAATAAAGACATTTAATGCAGATGTAGATAATAGTATGTATATAAGGCCTTACTGGATTATTTCTTTTAATTCTTACAGAGTTTTCCACAAAATGTTCGTAATCATTTTTAAAGTTTTCATGATGATGGAATAAAATTATATGTTTTATAATCATTGTAATATAAATTCTAATTTGGACGTTGGGTATGATTATCATTGTCGTCATAGTATGAGCAGCAAATTACCATGAAGCTTCTTTCTTTTGGTTGAAAAGAGTTTGTGGAACAAAAAAACGTTGAGAAGCACTGAGTGGATGGAGAGATCTCTAACCACTGTAGTAGGTAGTAAGTTGGTTTCACAACTAGAAAGATCTGGGTTCAGGGCCCACCTCTGAAACTTACTGGCTGTGTGACCCCAGGTGAGCCATCAGTCCTATGTCCTAAGCAATTCTAAGACTATAAATTTCAGAGGAGCTGCTGACTTGTGTTGGTAGAAGTAGTCTCTTATTTGGGTTTCAGTCATTTTTCAGTGGTTTCTGATTCTTCCTGATCCTATTTGGGTTTTCTTGGCAAAGGTACTAAAGTAGTTTGCCATTTCCTTCTCTATTTTATTTTGCAGATGAAGAAACTGAGGTAAAAAGGGTTAAGTGACTTGCCCAGAGTCACATAGCTAGTAAATGTCTGAGGCCGGATTTGAACTCAGCAAGATGAATCTTTCTGACTCTAGACCCAGCACTCTAACCACTGTGCCACCTAGCTGGTCCTTTATATGAGAGTTTCCTGTAAAAATGAAGCCACAGATCCAGTCTCTGTTTCTAAATTTTATATCAACTATAAATTATATATTTATACACATAACTTTGTAAATGTCACTTAAATATAAATTTGCACTGAAGTTTTTTACTTTTGATGTGGAGAAACCAAGAAGGAGGTCTCCCCCAGGGAGTCTGCTGTGATTTAGGAAACTTGTAAGTAGATAGAGCAGGGAGCATTTATCTTGCTTTTTCTAGGCACTTCCTACAACCAATAAAGTCTCTATTGTTCAAAAGCAGACTAGTCCTTTCCAAAAGGTGTAACAGCCAGAGGTGAGGGGGGAGAAGTGTGGCTCCAAGAAGCTGTAGTATATGCAACAGCCACACCTGGGTAAAAGGTCTCCACAGATGGGCTTAAACCAGATTGAGGGCGACTGCTGAGTCACCTGGATGCCTACCCCAAGCATGTGAAGACTTATCCTGGTAGAAAGAGGGGATGACAAGAATTTGTTTCAATGGGCCGTGAAGGCACTGTGGAACCTTAGTTTGGTCAGGCAGCAAAGACGCCAAGGTCATCCTACTACAACCCAGGCCGTTGCCAGTCATCTTGACTGTTGGTCAGGCCTCTGGACTTCAGAGAAAGTGAAGCTGACAACTTTGTACAACTCTGCCTTACTTAAATCCAATTCATGCATGAGTCAAGACATCATCTTGTGATGTCACTGATTCTCCTCAAAAAGGATAAACAACAACAATAATCATAATAGCTGGCATTTAGAGGGCACAAATACGTTTGTAAAGCGTTTTATATACATTATCTCATTTCTCCCTTACAACCCCCTTCTGAGGTAAATGCATTTTACCTACAAGGTGACTGGAGCTGAAAGAATTTATTTTTTTTTAAATAGCAATGATCATGGGTCTTAGTTTTTTTAGAAGCTTGGTCTGAGGGAAAAGCCAATACAGTAGCATATGGTCAAGTACAACTCTATTGTCATTAGAGTTGCAACAAAATATGTTTGCAGAAATTTATACATTAAATATTTAAGGACTTCAGTTGTGGTACTTAAAACCAAGCTCTCTGATCACTTCAATTGACCATGCCAGGTGGTAGATGGTTATCATGGCATCCTTCAGACCCTTTCAGTGTTTCCCCAGTTCCTTGAGATATTGGCTTTTGAGGGTCCACAGAGTCAAATGTGACAAAGGTTTTAAATGTCTCTTTAATAGGGTTAAATGGTGCCTTAGATCAAGAGATGAGTCTACCAGAACTCTGACTGACCCTTTTTTTTTTAAAAAAAAAAGAATGTAACCAAATTCTTTAATTAGTATCATCTAGGGTTAGGCTTCTGTTATCAACTATAATCATTTGTTTGAACCAAGGTCTCTTTAAGTTATTAAAGTCATTACTATCTTGACTGTAAGTGGTACTATTTCACAATTACAAGAATTATTTATTTCCTTTTAGGGACTGACAGTATTTTTATATAATGAAAGAGAATTGGTCTTCTGGACAAAAGAATTTTTCACAATATTATGACATACCAAGAACCAAATTAATTAATTTCTAAATAGTTTTTCGCTATTTGTAGACATTGGCTCAATTTAAAAAGCCGTAAGAATACAAGTGGAACAGTGAATATTGCCAGTCATAAGGTGTGCGCAATGAGCTAAGCCCCCCCCAAATCACTATCCTTTTTATACAGAAATCTCATGCTGGAATGTCTGGATGTGTGTTTCTTAATTATATGCATTTACTTCTCAGACTTGTCCCTGGTGAGGAAAAACTCATTTGGGGAAGAAAAAAATGTATTTTACAATGCATGAGTATATCCAGTGGCAAAAGTTAGCATTTTTCACAATGCAGCCAAATTAGTTTTGTGGGTTTTGAAGGAATATCTGTGTAGACAAGATCATGAATCCATTTAATATGAAAGTTTTATTAGTAGCTATTGAACTGTCATTTCAGTGGGGAGCTCTCTTAATAAATAAGCCTTGAGTCTTCTTTTAAAAATATGACTGAAATATTCATAGGGCAAGGAGATATTTTCTCATACAGCCTCCCATTCCTGAGTCTACTTTTTTAGCTTGGTAAATTTTGTGTGTGCTTTTTGTTTCTTTTTTGTGGATATGAACCGATATAGAGGAACTGTTCTAGCTCTGTTCATCTATCTGCCCTTAGAGGGGAAGAGATGCAGCAGCACTTGTGGCACAGTCCTCCATATACCTTCTCCCCTGTTAGATTTCCAACAGGCAGAAAAGGGTGCCATAGTGGAGGTAGGCCGCAACAGCGACCAGGCAAGGGGTGGCCAAACTTGAAAGCTACAGAAAAATAGGGAGGTTTTAGAACAAGAGTTTACACTTTATAGAAAAGCTGGTAGTCACAAAGGCTTCTTGTTGCATTGGAAAGGGCCCTGGATGTAAAGTCAAAAGATATCAGTTCAAATCCCTGCCTTGTCAAACTCAAAAAGAAACAGGGGCCATAAAGGTCTCTGTGGGCGGCAATTGATTTAGTTTTTAAAAAGTAATTCTAAAGCTTTTTTTTTATTTTGTTAAATACTTCCTAATTACATTTTAATCTGGTTTCTACACACACACACACACACACACACACAATCAGGAGTGTTATGGGTTGGATGTGTTTGCCACCTGTGTTCTAAACATAGTTGTCCCCTCTGAGTCTCTGTTTCCTTGCCTATGAAATAATGGGGGTTGGAATAATCTTTAAGCCCTGTGAGCCTATGTACTCACTTTAATTATTTACCCCCTAAATACCTCTCTCTGTCTCTGTCTCTCACTCTGTGAATATTATGTATGTATATACATTTATATGTATGTATACATATATACACACATACATATATGGCTTACATCTTTTAAGAACCCGCTTTGAAGAACCTCTCTGGAAGAGGTTACTTAATAAACTCTTCAAATAAGAGTACCTTCTCCAGGAAGGAGGAAGTAGTCTTGTTAAGGAATGTGGTGGAATGCCAAAGAGAAAGTTTAATTTGCTTTATTTTATTTTCTTGGTTACATGTAAACAAACATTTTTGACAATTGCTTTTTAAAAATTCTGAGTTCCAAATTCTCTCCCCCTGCCTCCTTGAGAAGGCAAGCAATTTGATATAGATTATACATGTGAAGTCATGCAAAACAGAGAAACTTTCATATTTCACAATTTAGCCTAATGATGTGTTCCGGCCCCCCAGACCAGTGATTCATTCTGTTGCTTTTCTCTCATACGTTTCTATAGCCTTAATTTTTTTAAAAATCCATTCATATATTGTTTCTACTATAACATCATTTCAAAATATATGTTTTCCTCTTCTCCACCTCAGCAATATAATCCTTATAACAGAAAAATAAAGAACAAAAAAGAAAGCTGTTCAGAAAAATTAGCTAATATCTATCTCCTGAGTCTGGCAATACGTACGATGCTCTGCATCTGTTTTTCCCAACCCCTCCAATGAAGGGACAGAGGAGCAGTTTTTCTTCTCTTCTTTGAGGATGAGCTGGGTCATTATAATTTCATGACATTCAGTTTCGTTTTGTTGCATTTTTGTTGGGCAATCCTTTATGCAAAGGAAGGAGATAGGTAGATGTATATAGGTCAGCTTGATTGGAATGGAGTGTGGATCAGTTAGAATGTTACAGAATGAGAAGGTAGGTGGAAGCTAGTTTGAGGATGACTTTAAGTGATATTACAAAGTCTATGTATTTTACTGTTGGGAAAGCCACTCAGACCCTCTTTCTGATTTTATTAACTTTGAATTTACATTGAATTCCAGTAACTAGGTTATCTATTTTCCACATAGTCAATAAGAATCAGAAAATTTTAAAGGGTCCTGCTGGCATAGGGCAGGTGCACTAACACGTGATGGCTAGCTCCTAACAGCAAAGAACAACAAAAAAATCAGACTTAAAACCTCAAAAAAAAAGTATGGCATTCCAGGCCCATTTAGTAGACTTCAACATTCCATGAGGACATTTTCTGAAGGGTAGGATAGCTCAGTGCATTAGTTGGAATTTACAATTAATTATATTTAATCATTAAGAAGGGACAAAATTATTTTCAAAATGGCCTCGTTAAAGAGGGCAAGAAAGGGAATAATATATTTTAGAAAGGTCAGAAATGACTTTATGCTTAAACACTCAACTTTTCAGACAGTGTGACTATTCGGAGCTGCTTAGTCACTCAAGGCTTCTAAATAGCAGAGGTTTGACCTGTGATAGTACTGAGCTCAGTTCTCTCTAATGCCTTCAAAATGATGCTAAAAATCCACCTTTTGGGGAGGACAGGGAGGAATCTTCTGCTTTTTATTTATTTCCTTCCCTACTCAGTCATTTGCCTAAAGCCAGTGATGTCCTCTAGCCGCTACCTGGAGCTTTCTTTGTTGTCTTAGCTAGAGAATACTGGATCAAGAGAACAGCGTCATTCTCTTCAGCACTTAAAACTCCTCAGGCCTATCTCTGCCCTGGGAAGCCAAAAACTCAGGCTCAGTGATTGCAATAACAGCCCCAGATCGAGGTCAGTAGGAAAACAGATCTGTTTTCAGTTGTAGTAAATGCACACAATGTGATGAGTGACCAAAGAAGAATGTACCCCAGTAAAATGATGGCCTGTGAATCGTGGGTTTGGTTCTGAAAATTCATAAGATACCCAAGCAGAGAAAACAGGAAACATCAGTTAAAATGGGAAATAGCTGTGGGCAGAATTACTGTAATTCCCCATTTTACTTTATAGCTGGCATGGGATAGCAATATACTATAGCTGAGTGACTGAGAAGACATTGCAGTGCCTTTCAAGCCTGTCCTTTCTGCTGCAGAGGGTCATACACAGCCAGGCTTATAATCCCCAACTGATGCCTTTTTGCCACTCTTAAAAGCTGTGATTCAAAATGCTATTGTTCCATTGTCTTATAGCAGGAAAACAGTATGGGTCTGTGACTGGTTCTGGCTTCCTCTTCTTACCCCTTGTCCTTTTCTTGGTGGGCAGTAGTCAGTATGTTGAGAATCGCCACTTAGTCTACTCACTGACTGCTTATTGTAATTTTTAAAATTAGATTTTTATTGACAGTTTTCATTTTTCTGTTTCCCCCAGGTGCCTCCCCTTCTGCCCTCCCAGAGAATTTATGCAAAGAATTTTAAAACAGAAAAAAGACAAGAAAAAAAATTAGCAAAATCAATTCACACATTGAAAACATCTGGCACTATATACAGTTTTCAACACCTGCGGACCCTTACTCCGGCAAGGGAGGGAGGAAGTGTATCTTTTTATATCTTTCTCTGTCTCTGTCCCTGTGTCTCTCTCTCTCCATCTCCCTATTCTTCTCTCTTTCCCTCTTCCTCTCCCTCTGTCTCTCTATTTCTCTGTCTCTGTCTCTGTCTCTGTCCATCTCTCTGTCTCTCCTTCTGTCTCTCTCTTTCCTTTCTTTTTCTCTCTTCTCTTCTCTTCTCTTCTCTTCTCTTCTCTTCTCTTCTCTTCTCTTCTCTTCTCTTCTCTTCTCTTCTCTTCTCTTCTCTTCTCTCTCTTTCTCTTCTCCCCTCACCTCCCGCATGTAGTTTCACTGCCTGGTGATTGTTAAACTAACCCTGACTTCACTGACACAGGTTTGCTCACCAGACTAGCTGAACTCAGGAGAGAATGGCTAATAGCACAAATCCATTTTACAGATGAGTAAACTCTTCAAGGCTAAATGTTTTGCCCATGTTCACACATAATAGCCAAAAAATGTCTAAGGTGGGATTTGAATCCCATTTTCCTGGCTTTAAGTTAAGTCCCCTTTCCTCTATATACTTATTCTCTTCCGGTATTTTCACATTTCAGCTCTTTTGCTGAATTAAATTGTAAGCTTCTTGAAGACAAGGATAATACTATGTCTTAAGGGGTTTCAGGTTTTGTTTTGTTTTTGTATTCATCATGCCACTGATGCCAGGCCTGGAGTGAGGAAGACCTGGATTCAAATCCAGATGCAGACACTTACTAGCTGTGTGACCCTGGGCAAGCCACTTATCCCTATTTCCCTCAGTTTCCTCATCTGTAAAATGAACTAGAGAAGGAAATGGCAAACTGCTCCAGTATCTCTGCCAAGAAAACCCCAAATGGGGACCCAATTGAACAATAAATGCCACCTCTCATGATTTTAGGCCACAGGAAAATCACATGTGTCTTATAAAATGTTAGTGAAATTTTTAAAAAATATTTTTGCCCATAGAAGAGGTTCTGTTTACAGACTCAAATATCAGAATTAGAAAGGGCCAGTATAAACCTCTGTCATCTTACAGAGAAAGAAATGAAATTCCCCAAAGCTAAGTTACCCAAAGTCAAACAGCTTTCTATCTGTAACTTCTGACTGACCATCATCCCAGTCCAGTACTTATTCCCTTGTGCTTTACTTATTCCATTGAAATTTATGAACTCTTTGCCATTATTTTATAGGTCTAGGTCTCTAAGATTTGTTTCAGATAGAAAATTGTTTTTTGAAATAGCTACTTTTCTTTTAATGGAACCTTTCCAGATAGAAATCCAGACTTGACAGAATATATTTTTAAACAGATATAAAATGATTTCACCAAACTTTGGTCCCTTTCCCCTCTAGCAATGTCACATTTTTGCCTTTTTCAACTGCCAGCTTTTGTGCTTATTAATCATCAATGTTTTTCAGTCATGTCTGACTCTCTGTGACCCCATTTGAAGTTTTCTTGGCAAAGATACTAGAGTGGTTTGCCATTTCCTTTTCCAGTTTATTTTACAGATGAAGAAACCGAGGCAAACAGGGTTAAGTGACTTGCCCAGGGTCACACAGCTAGATGGCCTCTGAGACCAGATTTGAACTCACAAAGATGAGTCTTCCTGACTCCAGGCCTGGCATTCTGTACCACCTAGCTGAGTCTTATTAATTATTAGTAATTGTCTATTTGTATTGCACATTTTAAGCTGACATTGTAAAATATTTAGGGGGTCATGAACTTTCCATCTGATCAACATAGTGAAATGAAATAACAATAATAGCTTCCATTTGTAGAATACTTTAATGTTTCTAATATCCTTGATAGAAATTATGTCATTTGAGCTCACAACAACCCTCTAAATTCAGTATTATCGTTATTCCCGTTTTATATATGAAGAAACCAAGGCTTAAGGAAAGAAGGAAACTTGAAGATGTAGTTAATCCAGGGTTGCACCTGAGTCAGAATTTGAATGCAGGTCTTTCTGGCACCAAGACCAGCACTGTAACCATTATGCTTCAGGCTTATCCCTGGGGCCAAGGATTTATGTGAGTTAATCAGTCAGTATGACTTGTTAAGTGCTTGCTCTGTGCCAGGCACTGGAGATAAAAACTCTGAGGAAAAGACAAAAGACAATCCCTGATCTTAAGGAGCTCACAGTCTAATAGAGGAGACAACATGAAAACAACTTTGTACAAACAAGATAGATACAGGATACATTGAAGAAGTATTAACGGAGAATAAAAAATGTTGTGAAAGCTGGGGTTTTAGCTGGGAGTTGAAGCCAGAGAAGCTGAGAGTCAGAGATGAGGAAGGAGAGAATTTTAGGCATGGGGGTAGTCATGGAACCTGCATTGTGATGAGAGCTGCATAAGTAGGCCTCAGTGTATCCCTTCTGTTCGGTAATAGACAGTGTAATTAGCATACATGGAAAAATTGATCACTCTGTGACCAAGCTGGTAATGAACATCTTTTAAAGTAGCTAGGCTGATCCCAGATAGTAAGACATACAGTCTGTCAACCCAGCTTCAACATCTTTCCAGCTTGCCTTGGGACCTTCTAGAAAATCGAGACCTTGAATTCTAGGGATAAGGCCTTTAAGTATCCAGGATTACCTTTATACCTTGTTAAGGCATCAAAGTGGTACTTCAGCAGAGATTGTCCTCTATTGCAGATACCCTCAATGCCTCTTCCAATCTGGAAGCTAGCTTTGTGTTCTGATGGTCTGTTCTCTGAAGTATTTGCTGAGTTACCTCCCTCTCCAAGCCTTAGGATATATGCATGTCAATAACAACACAACTTATTTTGTTTTGCTTTTTCCCAAACGGGACAGTCTTAAAGGCAGTTTTAAAGCATTTGGGTGGCATAGCTGGATTTGGGTTCAGGGTCCTAAATTCAAATTCCGACATTTACTAACTGAATGGCCCTGAGCAAGATGTTTATCTGTAAAATGGAGGTAATAATAGCAACTTCGATAATTTCCATAAAGCACTTTGCAAACCTGAAAGCATTGTCTAAAGGTTAGCTATTAATATTAGCAAAATAATGCACCCAAAAAACTTTGAGATTAGGACTTTCCAGGTATAAAACAAATTACACAGAATGAGACCACAATTCTCCCTAAGGAGAACTATTTTACAGTAGTGTGAGTATGTGTGCAACTATTGTCTGTCCTAAGATCCAGACCTGTTTTATTTCTGTGAAAGTTATGCACCAACCAAGCATGACAATCCCCTTCATCATGTGACTTGTGTACAACATTTTCCTTTGGCAATGACGTCTTTAAGTCAGGTTGAACAGGCTTCCTCGGCCCCGCTTAGCCACCAGATTTGTCTGAGTGGGCAGATTTTTCTGATTTTAAGCCATATTCCTCAGCTGTCCAATGAAAGGAGACTTCTTTCCTAAAACCAGCAGATGGACTAGATAGAAGTCAAGGGACCAGATCTCTGCCACCCATCCAAGACTTTGGAAAAGGGCTCTTAGCCTTCCTCTATCCCCATATTTGCCATCTCAAACTCTTTGGAGAAGTGCTAAGAAGAGTGGCATTATCAACACAATAAGATAAATGAAGGCACTTATCTTTTGTTTTTTTTGATGTTGTTATTTTATTTTTTTAAATTATTTTATTCATATAAATTAATTTATTTTTAGTTTCCAACATTCACTTCCATAAGTTTTAAATTTTCTCCACAGGACAGCATGAATCCCATGTAGGCTCTACATTTACATTCTCATTAAACATATTTTCACATTAGTCATGTTGTATAGAAGAATTAGAATGAATGGGAGGAACCATGAGAAAGAAAAAACAAAACTAAATAAAACAACAGAAAAAAGAGAGCAAATAAGTATGCTTCAATCTGCATTCAAGACTCCATATTTCTTTGTCTGGATGTGGGTGGTATTTTCCATCACGAGTCTTTTGGAGTTGTTTTAGGTCCTTGAATTGCTGAAAAGAGCTAAGTTGATCAAAGCCAGTCATCTCACAATATGGCTATTACTGTGTACAATGTTCTCCTGGTTCTGCTCACTTCATTCAGCATCAGTTCATATAAGTCTTCCGGGTTTTTCTCAAGCCTCTTATCTTTGATTGTAGTTTTTCCCTCCCAGAACTAAGCATGCTAAAAAGAAAACACAGCCAAGAGTTAAAAGGGATCTAGCCTAAGTACTACGTATTAAGAAGGTAAATGAATGGTCCTACCATATTCTACTCTAATCAAACCCCATTCCAAATATTTGCGTTTGGTTCTGAGCACCACATTTTACAAAAGACACTGATGAACTGGAGAGCATCCAGAAGAAGACGACCAATGGAAAGACCTTGAGTTGATGTCATATGAGGATCAGTGGAAAGAAATGTTTAGCCCGAAATGAAGACTTCAAAATAAGATATGTCTCCGAGTATTTGAAGAGTTAGATTTATTCTGCTTGGGCCAATGTGGGGAAATTGCAGTAAAAGGAAATTTAGACTTGATGTAAGGGAAAATATTCTTACTAGTAGAGCTATCCAAATATGAAACGAGCAGCCTTTGGAGCTAGAAGGGCAAGTCAACAAACATTTACTAAATGCTTACTCTGTGCTAGGCACTGTGCTAAGGACTGGGGAAAAGCAATAAAAGGAAAACCAAAAACCACCATAGTCCCTCCTCAAAGAGATCACAGTCAAATGGAGAAGACAACTTTGTACAAATGAGATAGATATAGATATGTTTATAAAATTTAAATAAATCTGTATCAATCTATATCTATCTATACACAGTAAATCAGGGTAATCAACAAAGAGAAGGTACTAGCATTAAGGCGCTTTTGAAGAAGATAGGATTTTAACTGGTGTTTGAAGAAAACCAGGGAATCCAGGGAATAGAGATGAAAAGGGAGAGAAATCTGGGAATGGGGGATGCCAGTAAAAATGAATGATCAGGAGACGAAGTATCTTGTGGGAATAACAGCAACTGGGGTCACTGGTTCGGACAGTAGATGGAAGGGTGGAAAATGAGAGAAGGCAGAAAGGTAGCAAGGGGCCAGGTCATAAAGGGTTTTAAAAGTCAGACAGGAAATTTTCTATTTGATCCTGGAGTTAATAAGGAATTACTGGAGTTTATTGAAAGTGGGTAGAGAGTGGCATGGGCAGACCTCTACTTTTTGACAGCTGAGCAGAGGATGGACTGGAGTGAAGAGGCGCTTGAAGCCTGAAGACAAACCATCAGTCTATGGCAAGAGTCCAGGCAGGGATGACTGAAGTGTTGTAGGAGAGAAAAAGGAAAAGGGAAGAGAGAAATATAAGAGAGATGTTAGGAAGGTAGAACCACAAAGACTTGGGTTCCCTACACTGGAGTTCTTCAACAAAGGCTATATACATGATTATTTGTTGGGTATGCTCTAGAGGGGATAGTCAAGAATTGGTTGCCTCAGATGACATCTGAGTTCCTTCTGACTCGAAATCCTGTGATTCAATTCAAGGAATACTCTGCCCCACCCCATGCCTGACCCACACTCTCAGGGGTCAGCCAAAAGGACCTATCCAACACCCTTGCCATAGAACTCACAATGAATTCATTATCTTGCCCTGTTTTATTTAGTTCATTCATCTTCTGGTTGTAGTTACTGGAAACACAGAGGCATGTTGGTCATTTCAGATTACCCAGGTATCAGAAGGCGGTAGTCTCATGTCTGCATGTCTGGATTAAGTAAAGACCTCTTCCCCCCCACCCCACCCCCACCAGCTCCTTCCACCCCCAGGCAGCAGTGTGTTCATTTTGCAGTCGACTTTCTATGGCCTCATTTGCAACTATAGTAATTCCACAATAGAGTTGAGATTTTAATCACACTGGTCAGGAAATTCATAGTGAAGGTTACTACAGCAACCTTAAGTCTGCTCTGGTAAGCATATTCCTTACAATGGGGCCTTTCATTTCTGTTCTCCCTAAACTGGGCAGTGAAACACGCTATTCAAAAAACAATGAGGCAGAATAGAATGGAAAGGAACTGGGCATTGTACTCCAGCGCTAATGCCATATGTTGCATTTTGTCTTACTGTCCAAGCTTATTGCAAACATTAATTCCATTTCCCAGTAATATGCTTTAAGGGTCTCCCTAACTCACATGCCTACTATTTAGAGTGTGTTACATTAAACTATTAACGTATGACTTCCAATTATTCCTCTTAACTGAGGAAAATACCCAAGTGCATTTTAATAAAAAAGAGTTAGGACTCTAGTCAAGGCATGTAATTGTGTGACTTTTTTTTTAAAGGTGCCTTGAAAAAAGACACACGTGTGCATTCATGTACAAATAAATTCCCCTCAACTAAATAGGGGAATTTACATTTACATTACAGTGGATTCTCAGATTTTTTAAAATTGCATTTTCCCAAATAATAAAAGACATCCTATCCTCTCCAAATGATATACAGGACCTAACTGTGAAACAATTTGCGCCGACTTTTGGGTAGTTTTTTTTTTTTTCACTTAAAATTCTTATAAGAAAACATTACTGACCTTTCCAGTTTTTAGTTGATTTTGTGAGTTAGTACAAAATACTTTCAATGTACTTCACACTTGTACCAACCCCCAAAGATCTGTGGTTTCTTTAGAAAGGGAGTTAGATTTAGGAGGAAAGGGAATTGAAAGGAAACCGTTTTTTTTCCTTCTGCTTTTTCTTTAGAGCATTTATGGCATTTTATTTTATTTATTCATACTGACTGCTTTATAACCAAACAACTTTTCTCTGTTGTAGCCTCAGATCTCTGAGGTTGCTTTTATTTCCTTCCTTCTTTAATGTTTCCCTCATGTATAATTTAAATCATTTGCCTTTTATCTTTCCCAATCTCTCAAGCTATTTCACCTTCTCCCTCTCCTCAGCATATTTGTTTCTTGCTAAGTTCAGTTTTTGAAAATGAAATCATATTGCTTTTCCTTTACTTCTAAAATGGAAATGTGGCCTTTAGTTAGACTGCCACTTCTGCCCCTCCTCCCCCTCGAGTTTTGCCTTTCATTCTTGATTCCCATGAACCCTAATTGATGTGCAGTCACTCCCAAATATCTGGGTGTTGGTTATTTGATTAGTAACTAATCTGTAGCCTTGGCATGTCTCCCAGGAAGGGATCCGGGTCAATTCAGCGTGAAGAACCTTGTTGCAGTGCAGAGGGCTTGGAGGAATCCGCTAGGGTTGTTTTGTCTCCTCCGCTCAGCTTTGTATACTCAGGGAAATAGTGAAGGGGGTTATCGTGGGGGGGTTCCTAGCGCTGGATCCTAGCAGCATTTGTCAACTAACCTCTATGGCACAGGTGAGCCTCATAGCAGTTTCATACAACTGCAAGACTGAAAGAAAACGGGCCTCCGATTATACATAGGAACTCTCTATGGAATTGACCTTGGACCAATCCCATTACCATTTTGGCTCTGTTCTCTCAACTATATAAAATGAAGGGAGTTGGACTACATCAGGAATTTTTAACATGGGGTCCATGAACTTTAAAAAAAAAATTAACTTTCAATATCATTAGTTTTCTTTTGTTTTCCTATGTATTTTATTATATACATTTTTTAAAAATTATTCTAAGGAGGGGTCCATAAAGCCTATGGACCCAGACTGAGAAAGGGCTCCATGATCCAAAAACAAAAAAAGGTTGAACCCGTGGACTAGATTCACTAGATGATCCCTGAAGTTACTTCTAGCTTCTAAATTCTGTGATTCTGTGAGTCTCCTCCCTGATCTATGTAACTCTATTCCAAATGAATATTTCTCCCCCCAGTAGGTGAGAATCTGATTGGTCAGCATTTTGGTATAAATTAGTTTCTGGATGTCTTCCTTTGGGGCAATCCATAGTTTAATTACCAGGTTCTCTTTGACCTCTCTGGTAAGTAGTGCCTTTTCTCTCTTGACTATCTCCACTTTATCCTGTATCTGTCTTGGTTGTACATAGTTGTTTTCTTCAAGAATAGGGACTGGGTTTTGCCTTTCTTCATATTCCCAGCAACTCTGATTTTTAAAATCTTTTTCAAGAAATGTGCAGTTAACAACCTTGAAGATGGATTCCAAGGGACCCTATTGCAGGAAGCAGGAATTAGCACAGCAGGTTTTCAGAGGGACAGTGTCATAGTCATTTAGGGCCCTCCTCGTTCTCTCTATGAACTAATCAACAAACATTTATTGAGTGCCCGCTATGTATGGCAAGGCCTTATTATAACCAATCGATAATTATTTATTTATTAAGCATCTCCTATGTGCCTAGCATGTGACGTGTGGGAGCTACAAAGAAGTGAATTAATCTCCGTCCTCAAGGTGCTAACATTCAACATCTGTAGAGAGAACAAAATATAGTTTACTATGCAGGCTTTCAACAAATTCAATTCAGTAAATATCTATCAAATGTCTACTATGGGCATGGCATGCAGTTGTGTTCTGATTGTTAGGGATGTAAGGATGAAAAATTCCACAGTCCTCACCTTCTGTCAAGGACTTGACAATCCAGTGAACTTTGTTTTCAGTTAATGTTATTTGGTTTTCATCTTCTGAATATATGCCCATCCACTTAACATACCCCAGCTAGCAAGCCATCCTTTGTGATGCTGATGGTGGTACCAGTGGGATGTCTCAGTAAAGAACTTTAGCGGTTTTTTTTACCAGCTATTTCGTCTCTCATTGGCTACCCAATTTGCTTGGGAATGACTGAGGCAGATCCCCCGAAATAGCAGTCCAGCCCCAAGAGACTTGACCAGGCACAGACTGAATTTTGCTGGGCGGTCTGCCTCCTGTTCAGGCAGCCATGTTGGCAGGAAGCAAGACACTTGAGTTTTGGCTGGTGCTCCAGTTGCAAATACTTCTGTAGGTCAACCCCACTGGGGCACATCAGCTTAGATCTTGCAGCCAGCCCTCTGTTCTGAAATGGATTACAGTTGGCAAACAGGAAGGCTTGTTGTTCCCAAACTCCACAGGCTCCTTTTGGACAGTGAGTAGAATCAGTGTGATCCTAGACTGTGTCCAGTCACAGCAGCCTAATAACAATCCTGAAGAGCCAAACGTAGATGGGAGAATCCTTGTGGTTGTGACCCCATGGCACTGAGTGTGTCCTTGACTTGCCTGTTATTAGTCATGACTGTCCTTCCCTGATCCCAAGGTTTTTCCATGGATTTTTCTTTGAGTCAATCCACTTAAAAGACTTTATTTGACAATTTCAAAGACATCTATCCTTCATTCTCATCTTTCTAATTCCTTTGAAGTAATTGTACCCTGTGTCCAAGACTTGGTCTTTGTACATTCTAATCTTTTGGAAGTTCCTGATGTTTTCTATAGAATCTATATAACTCCTATCTTGGACCTCCCATTTGTGGAGTCAGGAAATACCTCAGTTCAAAGGATGCCTCTGACACCAGCTGTGTGACCATGGTTTAACCTTTAAGCTGTTTAACCTCTCTGAGGCTCAGTTTCATCATCTGTAAAATGGGTCTAATAATGTCTGAAGTATCTTTGTTACAGTGTTGTTATGAGGATCTAATTAGATAATGCATGGAAATGCTGTATAAATCTCAGTTTTGGGAATCCCCCAGCTCTGCTATGTTTGTTAATCGCTTCTCCAGTCAAGACTTTCTTGTGGTTTATAAATCTGAAGTTATTTCCTGACTCCTGTATCTATGTGTTCTAGAGCCAAGTTTACTCTACTCTGCTCATTTTGTGAATCTTCCTGCATTCTGAAAAGTATAATCTCATGCCCCATATATAATCCCCGTTCTCTTGGCAAAAGGTCTCTAAGTAAGAACTATCAGAAAGTGTCTCCTCGCTTCCTGTACCCATCTTTATTTCATTCACCGAAAGGAATGATGGAAATAATTAGTACATTCTTTTTTTTTTTTTAATTTGGCCTTCAATTCAACAAACATTTATTATGCCTCTTCTGTATGCTAGGCATGCCAGGCCTTGGAGATACAAAGACAAAGGTTTAGCAACCTTTACTTTTAGGGAGCTTCCATTCTAAGGGAATAAATACAACATGGACACAAATAAATAAATTCAAGGTAACTGGAGGAGGGAAAGGACTTTCCCAACCCTGCTCATAATGGGAAAAAAAAAGAAAAACATTGACCTTTAAAGACCTAAATTCAAGTCTGGGCTCCAACTTGACTTGGAGTGTCTTATGTCACTACAAGCAAATCACATGCTTCATTGAACCTCAACCTGCCCATCTGTAAAAGGAATATGATAATATTTATACTGCCTACCTCATAGGGCAGTTGAAGAAACCAGGGATCATAGAATTGAGATTTCTTACCCAAGGGTCACACAATTATTTAATATCAAGTATAAAACTCGGTAGTTCCCCATCCAATGTATTTTTCTGCTTATTCCACACAGTGTGTTTTAACTGAAACAGGAGAGGGAAAGTACATTCAAAATTACTGCATTTGATTTGAAATATACAACTGAATTTGATTAAACAAATCTATTTTGCATCTATTAATGGGCACAGGATTCTTGCTGTACTAGAATAGTTTTTACCCATTTTGGTTATGACAGGTCTTCCTTTCTCAAGATTGGGTGTGACAGAAACCTCTGATGGTCTGTCTGGAAAAGTGTGATGTCACCAGAAGGACCGCTTACCCCTTTGATAGACCACTCTGGGATGGGGAACTGGTACTTTCAACCTTTCTTCTTGTTTTCATTATTGTACTGACCAGTCAAATACCCACTTCCTTCTCCCATCTTGTTCATCATTCCTTTCCAGAGTGGGAATGCTGAGGATATGTTCTCCTTTTTCCTTTCTTCCATTCCCACCTACCTTCAGCCCAGGCTTCAGATGAGAACTAGCCAGATAGAGAAGCTTTCATTCCTGAGTACCACCTCACTCAGCCCCAGTACAAAGCCATCTTCTATATCAGGGCTGTCCAAAATACGGCCCACAGTGAACTTTTTTGCAGCCCGCTTGTGGGTTTTAATTTTCAGGAGAGAAAAAATAAAATAATAATTTGCATGGAATGCATATTAGATTTTTTAATTCCATCACTAATAAATAATCTCGATGTTAATTTTCTTTGGTGTTTTTAAGCAGTATTACGGACAGAACATATCGCACAGAATTTTCAATTGATCGTTCTGTCTGTACAATGCAGACTAGTCAGTATGCACCTTCCTTTATATTGTTGTGTTGTCGCTTTGTTGTTTTGTGTTTGCTTTCTGCTCTTTGCACCTTTGCCCGTGGTATTGATGACGCACGTTTCCCCACTTTCTATTAGTGTACTGTATTTTTTATTCTGGATGCGGCCCTCTAATAATTATTTTATTTTAATGCAGCCCCAAGATAACCTAAGGTTTGACAGCCCTGTTCTACCTCCCAAGGGATGAGTTGGGGGAAGCTGGAGAAAATTTTAACTTCTGAATGTAAGCCTTTTAGGAACTTTGAGATCCCAAAGTTCTCTAAAGCCAAAAGGTCTCTAAATAAAATGGCCTTAACCTTAAATAGGAGACTCCTACAAAATAAAAGCTGTTGGCAATATTTCACCCCGTGGGTAATTTAATTTAAGACCAAGTTATAGAAAGCGTTTAAACTCCCCACAACTTGCCTTGAACTCAATTTGAAGATACTACAAAGGAGGCAGTTTGGTGTATTAGATAGACCTACGGACTTGGAATCAGGAAGACCCAGGTTCAAATTGTGCCTCAGATTCCCACTAGCTGTGTAACTTTGGGGTATGTCACTTTACCTCTAACCCTTGGTTTACCTGTAAATTGGGAATAATAGCACCTACCTGATAGGGTAGTTGTGAGCATCAAATGAAGGACTACATACAGGTGCTCTGTTAATAATACTGGGTGATGCTTATAAATAAAGGTCAGGTGATGATGGTGCATTTGTTTCAAACCCTGTGCCTGAGAGTTATATTCCAAGACTTTGGACATAGACCAAGAGTCAAGGCTGTGTTCAAAGGACGCATCTGACAAAGTTGGGGTTGCAGCTGCTATCTGCTTACCTGTGACTTGAGTGGAAAAGGAGATGATGTAGGAATAAAGACAAAACATTCAAAGTGTTTTGAGTTCTTTAGACACCTAGGCCATGTCTAGGTCATTGATTAATTATCATCTGCCATTTGTAGGGAAATCGCTGGGTAGAGGGCAATAGATAAAGCCCTGGGCCTGGAGTCAGGAAGACTTGAGTTCAAATCCACTTACTAGCTATGCGACCCTAGACAAGTCACTTAAGTGTGTTTGCCTCAGTTTCCTCATCTGTAAAATGAGCTAGAGAAGAAAATGGCAAACCACTCCAGTATCTTTGCCAAGAAAACCCCAGAGTTACAAAGAGATGGACACAACTAAAACAACCCAACAACAACAACAAGCTGGGTAGAGATAGGAGTATATCTCTTCTGCTTCAAACTGAACCAAAAAATGATAGAGAAAGAAAGAAACCAGATTCAAACTGAGTGCCTCGTCCCTTGTTGAACTGAAGCAAGAAGTACCCCACTTTATAAGATAAAAATGGAATAGGGGAGTAGAGAAGGGGAACTTGGAGCTGCTTTATGGCCACTGAGCAAGTAGCAGCCTTACAGGACTTGTTTTCCCCTGTGACTAAAACTGAAACAGTTGGAACTCTGTGGAATGATAATGTTTATAATGATGCAGCATCTAGGCTACCACACTGATATGCTTTCAACTTTTTGTGGATGTAAGAAAAAATACCTGTAAGTTTGATCATTTGTAAATAGTGGGAGTTCAGACTGGTTGGGAGTTAAAAGTATGGGTTGTTTCTTTGCCTACTGGGACACTTTTGTTAATTAAAGTTGTGAGTGTGGACTGAGATAACAGAATGTTAACTCAAGATCAGTGGTTTAAAGGAAGATGGGAAATGGAGAAGAATAGAAGGAGCTCATTCTAGACATGGGGGACAACCAGTGGACGTACACCAGGTCTTAAAACTCTTTACCACATATACATCCAGGATTTAATGGTTTAAGATTTTTTTTATGTATGACCAGAATTCACTAGGTTTGCCAGTGCACAATACTATGTGTATGTGTCTGGATGAAGGGCAACGTAGTAGGCCACTTGCAGAAGTCCAAACGTTCCAAGTATTGGTTTCTGTAACTGCACTCCTTCTGCTGCCCCAGTTCCAGCACAGAGTATATCCTTTCAATGAGGGAATAATCATAGTTTTGTTGAATGATTCACCTTTCCTCTCCTCAGGTCACACCCTGGTAAACACACACCATTTAGTGACTTTGCACCAATGAAAGTCAGCCAGGGAATCAGCAGAGGCTTTGGGTCTATTTTAAGGGCACCCGCAATTGCCTTTACATGTCTTGGTGAAAGCTTGTTTTCGATGTATGGGCAAGAAATGACTCACAGGGAGTACAGGCTGTACTTCATTTTATGTAATAGGTGTGTTCTTTCAAAACTGCACCTCGATCAATTTTTTACATGTGTAGTTACACATTAAATATGCTAATCAAAGAAACTCTGTCCTGAATCCTTCCTCTCAGTCCAGGATTCTTGAGCTTTTTGTGTATGAACCCTATGGGATCAAGGCTATGGACTCTACAGAATAATCTTTTTGAGAGTATAAGATACTTAGGATTATAAAGGAAATCAATTCTGTTGGAATTGAGTTATCAAAATATTTTAATTTTATTCATCATGTCATTAGTGACTGCCTATGAGATACTGCCTCGGGAAAAAAAATTTTTAAACATAGAGATGACACTTAGAATGATGAGTTACAGAGAAATAAAATCCCAAGATACCGTGAATCTAGGTAAATGTCTGGAACTAACAAACACTGTTCCCTATTTTACCAAGTTCTTTTAAATATCTTTCCCTAACTTCTACTTCCCCACATCTGTTGCCTTCCCCAGTTTAATTGTTAGTCAGTCGGCCAACAAGCATTTATTAAACAACTATTATGTATGAGCTAGGTGGGGCAGTTGATAGAGTGCTAGGCCTGGAGTCAGGAAGTTCAAATCTTGCCTCAGACACTTAATAGCTATGTGACCCTGGACAAGTCATTTAACCCTATTTACAGTTTCTCCTCTGTAAAATGAGCTGGAGAAGGAAATGACAAACCACTCCAGTATCTTTCCCAAGAAAACCTTAAATGGGGTCAAGAAGAGTTGACATGGCTGAAAACAACTGAACCAAAACAATGTACCAGGGACTGTGCTAAGTGCTAGGGATACAAAGAAAGGCAAAAACACAGCCCCTGCTCTCAAGGAACTCACAATCTAATGGGAGACAACATGCACACAACTGTATAAAACAATATATGTAGGATAAAATGGGGATGTTCCCGGGGGAAGGTACCAATTGGAAACTGTCTTTGCTTTTGTATTTGTATACCCATGCTTAGCACAGGGCTTGGCCCATAGCAAACAGCTAGTCAAGGCTTTTTCTTTAATTCGTTTATCCATTCGTCATCCCTGGCCTAATTGTGCTACGTCTCTGGAGGATGACTGGCAATAGTCTCCTCTTGCTCCTCAATCCAACTCTGAGTCATAGCTATTAAGGACTTTAAAGATTATATAATGTCACCTTAGTGATCAGTAAACTGTGGCCAGGTTGCCCAATATGGCCCACCACCTATTTTTTTTTTTTTGTATGGCCCATGGGCTAAAAAATGGTTTTTGCCTTTTTTGTAAAATTATAGAATTAATTTAAATTTTTTTTAATGTAAAAATCACTCAGCTTTTAGGCTGTACAAAAACAGGCCAGATCTGGTCTGCAGGCCATAGTTTTCCAAACCCTGGACCGTAACCTCTTCATTTAAGTTGTAGAAACTGAAACCCAGAAAAATGAAGTAATTTGCCTATTGCCCAAGGTCACACTAATATTCTTTCCATTTTGGGGCTGGTACTCTGCCTTCTCTCTCCTCCCACGAGAATGAATGTTTAATGAATGAATAAATGGAAAGCAACCCTATCTACCAAATTCTTACATCAGGGTGCTTTCCAGAGTCCCTCAATTCTCTGTCTACTTACCTCATGAGCGGTGAGTCATTTTTCCCCTAGGGAAATATCTGGTCCCAGCTCTTTACATCCTTATGTATTGACCATACATTGTACATACAGCACTAATGAACAACTTCTACTTCCAACAGTAACAGGAGGGTTCCTTTGATTACATCGTGTTGGCTTGGGCTGGGCTGTTTGCCCCAACTCTGCACATAAAACAGCAATCAGAAGTTACGTGGTATATATTATACGTACCATGGGAATTCAGAAGAAAGATCAATGAGGGTTAAGATAGTCAGGGCAAGGTCTTGGAGAAGGTGGACCCTCTGCAGGACCTTGAGGATTCATAAAAGTATGAGGGAGAAGGGGAGGTAGCTCAAGTATAACCTCGATTTCTGAAACATGGGAAAATGGGGCACTGAATTAATTAGATGAGCTTCCTTCTAGCTCTAGACTTAAAATCCCTCAAAAGATCAAAGATTTAAAATGAGAAAAGGCCCCAGAATCCAACTAGTCCTTCCTCCCCTCCTCATATTACAGATGAGGAAGCTAAGGCCCAGAAAGGTTAAGCGACTAAGGTCAGATAGGTACTAACAAGTACCTGTCAGATTTGAATTCACACTGTTTTGTGTAACCACATTGACTCATGGTTGTAATGCATAAAACATGACCCAGGCAGGGATAGTTAGGAAGCCAGGGGGTACATGGTTGAGAGATAATGAAAAATAGGATTGGGGAGGTCAGGGAGAATGAGTGGAGTAGATTGTAGAGGGCCTTCGAAGCTAAGCAGAGGAATTTAGACAATGTGGAAGGAAATAAGAAAGTACCAAATATTTCTAACAGATTGGTGATATGATAAAAGTAGTATTTAAGGAACAGGGAACCTGAAAAGAGTTAGTAAGAGAAGGGGGAGAATGAGTTCATTATTTATATCTATATCACCTTAAGTTCACCATTAGATCCGTTTAGTTTTCTCTCAGTTTTACTGTAAAAAGGGTTGAGAGCTGAAATATCACAAACCAAGAAGAGAGAAAACAAAGAAAACAATAAACCAAGTTAACTAATATTAATACAAAAATATTAGCAAAGAAACCATAGCAATGTATTTTTTTTTTAAAGTCGCTATGACTAGGCCAGATCCCTATCAAGAATATAGGGATGATTCAACATTTGAATCATATTAGTAAAAAAATTAAAATGACATCATCATCAACAGAGAAATAAAAAGCCTTTGACAAAATACAATATTTGTGTTAGAGAAAAACCTGAAAGTTTTCTCAGTAAGGTCAGGGGTAAAAATAAGGATGTGAAATGTCTTTAGCAAAGTGCCGAGATGCTAGTTAGAGCAATAAGAAAAGAAAAATCGAGAGGAGAAACATAGGTAAAATTATCTATTTGCTGATGATATAATGGCTTACTTAGAGAAATCCAAAAAATCAATTGAAATGATAGCTTTAGTAAACCATCAAAATATAACATAAATCTGTAAAACTAATCAGCTTTTCTACATACAGTAAATTATTTTCATTTGGGGTAGTTAAGTTCTATAAAATCACTGTGAACTCTGAATTAATGAATACTGAACCATTGCTCCTAGGGGAAATACAGAATTAGGTTCTTTGGAGCCTCTGGTTGCAACATTTACTTTAAGCGTCTTTGGGAGTGACTGCACATACAGATCAGTGAATTTCCTCTTCCTTTCTCTAGATGTACCATATTGTTGATTCATTAAGATTAACCTCATGGCAAATATCACTATAACTCATGCATAATAGAAGCTTATCTAACACACATATTTTCTCTGTAAGGCACATCATAGCCTTCTTGTGCTTAGAAAAACTTGACAGCATTTCAGCACTACTTTTGTGGGCCATTTTGAACAGTGAAATCACCAACAAAATGCACAAAAATGTGAAGAATGCAGCGAAAAACATGCTCATTTACATTATGAGAACTGATACCGGAAGGCAGAGTTTGCCTTGTTCAACCTCAGAAGGAAATGTGAGCGCTAAGATTTTTTTTAACACTCTAGTCCTGTCTACAAATGACCCTGAAAGCACCTTGAGTATTGATTTTGGAGTTACAAATAAATTTTAGAGAGTAGGTGAATTTGCAAATACAGTATCTATAAATAAATCAGCTATTAATACAAGATAATACCAATAAGTCTTTCAAGTTCTGTCATTTATAGAGAGGCATAGTAGCGCAATGGAAAAAGTGCTGAATTTTGAGTCACAAGACCTGAGTGCAAATCCCATCTCTGACATTTGCTACCTATATGGTCTTGGGCATTTTTCTTAACTTTCCTTGGTGTCAGCTTCCTCATCTGTGAAATGAGATGGTTGTAGATTCCTCTGAGGTCTCCTACTGCCCTAGATCTATACATATCCTACAAAGAGATCATATATCAAACTAAAAAGTGTTCACACAAAACTAGTACATGTAAAGTCAAAGAAAAGATGAGTTAAATAGATAAAATCGTTCAAGTTAATTAGCTGGGAAAATTCCAGTACTCAAAAGCTCTAGGGAATTGACGCAAATATCTTAAGAGTTTACTATTAAGAGTTACTCCGTATTAGAAAAGCAGGCAGAAAAGTTCTCAATCGCTTTCAAAAGAAAGACAAGCTATCAATGAGCAGCTGAAAAAAAATTCCAAATTCCTAATTGTTATAGAAATGCTAATCATACCACCCTTTGAAGTATACTACCTCACACTCATCAATATAACAGATGCTAAAATACAGGAAAATTCATTGTTGGGTGGATTGTGGTAGATGGACATACTAAATCATTGGCAGAGCTATGAATTAGTTCAAGTATTCTGGACCATAATTAATTAGAATCATGCAAGATTTATGACCCAGAAATCTCACTAGTGGGACTACATTCCAAGGAGGTTGTTCACAGCATGAAAGATTTTTGCATAATGTTCATAGCATTATTAGTGATAAGAAAAAGCAGATAGAAAGTGATAAGAAAAAAATGTATCCAACAATTGAAGAATATCTGACCAATAATGGTGCTTGAATTTAATGGAATATCATGTTGTCATAAGGAATGATTCAAAGAATTCAAAGAAACATGAAGACTTGTATGAGGTGATGGAGAGTGGGGAAAGTAATACTAAAAGAGCTTTACGCATGATTGAAACAATTCAAATAAAGACAACAAAACTGATGACAAGGGTCAATGTTAATTTCACACTTTAAAAATTAGAGGACATATCCCTTTTGGTTAATAATCCATAATCAAGTTCTTCTCGGGAAATAACTTTGTTAAGGTAATTCATTTGGACATTTGTTGGGAAGTATCTGCTGTGGTATCACAATGTATCAGTCAAAGGGGCAGCTAGGTGGTACAGTGAGTAGAGTACCAGCCCTGGAGTCAGGAGGACCTGAGTTCAAATCCGGCCTCAGACACTTGACACATTTACTAGCTATGTGACCTTGGGTGAGTCACTTAACCCTAATTGCCCTGCCTTCTCTCCTGCAAAATATAAAATAAAAATTTTTTTAAATGTATTCTTGAAAACAAAAGTTGAAGAAATAAAGGAAGAAGTAAAGGAGAGGCAGCATGATACGATAACAGGAGCGCCATCTCTCAAGTGAGAAGACCTGAGTTCAAATTCTGTCATCAATACTATGATCTTGGGCAAATCACTTAATCTTCTCAGCCTCAGTTTCCTCATCTGTAAAATGCAAGGGTTGGATTATACGCCCCATATGGTCTCATCGATCTTTCCAATTGCAATTCTATAAATATTTAGAATAAAGCATAACAGAAAGCCCCTCCCCTCCAGTCACATTTATTTGAATTACCTGGGTAAATGGGGATGGATAGACATAGTTGTAATCATACCATTAAATTCCCTTTGGGTTTCAGAATGTGTTCTCGATGAGCTTGTAAGCCTATCAGTGCGGATTTTGCAACCCCTCCTCACCTGTATAATTCTCATCCATGACCTTCTTTAAATCTTCCATTAAGGTTTCACTCAACACATTGGAGCCATTTCATTGATTCTTTAAAAATTCTGTGGACCATTCAGACTTGTTCACTCTTAACGCTTGACCAACCTACCCCCTTTTCCAATCATGCATTTCTTTGTTGATGACTTAATGAAATTTTTCTCATGCTAGTCCTCATTGGTAATACACTTAAGGTAATATGCATGTACTGGTTATATATTTTTTTCTGTTTTTTATGAGATTGTGGTATATTATGATTTTCAGGTATAGCATCACTCAGAGCATGCCCATTTTACTATTTTCACTTATATGTTTATATATATATATATATATATATATATATACAACATACTTGTTATGGATATGTATGTATACAGAACTACAATACTACACTTAGAATAGTGCTCTGCACACAGCAAGTGCTTAAAAGATGCTTTTTTATTCATTCATTTCATTCATAAAAAGTTGTAAATAAATTTTTTATGGAGAAGTTTAAGAGTCAGAAAGTGATCTCATTTTTAATTTCAGAAGAAAAAATGTACCTTCTTGATAATCATGTTTGTTTGGTTTTTTTCAGGGAAGCAAAGGACATTATCGATACCACTGGCAGAGTCACAATGTCAAGCATAGTGGTGTGGATGACATGGTGCTCCTGTCCAAAATCACTGAGGACTCCATTGTGGAAAATCTGAAGAAAAGATACATGGATGACTATATTTTTGTATCCTTTGAAGGCTTGAGCAGAATGTTCATAAGTGAAATTGTAAGGTCCAAACTATTGGAAGAAGGAAAATGATATTGGCATTCTACCTTATTTAACTTCTATAAATTCATGTTTGACTTACATGACTTTTGAGACTATTGTACTGGCCAGAATCATCATTAAGAGTAGACAAGGGGAAGCTGCCTAGAGTGCAGTACCAAAGGTTGATCAGTAGTTCAGTCGTGCCTGATTCTTCATGACCCCATAGACCACAGCACACCAGACCCTTCTATCCTCCACTGTCTCCCAAAGTCTGTCCAAGCTCATGTTCATTGCTTCCATGACACTATCTGTCCATCTCATCCTCTGCTGTCCTCATCTCCTTTTTACCTTCAAACTTCCCTAAGCTAGGGTCTTTTCCAAAAAGTCCTGTCTTCTGTTTATGTGGCTAAAGTATTTAAGCTTCGGTTTCAGTATTTGTCCGTCCAAAGAATAGTCTGAATTAATTTCTGAATTAGTTAATTATTAATTAATAGTCTGAGTTTAGTATTGACTGATTTGGTATCCTTTCTGTTCAAGGGACTTTCAAAAGTCTTCTTTAGCACTACAATTCGAAAGCGGCAATTCTAGGGTGCTCAGCTTTGCTTATGGCCCTACTGGAAAAATTAGAGCTTCGACTACACAGACCTTTGTCAGCAAGGTGATGTCTCTGCTTTTTAATATGCTGTCCAGATTTGCCATAGCTTTCCGTCCAAGGAGCAAGTGTCTTTTAATTTCATCGCTACAATCTGTCTACAGTGATCTTTAAGCCCAAAGTATAATAAAATCTAACACAATTCCATTTCTTCTCCCTCTGTTTGCTAGGAAGTGATGGGACCAGTTGTACAATGAGGAACCTTATAAAATAACTTTTTAAAAATTCACTTGACTTTAATGCCAGAAAATTCTGCTCTCCATGGCACTTATTTTGTGATGTCAAGTCACACATGTAATGCCAAGGTTCAAATCCTTTATGCCTAATATTGCCCAAGAAAAACATTTAAAAAAATATATTTTATCTTTAAATCATCCTTTATCTTTAAATCATTTTAGCTCCTTCCCCCTTCTTAACACTCTCCTCTGACAAAGAATAACAATTAAATAAAAACCTCCAACGTGATGATCACATTGGCCAGTGTATAGCGTGTTCTATCCTAGTGGTTCTCTGCCTTTCTGCCATGAAGAAAAAGGTATGTTTCATTATCTTTTCTCAAAGGCCTTCACTGGTTTTTCAGTTACTCAGAGTTAAGGCTTCCTTTTAGTAATATTTTCATTTACCTTATAAATGAAAGTTATTAAGTGTATTGTTCTCCTGGTTCTGCTTATTTTGTCCTGTATCAGGTCTTAGAAATCTTCTCATTTTTCTCTGAATTCTTCATTTGTTACTTGTCACCACAAAAGAATATTCTGTTTTTTCAGCGTTGATCAGTGGGTAACCCATTTTGTTTCTAGTTTTGGGCTACCACAGTGCTCCTATTATTGTTTGGCATATAGCACAAGGTCATAGATGTAGAGCTGTTAGGGACCTCAGAAGACCAATGCCCTCATTTTACAGATGAGGAAACTGAGGACCAGGGAAGTTAAGTGGCTTGCCCAAGATCACACAGCTAATGACCAAAGGAGACAGGATCTTAATCCAAATTTACTGACTCCAAATCCAGGCCTCTTTCTATTCTGACTGATTTTTTTTTTTAAGGGATACAAGGAATTCACTTTTCAAAGCTGGGGTGTGGGAGTGAAGGCAACTAATTTTTAGGCCTTTCCTAGAGCATGTTTCAGCTTTGTTTCAGCACTGATATCAGCTGGTTTTAATCTAGAACCATGTCAGAGATGTCATGGGTTTTCCTAGTCTTCCTATGAAGGAGCACTCAGATGCCCCCCTCCTGGTGCTGTCTGGGCTGCTAGCAGAGAAAAAAAAATTGGAGTCATGATAAAGGGAGTCTCTTTTCTACCCTACAGACATAATAACATCTTGTTAATGGCTTTCCAAGTTCGAAAATTTTTTCAGGGAATTAACAGAGGTAATCTCATTTTTTTTTTAGTCCAGGAACAAATGTGTATATTTTTAAAAGTCAGATTTGCATGTTTTTTTGTTTTGTTTTTCAAAATTATCCCATACCAAAAAAATTGCCAGTTTTTCTGCATTCTTATATTTGTCTAAGGAAACCTCAGCAGCAAATGTATTCCAAGGAATACCTAAAATTCTTGTCTTTCTTTGTGTCTCACTTTTCAGCATGCCAAAGGCAACTTTTAAAAAAAGTTTTTTAAAAAGCAATGTGGAATTTTAATACAAACTTGAATTACCTTCGTTATGATGTTAGACTAGCTGGAGCTAGCATCTTGGAACTGGGGCTGGGTCCCAGATGTGTCCCAACATCCAGGGTGGTACAATTCCTTTCCCCTAGGGTCATCCCTTCCCAGAGCCAAATCTGAGAGGCCACCCCGTCTCCACTTCACTGCACTCACTTGGCCCACCTGGCTGCCATCTGGGTATCACAAGACCACATTTATCCCAGGATGAGGGATGAACTGTCTGCCCTGGACATCCAGATCATGCAGGACAGAGGTTGGGAAAATCAGTGTCAAAGGTGATTCACAGTGCATCCATGGTGAATTCCACCCTACTCCTTTCCTAGTCACTATCATCTTCCCCACTCTCTTCCTACTGCACCTTCTATGAACCTTATTCTCTTGTGATGCTATGGACCCGAGTCAGAGGACCTGAATTTAATTTAATTTAATTTAATTCTTCCTACCTGGGTGATCTTGGTCACTTTTTTTTTCTGGTTTCCTCATCTGAAAAATTAGAGAGGCCATTTTGGCTCAATCAATGATTCTATGATCTTTAAAAACTTATTTAAACTAATCCAATTACAAATCATTGATTTTGCCTTGGCTCTTTCCTAGGGTATTATTATGGTTACGTCTTGATTTGCTTTTTTCAAAAAACTGAAATCTGCCCATTTTGCATGGCATAGTGCTGACCGCTTACACAATGGCCTCGCTGCTGAGGGGTCTACAGTTTTGCCTGTACTTCTGTGTTGTGTCCTGAAAGGACATTTGCAAGTCAGCTGTTTAGAAATGGGAATGCATTTTCCCATATATCTCTAGTGGTTAAGTTCTCAGAACAGCCTATAAAAACAGCATGTCAGCTACAATTATGGATAGCTCAGCAAAAGGGAATACTGGATGACTGGATATGTGGCTCTCCTGAACCTCCACAGTCTCCTGCAGTAGCCACAGTGGTGGTTATTCTTATAGTGAGAAGGAAGCTGCATAGCACCTCCTTTCCCAACAGTAATTATCTCCCCCAAGGAGATCATAAGTTTCTTGAAGTCAGGGGCTGGTCTTATTTGTCTTTGTATTTCATGTCTTCCTCTACCCCGCCATAGTTTCTGGCACAGTTCCTTAGAGTTTGTGGACTCTCAATAAATATTTCCTGATGGATTGCTTATCAAGGCATGCTCTTTGAGTTTACACAGCAGGATGGAAACCATGATTCATTTCTGTGGGCTAAAGTATGCACCTTCATTATAATTGCCTAAGTTTCTACTGACTAAGAATGTGTTCACCAGTGTGTGCCCACCTTGGTATTAAATTCTCAATGAAAAAGGAAACAAGTTACTTGAGTACTATTGCCTTTTGGGAGTAATTTTATCGATTCATTTTCTTTTTGCATTCAGGTACATCCCTCCTTCCTTTCTTCCCACCGCCTCTGCCCCAAAGCAATCCTTCCCCTGTAACAAAGTAAAAGAAACAGTTAAAATAAAGCCAACCCACACATCTACTGGCTCTGACAATGTATACAACATTCTGTACCCCTAGTTCCCCACCTCTCCAATGAAAAGGACCATATACTTATCTCTTGCATGGGACCAAGATTGGCCATTAATTACATAACACTCAGTTTTATTTTATTGTTCCTTTAATATACACTGTATCTGTCTCCTAGTTCCCCTTGTTGCATCAGTTCATACTCTTCTTGTTTCTCTGAATTCTTCACATTATAGTTTCTTTTAGCACAAGAATATTCTGTTACATTTATGTAGCACAATGTTTAGCCGTTATCCAATCTGTGGGGACTCACTCTCTTTCTAGTTTTTTACCACCACAAAAAGTGCTGTTACGAGTATTTTGGTATATCAATGTCTTTAAATTCTTTCTTTGACTTCCTTGAAATATATGCCAAGCAGTGGGATTTCTTTCTCAGTCAAACAGCATGAACAACATAGCTCCTTTTTTTTTCATACAGTTTCTTGTTATTTCCCAGAATGCTCTGGTCAACAATGACTCCAACCGTGAGAATATTAGTGACACTATGGATTTTAGAGAGGCTGTATGGGCTGCTAGGTGGCACAGTAGATAGAACTGTGGGTCTTGAGTCAGAAAGACTCAACTCCTTGAGTTCAAATCTAGTCTCAGACACTTACTGTGTGACCCTGGGCAAGTTACTTAACTGTGCTTGCCTCAGCTTCCTCATATATAAAATGAGCTGGAGAATGGCAAACTACTCCAGTATCTTTGCCAAGAAAACCACAAATGGGGTAATGAAGAGTAGGACACAACTAAACAGCATGATCCTTATGTCTAAAATGAGAAGGCTGGCCTCCAAGTTCCTTTCCAGCTCTAAATCTAGTCACCTCTGATTCCTTTAATGCTGCAGAACACAAGCCATCCATGCTGACCTTGCTGTGTGACTCCCATCCTTATCCTCCCATAATGAGCTGTCTGTAGGGCATCCACTCACTGCCCCTGAGGCCTTCCTCATCTTCTCCTGGTTACATGCAGATGCTCATGGACCTCATGGGATTTTCATCAGTTACCACTTGCTCTTTGACACATACACAGCCCATCTTTCTCATTCACACAATTAACATTTATTCTATAGAAATTAGGACCCATTCAACGACAAAAAAAAAAATTTTCAGCCCTTCTGAAAATAAAAATAACTTCTGTTTCTATGGGGCACTTTAAGGTTTACCAAGTGTTTCATTTTACAGATGAGGAAACTGAGGCTCAGAAGAAGTCAAATGACTTGACCAGGGTCAAATAGCTAATAGTTGTTGTTGGGTCCAGGTCTGACTCCATACTATCTTAATAACTTTCATAGGTCTTTATAAAATAATAACATTAATTTGGCAGCATATATTTTCTTTACATAAAGGCTTATTTTTATTGCTTTCCCTGTTAAGGTAACATATCATAGGAATGATAGAGCAGCATTATATTAAAGTAATAAGTAGCTTGGATTGGGTTTTTTTTCTTTTTTTTCTTTCTTTTTTTAAATCCTTAATGGTGAAAGCCAGAATCTATTAGATTTCACATTAAATTGTGAAATGGCTCCCTGCAGCCCTTCTCCTAGGGCATTCTTTTTTATTATTGAAGATCAGCATTTGAATCAATCATTTGTTAATGCTTCCCCTCTGAATGGCCATTTCTTTGGGCCACATCAGAGCAGGGTTGACTGGGAAAATGCTGACCTTGTTTACTAACAAAATCCAACATTTCAGCTGTTAATGTTCACAAAAGCATGCTCTATCCTCCATATTTGTTTCCTGGAAAAATTGTCACGCTTCTTGAAATTTAAATTCTGCATTCTGTGAGAGAAATATTACAGTCCCTCTCTTCCCTTCCTGCCCCCCCCCCCCCCCCCCCCCCCCCCCCCCCCCCCCCCCCCCCCCCCGCAACTGAACTTGTCTGGCTTTCCCTGGACATGCTTGGAATGACTTAACGTCTAGCTTCTTGGCTGCAAACACCAGTTACTGGTGAAAGTCACTCAGTGTTATATATTCAGCACGTCTTTCCATCAAGGCTATTTTTGCACTTAACCAACTCCAAGTTATATTTAGCACTTTGAAATATTTACAAATGAGGGCTTATAGACTTTGTGCATAGATAGGTCAAGTCCAAAAACACTTAAGTGCTTACTATGTGCCAGGTATTGTGCTAAGTGCTCATGATGCAAAGAAAGGCAAAAATAACATCTGCCCTCGAAAAGCTCACAGTCTAATAGGGCAGATAACATGCAACTGTATACATACAAGATATGTACAGGGTAAATTGGCATTCATCTCAGAGAGAAGGCATTAGCCTTGGTGGGGGGGAGAGAACAGGACAGACTTCTTGGAGAAAATGGGATCCAAAGAAGCAAAGAAATAGAGATGAGAAAGGAGGGCATTCCAAGCATGGTAGACAGCCAGTGAAAATGCAGGGAGTCAGACTATAGTGATGTTGTTGAGTTGTTTCATTTGTGTCCAAATCTCTGTGACCCCATTTGGGGTTTTCTTGGCAAAGGCACTGGAGAGGTTTGCCATTTCCTTCTCTAGCTCATTTTACAGATGAGGAAACTGAGGCAAAAAGGGTTAAGTGACTTGCCCAGGGTCACACAGCTAGTAAGTATCTGAGCCCCGATTTCAACTCAGGTCTTTCTGACTCTAGGGCCCAGCACTATATCCACCGCACCACCTATCTATACTGTATATAATACCAATTCACTATTATTTAAGAAACACTTTCCTTATGACAATCCTATGAGGTAAGTAATTCAAGCATCACTTCCATTTTATAAATAAGGAAATAAAGGCCCAAAGTCACAAAGCTAATGGCATAATAGAGTGCACTGACCCTGTCTGACCCTGTCTGGGGCAGCTAGGTGGCACAATGGATAGAGCATTGGGCTTGGAATCAGGAAGGCTCATCTTCCTGAGTTCAGATCTGGCTTTAGATATGTACTAGCTGTGTGACCCTGGGCAAGTCACTTAACCCTGTTTGCCTCAGTTTCTTCATCCAATCACTGCTAAGCACTGGAGATAGAAAAAAAGAGCAGAAGCAGTCCCAGTCCTCCAGGAGTTTACAATCCAGTGAGGGGGACAACATGTATAAATAGGTATGTGCAAATATGAACAGAATAGATGGAAGATTTAACCCCAAGAGGGAAAGGCTGTGGCCTTCCCAAAGTCAGTTGAATAAGATGAACTCAATGAAGCACCAGAGAACCAAACAAAATAATCTTTGCTGACAAAAATTGATGTTATTTGTTTCTTCCCTCCTGTTCTAGATTTGAGGGAGGCAAGGTGATGCAGTAGAAAGACTGAATCAGAAAACCTGGATTATTAGAGCTCTGTTACTATCAAGTTTTGTGTCTTCCTTGTCATTCAGTCATTTCCAACCCTTTACAAATTTTTCTTGGCAAAGATACTAGAGTGGTTTGCCATTTCCTTCTCCAGTGGGTGAAGGCAAACAGAGGTGAAGTGACTTGCCCGAGGTCACACAGAGGTGTCTGAGGCTGGATTTGAACTCAGGTTTTCTTGACTCCTGACCCAGAGCTGTATCTACTAAGCCACCAGCTGCCTCATGTCCTCCTTGGCCAACTCATTTCACTTGTCTAGGATTGTTTCCTTATCTAGAATACTAATAGATTACATCTACATAGAGTTTTTTGGGCAGTTTACAGGATTCTTTCTTCACTACTTTGGAAGCAGGGTAATACAAATGTTATTAACCCATTTTCCAAATGTACAATCAGAAGGATGAAGTGCCCAAGGTGACCCAGCTATTAATATATAACAGAGCCAGCGCTGACCCCACAGTTTTTTGGTTCTGAATCCAGTACTCTTCTCCATACTCCACTCCTTCTAGCTCTTCCTAATTTGCCCATCTGTAAAATGACAAGATTGGATGAGGCACTCTTTCCAGTCTAAAATTCTATTGAACCTGATAGCATCATTTGGTATGGTGCACCTTGCATCACAGAAAAACACACTTTACAAATTACACTTTTAAGCCACACCCATGCAGGTAAAGGTTAAGCAGTGGGTGGAGGCAATTATCTGGATCTTTCTGAAGGACCACCTGAATTATGTAGTGGGAAGTGGGAGTGATTGGATTATATTGATGGTTATCTTAGGTTTCCATTTTGCTTTCTCTCACTGCACCCCCAACATTCTATAGGTTGCCAAGTCCTGCCCATTTTACCTCCCAGCATCTCTCACACACACCTCCTTTCCTCTGGTACTGCCACCATCCTGGTGCAGACTCTCATCACCTCACATCTGAACTATTGCAATAGTCTATTTGTTGGTCTCCCTGCCTCAAGCCCCTCCACTCTGCTTTCAGGTCTTCCTGAAGAGCAGTATTTGACAGTGTCTATCCCCCTATTCTGTAAACTCATGGTTCCCCCTCACCTCCAGGATCAAATGTAAAAGCCTCTTTGGCATTCAAGGCCCCCGTAACATGGCCTCCTTCTACTATTCCATTCTTTTCCCACCTAACTCCTCTTCTCCCTCCCCCCACAGTACCCTTGTGAGTCAGTGACATTGCCTCCTCAGTGGTCTTCACAGAAGACATCCCATCTCCATGTCTCCTAAGGCTGGAATACTTAGGTACCAGCTCAGATTCCCCTTAATTCTAGTGTCTTCCCTCTGTTGGTTGTCTCTGGTCCTTATCTTGTTTGTTTATTCTTTATCCTGTCTATATCTAGTTTATACATAATTGTTTTGTGTTGTTAGACTATAAGCTCCTTGAGAGAAGAGACTCCGTTTTTGCCTTTCTTTGTTTTCCCAAGGCTTATTAGCACATGCCTGGCACATAGTAGGTGGTTAATAGTGCTTATTGACTGACTTAACTGTGTCCATCCTTCCAGTTTAGATTTATAGACAAAACCACACACAAAGAATTCAGAAGCTTATCCAAATAATTTAAGCCAAAATCCTGTTGGGAAAACCTCATCACTCTGCAAGATCCCATCAGCCACTGAACTCCACACTACCCTTTTGTCTATAGGTGTCTATAGCTATCTATCATTGGGATGTTTAATGGTTAGTTTCTGGATGCTTGACCCTCCTTATTTCAATCTGAATTATTCGATAGTGAGCTAAGATAATACCTTTATATATACTTTGTGCTTATCTATGTATATATTATATTTTATCTCCCTTAGAAGAATATAAATTCCTTAAGGGTTGGCACAGATTTGGAGGGGTTTTGTGTATTTGTGTTCTCTACCCCTGACTAGCAATTAATGTTTACAAGGCTGCTAGGTGGTGCAGCGAATAGAATGCCAGGCCGTGAGTCAGGAAGACTTAACTTCCTGAGTTCAAACCTAGCCTCAGACACTTACTAGCTCTGTGACCTTGGGCAAGTCACTTAACCCTTTTGCCTCAGTTTCCTCATCTGTAAAATGAGCTGGAGAAGGAAATGGCAAAAACCACTCTGGTATCTTTGCCAAGAAATGGTGTCATGAAGAGTCAGACACAACTGAAACAACCGAACCACCACCACAACAATAATAGTTGGTATAGTACTGGACCTGGAATCAGGGAAATCTGAATTCAAAAAATGGCCCCAGACATTAACTAGCTGTGTGACTTTGGATAAGTTAGTTATTTAATCTCTCTTGCCTCAGTTTCCTTATCCTAAAAAGGGGATAATAATAGCACCTACCTCCCAGGGTTGTTGTGAGGGTAAAATGAGATGATATTTATAAAGCATTTTGCAAATCTTAAAGACACTATATATATCCTAGTTATTGTTAGGTCATCCAGTATTTGGCTAATGAAGGGCAGAGAGATAGATAAGACATTTGGCTCACCTAGGAGACTTGACGGAAGCTTACCAATAAATATGGACTGCCATCTTAGGCATGAATTGACATTAAGGATGTTGCCTAATGGCCTTAAAGTACTATTAATCATGAAATAATTGACTTTCTTTTGTCTCAAGTTATTTTTATCTGAGATAGTATAACATTTTACAGTTTACAAAGCATTTTCCCATCATCTAATTTCACTCTAATTTTATGGAGTCAAAGAGGGCTGGTGATAGATAAAGTAGAGATTAAGTTACTTGTAAATCTAAGGCTTGTGAGTAGCAGAGCCAAGACTAAGACCGCTGATTCCAGAGTCCTTAGTAGCACAGTGGATAGAGTACTACTAGGCTTTGAGTCAGGACTTCTTAAATTCAGATACTGACTCTGATTCTTATCTGTGAGACTTGGGTAAGTCATTTAACTTCTAACTTCAGTTTACTCTTCTTTAAAATGATAGGGTTGGATTTGATGGCCTCAGGCGTCCCTTCCAAATTTATCTCTGTGATTCTGTGACACTGAGGTTCAGCTGCCCGATTTTTCACATGGATTTCTCAAGAAAAAAGCAATGTTCAATAAATAATAGGACGAATGAATAAAACAGATCAATAATATTCTTGGGGGTGGGAGAACATTCACTTCACAGATTTCATAATTATGGACCTTAACGAAATGTAAATACAGACATATATTGGTTCTGTATTAATTTCTGTCAACCCTTTCAAACAGATGCCTTACTTTGGGGATAAGGAAATCGAAATGTACCAAGGAGCTGTAAGTAACATTCCATAAATGATCATAATGTTCTGAGCTTTATAATGTAGATGTTCTTTTCCCTGACATTGACAGGATGTTTTATATTGTATTGTATAAAAATGATATTTATATTTACATGAACTTATTCCTATGTATCACCTTAGCTTGGACAGTTCAATTAGATAAAATGTTTGACCTTAAATGTATATTTCTGTAGTATTAGAAACAAAGAACATAGTATTATCCAATTTGGCTTTAGTTTATGTGGTATTAATAGATTAAAGATAGAAAGAATGTCAGTGGTCATCAGATACAATCTCCTCATTTTTCAGATTAGGAGTTTGTGATTTGCCTAATGTCGCCCAGGTAAGTGGCAGAGGTGAAATCAGACATCAGGCCTTCTGATTACAAATTTCAAGTTCTTTTCTTTTCCATCTTGCCTCCTGAAATTGAAGAAGCTCAGTGGAATTTGACTTTTGGCTCAAATGATTTTTCTGCCCCACAAGTTACTCCCTTTTCCTCACCAAAAAAAAGTCTTAAGTCATGTAATTTACTATTATTAAACAATTCCAAATTAAATCACAAAAAAGCCCTCTTGCCATTTGAGAGTAGGATTGGGCTGTGTTTAAATGTTCCTATTTCATACACGAAGGATGAATTATTTTTTCTAGATGCAAGTGTGCACCCCATTTAAACTGCATTCCACATAAAAGCAGTTAAAATGGTAGGTAGAGTAAGATAAAATATGAAACAAATAAGATAGGACATAGGAAAGTGGATAATGAGACATCCTCAAGAAAAAATGTATTTTACTCCTTGGTTCACTTGCTTTCCTTTTCCCCTTTAGACCTGCTTGCTTCTTCCTCTCCCCTCCCCACCCTTTTTCTTTTTTTCTGCCCTCCTTTTTTTTTTCCTAGGGCAGAAGCTCTAGGGCTTTCACTTATCCTGACCCCTCGAAAATAATCAAAAAGATGGCCCACACAAATTCTTCAGTTGAAGTGCAAGGCCTGAGCTTTCCCAGAGCCGCAAACCAACCTGTAGTTGGTTCACAAAGGGCCCTGGATGCAGAGCTTTGAAAATTCAGCCTTTTTGACTTTGTGACTCTGGGCAAGTTATATAATCTCTAAGTGCCCCAGGCAAAGTCTCTTAAGACCTTAAGTTACTGGTGAGTAGGGAGTTTTCTTCAGTTAAAAATTCTACTATCCAAACCTGAGAGAGAGAGAGAGAGAGAGACAGAAACGCCACTGTTCACCTGATCCTTTTCACACTTTCATATTGGTCACGTTATTGAAATCTCCCTATTATCCTGAGAGAGGAGCAGAGATCGTTATCCACCTTTTACTGATGAGGACACAGGATCCAAGGGCTGGTGGCCTTGCCTAAGCTGGTGACCCAGATCTCCTGACTCATAGTCCAGATTCTCTTTCCTTGTCCTGGATTTAGGAGTTTGTGATTCAAAGCATGTTTGTGATTGAGTAGGGGTTATTGTTTTGTTTTGGAAGTCAGTGTGAAAAGGAGAATTTGGTTCGGTATGGAGAGCTGAGTTCTTTCCATTTTGAAGGCTAACAGAGAGGTCCCATGAAACTGGGAGGCACAAAACAACTGAGTCCCAGTTGTTAGCTACCAACTAGAGATAAAACAAACAGGCCAAACCAGTTTGCTGGCTCAGACTACCTCCCCCTCTTCCTCATAGAAAGCCCTACCCCTTCCACCTAACTCCCACCTCACTTCCCTCACCCCATATCTCCTCTAGCGTCTCAAGGGCTCTCAACTCATCTCTTCAAGAAAATTAGAGTATTCTGGTTCAGATGGCAGTTAAGTCAAAATTCAGTGCGCTGGATCTCATGAACAGCTTAGTGTTCCCAGCTTAGCTTAGCCCAAAGGCCATAGGTGGGCAGTACTAATGGGCAGCTCTCACCAAGGTGTGGCTTTAAGTGGTAGGGTGTGGCATTAAAATATCTGAAGACTTTGGTCATGTCTCAAGGCTGAATCATATCTGCCTATTAGGGATTCCTGCCATTCAATTTTCAAAAAAAAAATGCCTTGGGTCAAATTCCACCTTTGACTCTGCTATGTCTCTCCTATTGACAAAGACCAGGGAGCTGTCAAATTCTAGCCTTTCTGACAACATGCAGTTGCAAGAACCTGACCTGAATAAAGGTGTGTTCTAGAGCAGAGAGGAGAAAGGAATATTTCCAATGTAATTTTTTGTTCTGTTTGACCACATGACCCTAGGGGAAGTCACTAGTGTATCTGGTTCTGTCTCATGTTTAAAATCTGTTTTTATGATTGATGTATCATGGATGCCTTTCCCTTTTCCTCCTCTCCAGGCACAGTATGAAAATCCACCCCATATCTATGCGCTTGCTGACAATATGTATAGAAATATGATTATTGACAGAGAAAACCAGTGTGTCATCATCAGGTATGATACTCATATACTCCATTCCTGGGTCTGTCTGGCAAAGCTCCTCACTAAGCAATGCCAAATGCTTTTTCCAAAAAGAGTACAAGCAAAGTCGATGTCTACAATCCTGACTTAATTGCATGATCTTGTCCATGGGCATGTAGCCCACTGGGCTATTTGTTGAACCTCGTCAATCAATGGCGCTTTCGTGTCAGCAGGCAGTGCCACAAGCCTGTTCACATGGTTGAGTCCAAAGCCTGCTGGCTGCTTTATCTTATTTTATCTTCCTAAAAGCAGTAATGACTAGCACATAGTGAGCATCTGCAGCATTGGTGTTTGTCACATGTGGTTAAATGAAAACAACTGACTGTTGGCTTCAAACCCCATGATGCCGCCCAAGATTACTTTAATCAAGAGAAGGAAAGGCCTTCCTGACATGTTTAGTACTAAAATAGTAAAACAGCTGCCCTTGGAAATGACGGTTTCCTTGCTCACCTTCAACTTCCCTTTGGATTAGAGAGCTTGTACTTCTATGGCAGAATGTTTCTAGGCCAGACAAGCTCCGCTTCATTTTTCTCTCTCCTTTCATGATAGAATTTTGTCTTTTTACCAGTTTGAACATTCCTGGTGTGCGTTTAATGTTATAAGAGAGTTACAACTGAATTTCTCTGCTTGCCCTCCCCTACTTCCATTTCAACATTCTTTCATCCTAACGCTTCTTAAGTTAAAAGTCAACACCTGAAATTCAGCAGCAGGAATAGCAAGGGATGAGATGTGGGTCAGAGGATAATAATTAAAATGAATGAACAAAAATAAAAGAGAAAAGAAGCCTATTAATTTACTGAATTTTTAAAATTTTCAATAGTAAGCAATGAATTCAATGTTCTATCTGACTTTCCTTCCGAAAGGAATTTCTAATCGTGACTTAATTGAGTCTTCTGTCAGGCTCATTAACTAGAGGGGTTCACAGGCTATGGGGATAGTCTCAGAAAAGAAGTTTAAGACAACTTTGAGGAAGAGAGAATAGCATTGGTGGGGATGAATTTTATTAATAAAGTCTCTCACACATTTTTCTTTTCCTTTGAACCTGCAGCTAAAGCAGGAGGCAAAAATAAATTAATAAATTAACTAAATTAATCATTTAATTAATTAACTTCTCCAGGCCTCAGTTTCTTGATCTATAAAATGAAATGATTAGACTTTGACCTCTAAGCTCTCCTCCAGCTAGAATCTAAATCTGTAATCCTATGAGTCTATGAGGGAAGAAAGCAACGTTTTCACTCAGTCCTCAAGAAGTATTTCTTTATTGTCGACTGTATGTACTCTGCTCTGTGCTATTGGGGCACCAAATTAATAAGACATAGTATGGTGAGGGAGAGGAGACGTGAAAAAACAATGTCAAATATGGTGTCATTGAAAAGGCACAGATAAAGATGTAAAGAATTTAAAGGAGGTATATTGTTCAATCATGGTGGGATTCAAATGAATTCACAACCAGTTCCCCACGCAACCCAGCCAAGGTGCTGCCCCTGCTGCTGATGTGGGCGGTGCAGGCTCCGCCCCCTCTAACAACCGGTGTACAGAACTCAACCTAAAATTAGGCGCAGGTTCTACCCAACTGGTGCAAACTGGCTGAATTCGACCCTTTTTCCACTCTTCATGACTCCATTTGGCGTTTTCTTGGAAAAGATAGTGGAATGATTTGTCATTTCCTTCTCCAGCTCATTTTACAGATAAGGAAACTGAGGCAAACAAGGCTAGCTGGTTTGCCCAAGATCACACAGTTAGGAAGTATCTGAGACTGGATTTGAATTCAGGTCTCCTTGATTCCGAACCCTGTGCTGTGTCCTCTGCACCACCTAGTGTCTGGAAGAAGCACAGAAGATTTCCTTCTGATTAGGAAGAGCAAGAAAAAAGATGATATTTGAATTGGGCCTTTCATAGTATTTATACTGCCAGGAATGGAGAAGAATGATCAGGAAGGTGCATGATAACAGCGGGAAAAACCAACATCTGGAGTCAGAGGACCTGGATTCAAATTCCACCTCATTGTAACCTTGGGCAAATCACTTACAAGGAGGCTGGATTAAATGGCCTTCTAGCTCTGGATCTGAGATGCTATTTCAGACAGAAGGAATAGGATGAACAAAGACAGGAAGGCAGGAAAACATGGAACATGTTTGGGAAACAGTAATAGCTCAGTTTGGCTAGATTGTATGCAATCCCTAAGGAGAGATAAGCCTGGAAAGGGAGGCTGAAGCTAGGTTGTGGAGGATTTGAGTGACTTACTAAAACATTCGGATTTTATCTAAAGGGTAGTGAAGAGCCACTGATATGTTTTGAGCAGAGAAGTAATATGGTCAGAACTGTGATTTTCCAAAGATTACTCAGTAGTGATTCATGGGTTCTCTATATTAACTAAGCTCTTATATATCTGAATAACTAAACTCTTATTTATATGAATAACTGTTAGCTCAGTGCACCAAGAGCATATGCTTTCAGAGCCTAATGTGTGTATTAATATAAGGCTATAAGTGCTTTCAACAGGCGTGAACTGAAGCTGCTTCTGTTCAATCAAGATTAAGTTTATGCTTCCTGCCAGCTGTTAGCCAGGTGTTCCAATGAATTAATCCAAGAACTAAAAGCTGTTGCTACTTAGGGCCATTTCCATGCTACCATGTTTGGACTCAGAATAGAGAGGTCTGTTTCTAAAAGGCCTTGATTGGGTGGTCACAGTGGGAGCTGCCAAAACCCAATCTCACTCTAATCATTGTCTGCTCAGTGAGACTAGATGTGGGGGAGAAGGAGAAGGAATGTAGTCCTGCATGCCTATCTCTCTAGGAGACAACTACTGTAGGTTGAAGTGATAAATCCTGTGGGGCAGAAGAGAAAGCCATACAACATTATGGGTTGCTCAAGATAGCTCTGATAGGGAAAGCCAGATGAACCAGATGCTGGGTAAGTAGCAAGCATAAGATTTGGACACCCAAATGCTTACTCAAAACTCAAATGTATCTCTGACCCCCAAAACAAACAATGCATATGCCTCTGGTTAGTTTAAAGAGAAGTAGGCTTAGACTCATTCCAACTTCCAAGGCATTCTTGCTAGGTGGTAGGAGTGGGATGGAAATCTAACAGAAGGAAATAGAGCTCATCTTCACACTGATGAGAAGGAAAACAAGAAAAAATAATGTTCTAATCTTTATGGTGCTCAGCCAGATCTCTGATACCCAGTATGCTCCCCTATGTGCTATGTTATGATACTAACATTTACTTTTATGAGACAGATGATATCAATATATAAAGACAACATTTCTGATATTCTTCTAGTCCATGTTCATTTCTTTTAAATAGAAGCAGATACAATTGCAGTATGGGCAGCTAGATGGCACAGTGGATAGAGCGCTAGTCCTGAAGTCAGGAAGACCTGAGTTCAAATCCAGGCTCAGATACTTCCTAGCTGTGTGACCCTGGGCAAGTGACTTAAGCCTGTTTGCCTCTGTTTCCTCATCTGTCAAATGAACTGGAGAAGGAAATGGCAAACCACTCCAGTATCTTTGCCAAGAAAACCCCAAATGGGGTCACCAAGAGTTGGGAACAACTCAACAAAAATAATGACAGTGGCAGTATAGGCCAAAGGTGACACTCTGGGTGGGGAGTCAAACTCCTTGAGAGTGGAGTTTGTTTCATTTTTTTCTTTGTACCCCCCATTGCCTGAGGGGTAGCATGGCCTAGTGGATAGAGAGCTCTCCTCAAAACCAGAAAGGCCTGCTTCTGGCACATACTATGCTGGTTGTGGGATCCTAAACATGTCCCTTAAACTTTCAGTGGATTAGGCAGCTCTCTAAGACTATAGATTGTGAAGGAGTTGCCAGTGTACATTGGGAAAGGAGTTTTCTCTCCCAAGAGTTCCCCATATCAGTGAAGTCATAAGTCCAATCCCTCTCCAGCGTAGTGCTGATTGGTTGATCTATTGATCTGAAATGTGCCTTAAATCTCATCTTGCCCCAAGTCCTTATTTTATAGGTCAGGAAATAAAAAGAAGCTCATTGGAAGGAAGTGACTTGGTCAAGGTCACACTTCCAAAGTGGCAGATCCAGGCCATGACACTTGCTGTGGTGGAAGGACCTCTGGCTTTGGAGTCAGAAGCCCTGGGTTCAAATTATGCCTTTGCCACTTATTACTGCTGTGATGTTGGGTAAACTACTCTCTCTCTCTGGGTCTCAGTTTCCTTCCCTGGGAAATGAGGAGTTCACACTCGACGGTCTCCGTGATCCCTTCTTCTGGCTCTAAAGCTATGATCTAGCATCTTTTCAATCCCAGCATGCTATCTGAAATGCCTTCACTGAGCTCCCTCTTCCTGTTTCCCACATGATCTAATGGCGCCCGTGATACCTGGCATTAACTATAGGGCAGTGTTGGCGAATTCAATAAGATGACGTTGGCCCAGAACTTGAGATCAAAGACCTTCTGTGTACGTGCCCAGTGTGATTGTCCTATGAGTCATTTGGAAAACGTCTGTATGCCCAAAATTTGGATAGAGGCTTTTGTCTCTTGTTAGTCTAGCATTATTGTCAGTGAATCAACGCACCATTTATTAAGCACCAGGCATTGTACTGAGGATACAAACACAGGCAAAAATAGTCCCTGCCCTCAAGGAGCTGACAATCTGATGGGGAGACAACATGAAAACAGCTTTGTACAAATGAGATGTTTACAAGATACATTGGAAATGCTATCAGAGGTGCTGGCTTGAGGGGAATCCTGGAAAGACTTCTTGTAGAAGGTGGAATTTTAGCAGAGGCTTCAAGGGAGGCAGAGACCAGAAAAGAGAACCTTCTAGTCATGGGTCTTTATGATATCCAAGATAGGGTTCCTACAGTGAGAGAGGAGGGAAAATGCAGTAAGACACCAGACTCCCATGAGGTTGGGACAAGGAGACCTGGCTCCATTCCCGTAACGCTTCTGCATTAGTCTCCCTAGAAGCTGGAAGGGTTTCTTGGCATGCAATTCCCCATAGCCCTCATCCACTGAGAAACAGGTGTGAGTGGGGGCACTGCCAGATTTCCATATACAGTCAGTCTTTGCTTCTTGCCACAATGCACTCCTAGAAACCATGTGGTTAAATGGATTATATTTTTCCCCTCAAAATAGTGTTGTAATTGGGGGGTTGTGGTCCTGACCAAGAACTTAGTATCAAATAAATTATAACTACAGCCCAAAATGGTATAAGTAAAGCTATAATAAATATAAACCTCTATAATCATTATACAAGGGTCCCTGATGTACTATAAAGTATATGATTATAAGATTTCAGAGAAGGAGAGATAAATGTAGGCTAGACTAGTCAGGAAAGATCCCAAGGAAGAAGACCATCAAGGATGGAGTGTGAGTAGTCCTAGTGAGTGAGAAGGAGAGCATTGGGAGAACAGCCAGAGTCAATGACCAAGGTTGCCTCACCCCTGGCAGAGTTGTGGTAGACTATGTGAGTGTTAAGTGACACACGTTGTCAGGCATGGCCAAAGCATTGATTTGTTTTGCTCAAATGCACTTTGTTATGAGAGATGGTTCCATTATGGTAGGGGAAGGAAAGTCAATGGAAGGTGATAGCAGTGTAAACAAGAGAATGAGAGCATCAACTGACCTTTTTTGGGGGGAAGGGGGTGGAGGAGACTAGTCTGAACACAAGTTTGGCATGCAGGATCACCATGCCACTTTCAAGAGACAATAAAGAAGTAGGCCTGACTGGAGCAGCAAAGGGTTTGTGCTGGGAAAGATTATATGTAGGGAGAGATTATGTCTTATATTACTTTGCTATGTCCCACAGATGGTAGCATAGTGCTTTTTTTTTTATTTTTTATTTTTTTAGCATAGTGCTTTTTAAATACCTGATTAATTGATTAGTAGTAGAGGTTGGGTTAAGTAGATAGGGAGATAGGACTGGAATAAGTAGAGTATAGCAAAATTGTTGAGGGCCTTGAATGTATAACTATTTAGATTTCATCCTCCAAGGAACATGCAGGTTTTTCATAAAGAAAACCTGTGAAAGTCATTGACTATCAAGCATTTAATTTTTTTTTCACCTGTTGCTATAGGAAATCTTTCTTGGATTTTTTTTTTTAAAGAGTTGTTTATAAAGAGTTATCTGCAAGAAGTGTGCAGATTAAAGGTCCCCGCATGTGCCAAATGCTATGATGGAGAAGAGAAGCATTCTGAAATAGGACTTGGTGACTGATTGGATATTAAGGAGTGAAGGGGCACAAGAGATTCAGTCCATCTCTTAACACACTCACACACTGAACACACACACACGCACGCACGCACGCACTCCAAAAGATGGTGTGAAAGCTATTGCTGCTACTGCTTATCTTATCCCTTTATTAGACTATAAGTTCCTTGAGGACAGGGATTATTATTTCATTTCATCTTTGTAATAATATAATTAATATTTACATACAATAATAATTAATATTTACATATCACTTTACATTTTATAAAATTTTTTATTCATTTGATTCCCCATACAACTCTGTATCATAGATATTATGGATATTATCCCCATTTTGCAGATAAACTGAGCCTTAAAGTTAGTATTTGCATCCAGGAGTCACCTAATTGTGAAGTCCAGAGTTCTCTCCACTGCACCACAATGCCTTCTCAATGGTATCTAGTGTAGAGTTTATAGGAGATACATAAAGTTTAGGGTCAACTTTTTTTTTTAATATTATTGTTGTCATCCTATAAATTATCTCAAAGACTTCCTAGCGGTCACCCAGCTACTATTAGTCAGAGCCAGTACTCAAAAACAGGTCCTGCTTTGTCTGGGGCTCTCCCCGCTCTCATTTGAAATTTAGTTCTTCCAGAAAAAAGAAAAAGCAGTAATTCATTGTCTCACTTATCAACCATAGAAGCGGAAGGCTTGAAGGTGTCATCTTGCACCTCAAAGCACCAGCTGCATAGCCAGGTCAGAAGAAGAAGGTGACTTCCACATTCACTTCCAGGAATGTTACCATTTCCATGAAACCAAGGGCAGTTGTTTTTGAAAAAACCTGGGAAAGTTTTCCCATGTTACCTTGTAATCTTCCATAAATTCGGAAGTTATTTCTTCATTCACTTAAATTTAGTAGTCATTTATTATTCACTTTGTTTCTATAAGGCCTTATCGGTGAGCTGGTACTCAGTCGAAGTTGAAGCAAAATTCAGTCACTAATATAGCTGATTGTTATATCTGTAGATTCAATCATCTTGCAACTTCTCCCTTTCAGCACAAGGGCACAGGAGGAAGGATGAGTCAGGAGGGTATTTTTATTATTGTTTTAGCCTTAGTAAGGTTTTTCTGAAACCATTTCATTAGTCATTTCTGAGTAGAGCTTTAAATTTGAGGAAAATACCCCAAATTTGACTATAAGCCATGGCAATTTTTTTTATTTTTTAAAATTTTATTATTTATTTAAAGGGTTCTTTTCTTTTGAAATTTCGAGTTCCAAATTCTCTCCCTTTCTATCCCTCCCCCATCCACTGAGAAGGCAAGCAATATGATATCAATTATACATGTGAAATCATGCAAAACATATTTCCATATTGGCCAAATTTTTCCCCAAAAACTTATTTTTTTGTCATTCTTTTCATTTTTAAATTTTGAGTTCCATATAGTAAATTATTAACTGTTTGAATAGGAATGTGGAAACTGGTTTACTTTTGACTGAAAACAGAGAGCTTAGTTAATTATCTGATTCAAACAACCTGCTGAGTGGAGGCAGGGTTGACTGGGCCACATACATAATTTAGCTGTTGTTGATGGTGTTGGAGTTTTATTAAGTGCCTACAAACAAATACTGCCTAGAACAAATACTGTCTACCACGTCCATTTTCTTTGCAGACCAAATGTTATGGCTTGCTTGTTTGACAGTGTGGTGTAAATATGGGTTTATTTGCTGTTTGAAAGAGAGAGAACTTTTATGCACATAGCCCTCAAAATGCTAGAAATAAAATTGTGGCCATCATTCATTTAATTACATTTTGCCAACCTAATTCAGCAAGCATACATTAAGCAGCTACTATATGTAATCCACCATACTTAGTCATAGGGACACAAAGATCCCTATTCACAACAAATTTAAATTCTAGTGAATTTTTGTGGGATGAATGAATGAATTCTACTAGGAGATATGGCTTATATTTGTGTATTTATATGATATCTTGAGAAGGAAGTGATAATAATAGAATTATTAATAACTTAGCTAACATTAAATGGAAAAGTGGATTGAGTGGAGGACCTGGAATCTAGAAGACCTGAGTTCAAATCTGGCCTCAGACACTTGTGACCCTGAGCAAGTCATCAAATCTTCCTCAGCTTCGGTTTCTTCCTCTGTAAAATGGGGATATTAATAGCACCCATCTTACAGGGTTGAAATGAAATAATACTTGTAAAGCTCTTTGAAAACCTTAAATCGCTATGTAAATGCTATCTATTATTATTATAGCTGTTCCTATTATTTCGTTTGATACTAAGCATTCTATGGGTGGTAGGTACAATTTTAATTTCCCTTTTATAGGTGAGGAAACTCAGGCTGACAGACTTGCCCAAGTTCATGTTGTTGTTCAGTTGTGTCTGACTCTTCAGGACTCTTATTTGGGGTTTCTCGGCCAAGATCCTAGAGTGGTTTGCCATTTTCTTCTCCAGCTCGTTTTACAGATGAGAAAACTGAGGCAAACAGAGCTAAGTGACTTGCCCAGGGTCACACAGCTAGGAAGTGTCTGAGGCTAGATTTGAACTCAGGTCTTCCTGGCTCCTCTACCCACTGTGCCATATAGCTGCACGCCAAAGGCGTTCGTTAATTTTAGAGGCAGGATTCAAATTTAGCTCTTTCTGACTCCCAAGTCCAGCAGTCTGGTATAAAAGGAATCAGAAAAGGCTTCCCATAGATAGCACTTGGGCTGTTCTTGAAGGAGGGCAAGAAATCCATGACACAAGGAGGGAGCGTATTCCAGCCATGAGAAAACAGCCTATAAAAATGTCTGGAGATGGAGTACTAAGTTCATTGCCAATAAGGGGACATAATAATTACATTTTAATCGCCAATTTCAAGGTTTGGGTTTTGTATACCTCCCCCCCCCACTCCCTCCAAGATGAGCAGAAAAGATGTTTTGGGAGAAAAAAATAAACATCTTCCCTTCAGATACTGTAGCCCTGCCAAGAAGTGACTGCATGAACTGAGTTGTTCGAGATGTCGGGCTGGCCAGAACCCTTTTTTGATGCGGCTTCTCATTCCCTTGAGAGTATCTTGTCTTATGAGCATCGTGGTGCAAGGCTATTATTTGTTATTTCCGACTTTGTGTGAGATAGCAAATATTTTTGGCAAAATGAGATTACTAAAGGGGTGTGCTTCCATAAAGATACAGAGAGGACTGGAGTCTTTGAGGTTTTGATCCCAGCTGATGACAGTCATTTGCCAGTGAGGATTTCCAAGTCCTCCTCACATTTGTAGTTGCTTCAGCAATCGGCTTTCAAATTTTCCCATTTCTGATGGCATTATTTATTTCTTTATCTTCTGGACTAACGATCAATCACAGCAATGCTTTCGCCTTGTATAATCTCAGAATTTGCAGCCTCATGTTTATTTTTCATTAACTCGATTCTTTTTTACTTGAGAAATTCCTCACAAAGTTTAAAAAAAAAAAGCTAAGTTTGATATCAGTCAGCCTCTGGCTTCTGGATACAGCATGATACAGAAGGACGAACATTAAACTTGGAGCCCCAGGACCTGTGTTCAAATCCTACCTTTGCCACTTACTACTGATTTGACTTTGGCCAAGTCACTAAACTTTTTTCTTCTCTGGCAGCTAGGTGGCACAGTAGATAGTGTTGGGTCTGGAGTCAGAAAGACTCGTCTTTGTGTATTCAAATCCAGCCTCAGACACTCACTAGCCATGTAACCCTGTGCAAGTCACTTAACCCAGTTTGCCTCAGTTTCTTCATCTGTATAATGAGGTGGAGAAGGAAATGGCAAACCACTTCAGCCAAGAAAAACCCAAATGAAGACTCAGACACGGCTGAAACAATTGAACAACAAATTCTTATTTTATTCTCTAAAATGGTAGGGGGGGGGGAGGAGGGGAGTGGCACAGGGGCAGGCAAGATGCCCTCTAAGATCCCTTTCAGTTTCGGATCTGTGGTGCTGTGAATCTACTCTATAAAACTCTACACGATTCTTTGGTTGAGTTTTTGCAGGTTCTTTATTATGCACTGCTCCATCATGCACCAGAAATCTATTCACCTGAAAGATCACTTCAGCCCTGGAACTCATACCCCTGAAGTATATATCCTCTGGTCCTAAGGTCCCTCCTTCTGATTGAATGACTCCTCTCAGAACTTCCATTTAAGGAGGGCACCCAGGCCAGCCATCTTTTCATTTCCTAGCAGGCAACACTCCTCTGAACTTCTCCTTTATGTCCCCTTGTTGGGTACCTTCTTCCTCCCTTCTTGTTGTTGTGGTTCAGTCATTTCAGTTGAGTCTGGTCTCCATGATCCTATTTGGGGTTTTCTTGGCACAGATACTGGAGTGATTTGCTATTTCCTTCTCCGGCTCATTTTGCAGATGAGGAAATTGAGGCAAACAGGGTTAAGTGACTTGTCCAGGGTAGTATCTGAGGCCAGATTTGAACTCAAGAGGATGTCTTTCTGACTCAGCATCCTATCTTCTGTGCCCCCTAGCTACCCCCTCCCTCCCTTCCATTTCTTTTTATTTGTTGTTTTGTTTCTTTTTTCTAATTAAAGGGACCATCCCTTGACTCACTTTTTAAAGAGGCCTATTCACTGCATGGCTGTTACCTCACTCTAAGTGAGTACATGAAAAGGCTTTAGCCTAAAAGGGCCAGGGTCTCCCAATGCATCCTGGTCCATCTCCAGTCGTCCTGCTGAATATCAGGTCCCTGGATCCAGATGGCTCAGGAGGAGAAAGTGAGACCTTGTACAGCCCTCTCTCACTCAAAACCAAGTCAACTGCAAGTCCTGTCATCATTTCCCTGATGTCATGGACAAACATAACAATCTGTTGTCTTATCCATTAGAACATAAACTCCTTGAGGGCAGGGACTGTCTCTTTGCTTGTATTTGTATTCCCAACGCTTAACACAATGCCTAGCACAATAGTAGTGATTAATAAATGCTTACTGACTGACCTGACTAAAAAGTGAGTCCCATCTGGATCACTCAGGTTGGACTAGTAAGGTCTAAAGAAATACAGCTAAGTAGAATACTCTCACCAAAAAATGAAGAAGCACATTTGTACTATATTTAATGAAAAGGCACAAATACTATCAAAATTACTAGCATTGTAGTACAAGGCCTGTACTTGGGGGCAAAGAGGGTAGGATAGGAGCATCTCATCTATAGGTGAACTTGGCCCTGGTGATCCTGTAGTATTCCACTGGAAGAAATGCATTGTGACATCATGAATTTGTATCTGATAGCAGTGGCAGAAATGTATTGAAATCATTTTATTGTTCTTTGGCGCAAAATGACCCTATACCTGCTTGCAAAAAAAAAGTCCTTGGAGCTCATAATTAATTTACTGTCATAAGTAGTTTATGTTTTGTAAGCCACTCTTCTGATTTCTTGTTGAATTTATACCACATGTTCCAATTTCTGTAACGACTGTGTATGGAAACATCAAATTATCCTCCTATTTATACTGACATTTTGTATGAAATCTGTGAGTTTTTGTTCGAAAGTGTCTCAGAGCATTTTAGCAGCTGGTTTTCTAAACATAAAGAAAATAAACTCATAGGATAATTTTTTCATTTAGTTGGGAGTCAATTTATAAAAACTAAGTTAGAAAAGAGAGTTCACCTTGCCTGTTACCATCAAAGCTGATGGTGCTGACATCTGTGAGATGCCGGTTAATCATTTTATGTTCTGTTCACTGTTACTTGGCTTTAGTCTTTCATTGGTCCTATGCCCAAGAGAAGGAAAGCAGTTGACTTTACCAGGGAAAGCATCAGGTATAATTATGGTTCCCTATACTTACTATACAATTCAGGTAATTGTAACATTCCATTATTGTACGATATTGTGAGCAAATTACCGGTTCAAATCAATAATACTCTTTAAAAGCGTATGTAAATTGAAACCCAGTAATGACAACTCAGATCAATGTCTAGACAATTTCTAATTTCAATTGAAGCTACTGAAAGAGACAACAAATTGCTGAACATTTAAAGGTCTTAATTCCATACCAGAAGCCCTTACTTAATGGATAAAATCAGTATTTTCCCTTCCATTGTAGTTGTTTTCATTTGCTTTCAGGAAAGGAGAAAAATTTAAGTTTTCTGTCATTTTCTTCACTACTGTCATAAGGGACAGGAGGCAATGCTATCAGGTTTGTTTGTTTTTTTAATTTGTTTTAATTTATGGAATAAAACAAGTGTTTCATCATAGTGTAATAAAATAGATGATGACATATGAAACTACAAGCATATTATATACAACTTACTATTCCTTTTAAGCATATAATAAAATTATGATGTAAATTTCTTTCCTTTTCCCGTTTTTTTCTTCCTCCCCACTCACCCTTGAGATGGCTACCATTAGACACAAATGGATAAATAAAATTATTCTGTGCATACTACTATTTAGTTCTTTCTCTGGATTCTTTTAATAAACTTAACAGGATGGATAGGGTTTTTTTTCTTTTTCTTTTCTCTCTTCCAATGTAATCCAATAAGCATTTATTAAGCACCTATTATGTACCAAACAGTGCTGGTTGCTGAGGATGCAAAGGTAAAGCAAAAAACAATGCCTGTTGTCAAGAAGCTTGCCATCTGTTGAAGGCATAAATGTCAGCAGCCGTGTCTGTCAATCAGTCACCAAGAACTTTCTACTCATGACAATGAACCACTTTAAGAATCTAGTATTTCATCAATGGGGATATTCTCCCATTGTATCTGCTAACACAGACCCTCTATACCTTCTGAGAGGGTTTGCAAGAAGGACTAAAGCTGAAAAATATACCATCCCTTTGGCTAACCTGGTGATAGACTTCTGCAGACTCAACCAGCCCAGTCTTCAGACAATAGACACATACCTATCTGTACATACATACATACATATGTATATATATGTGTTTAATGACCTACACTGCAAGACTGCAAGCTTCTTGGGGGCAGGGCCTGTATCCCAAGCACTGAGCACAGTGCCTAGGCAGAGTAGGTACTTAATAAGTGTTTGATTCAAAGGACTCATGATGAAAAATGCTATCCGCCTCTAGAGAAAGAACTGATAGCATCTGAATGCAGACAGAAATATGCTATTTTTCACTTTCTTTTTTGGTTTGAGTTTGGTTCCACAAAATGACTAATATGGACATACGTTTTATATGATTGCACATGTATAGCCTATATAAGATCGCTTATCATCTCAGGGAAGAGAAGGAGAGAGGGATAGAATTTGGCACTCAAAACTTTTTTTAAAAAATTGTTAAAAATTGTTTTTACATATAATTGGGGAAAAATAAAATATTATTTGAAGACTTAAAAAAATAAATGTTTGATTGATTGATGTTTAGGATACCCTTTGTGTATGTACGTATGTAAGTATTTATATGGGGCAGCTAGGTGGTACAGTGGTTAGAGTGCCAGGCTTTGAGTTAGGAAAATTCCTCTTCCTGAATTCAAATCTGACCTCAGACCCTTACTAGCTAGTGTAACCTTGGGCAAGTCACTTAACCCTATTTGCCTCAGTTCTTCATCTGTAAAATGGGACAAAGAAAGAAATGGCAAACCATCCCAGTATCTTTGCCAAGAAAACACTAAATGAGGTCGCAAAGAGTCTGAAATGACTGAATAACAAGAAAAGAATAAAGCAAGCACCGATAGTTGTTGTTTCAGTTTCCCTGTTAATGTGATAGAGAGCCAATGCCTACCACCACAATATGGCGGTAGCAGCAACAAGCTCCATCTGGAAACCTTTGAAAGACAAGAGCTCCTGTTCTCCCTTCCTAAACAAAAACCTCAAACTCTATTTATAAGCATGGAGCAAACCAAGGTTTCCAAATAAAGTTTGAGACTAAACTTAAGTCGCTGAGGTCCCTAAATTCTGACCTCCTTCATCATGCTAATTCTGTGCAGTGGTAGGAAGAATATACATCTGACTTGATTTCAGCATATACTATAAAGGAAAGGATAGAATTGTGAAGAGTAGACTGCTATTTCAAACACACACACACACACACACACACACACACACACACACAGCAGAACATGCCATGAAACTGAAGAACAGGAAGGCAGTTCTTTGTTGTTCAGGATATGATTAATATTGCCTCATCATTTAATTTTGGAATGTCTAAAATAAGGAAGCCTACATCAGTTCCAGGCAAATAGCTTGAAATCTGATATTTTTTTCTATCCCTTTAAAAAAAATTTTAAGCCTAATCGTTTGTTTATTTTCATTCGTCTGCCAAAAAAAGAAAGAAAGCTTCACAGGGGTACTAGTGCTATTGGTAATGAATCCCACACCCCCAAAGCAAGAGAGTAATATCTCTTTCTGTAGAGAATTTTGTAGCAGGTACATTCAATAGGGGTGACATTTCTTTTCTGAGTCTCCTTGAAAAGATGGAATTGTTTTGGTTTTACCCATCAATTAAATGTATTATTAAGCTTTTCATGGAAACCACTTGTTTGGCAGAGCCCTAGTGTTTCTCACTTCTCTATTCAATTTCACACATTTTTAATCAGTTCCTTATTGGTGTTATGTCATGAGTCACTTCATAGATGTTTTCTGTGTGCTTTTCTCTCTTCAGTGGTGAAAGCGGTGCTGGAAAGACTGTAGCTGCCAAGTACATCATGAGTTACATCTCCAGAATTTCTGGGGGTGGCCCCAAAGTCCAGGTGAGTTGATGGAGGCCACTCAGGGCCAGAGTGAGACATTCTGAGGCCCCCAGGTATGTCAAGATTCCAGAAAGAATCCACAAGAATGAATCAAATCCCTTTTTGTTGTTCTTGTTTTGACTAAAATTTCAGTGCAGAATTGAACAAGTAACCAAATAGCCTATCTCTAAACAAGCGCAAAAAGAAGGCCAATTGGCAACTTTTGGAAGTTAGCAGTGGCCAACACTTCTGTGGTTTATGTCATACTTTAAAACCTTGTGATGGTCTGTTTAAAATGTTTTCAAAGGTTAAATTCTGGTGAGGTTTTATCAAAGATCTTTCAGAACCAGTTTTTAATCAATCAATCATAGAATGACAAAATTAGGAAAGTCAGAAGGGGGGCATCTTATTTGGGAGGGAGGGGGGTTCAGAAGAGAAACACTGTGTGATAGTGGACGGAGGCCTGGACTTGAGATTTGGAGGACTTGGATTCAAGTCTCACCTCTGACACTTGCTTGACGTGTGACCCAGACAAGTCTGTAAGAATATCCATAATATGTGAATTTCTGATGTGCATCTGTGGAGAGTTATCACAACGATGAAATAATAAATCTAGGCAAAAGAGAAGAGTTCCATTTTAGACATATTAAGTTCAAGCTGACCATGAACAGAGCTGGGGCAAGGCTTTGTATACTCTAGGGATCCGTTAAAATTATGTCCCATGTGTCCACTAAAGGCTTTGAACTTTGAACTAGAACACATGTGACCTGATTTATCAGAAAAAGGAAATTACATGTCTTGGAAAAAGGTCCTGTCATTGAAAATGCATACATTTATTCTTCAAAATATTTCCTATGTTGCACCTCCATTGTTCACTTTAGGCAGCTCCCTAGCTTGCTTACTCCTAGTCCTATTTCTGATCATGGCATGTCCAGATTGAAATGTCTTATATTGGAAATAATGGGTCTAGAACACCACAGAGAGGTAAGGACTAGAGATGCTAACCTGAGAATCATTCACATAGCAGGAAGATGTAACATTGTGAAAATGAATGAGCTTTCTAGCAGGGTGGGTGTTAAAGAAGAATCAATGACTTCACCTTGGAATATTTCCACCCAGAAAGGATAAACTAGTAATGAAGACAGAGAATAACTATCATAGAAGCCTAGAGAGGAAATTGTTTGAAGAAGTGAGAAGAGTTAACAACGTCACACTACAAAGAATTGAAGGAGAATGAGGATGAATCAAAAACAATTGAGTCTGTTTATTGGAGACCTGTAAGAAAGAAGCTTCAGGAGTGTCACTGGATAGAAGCCATTAGCAAGCAGTTAGTAATGAAAAGAAGGTAGTGGGTATAAAACATTCTGCAACTTTTACATCTAAACAAAAAAGAGAAATAATATAGGAATTTCATGGCTCAACTATGGTTTGTTTGGTTTTTTCCCTCTTATGAACAAGGTATTTTGTGTATATTGTAGGCAAAAAAGAGGAGCCAATTAAGAGGCAGGGTGATTAAAGATGAAAGGTGGGGAGACTAATTGAGAAAGCAGGGTCTTAGGAAGAGGCCACAGGAAGTGACTTAAGAGCACCAGCAATAAGGGTCAGATAGATAGGGCTAACCAGAGAGTCAACAGTTAGGTAAAAGTAAGAGAGCTTGCGGAACCGAAGAACAAATTAAGAAAGGTCCTAACCAATAAAAGAAGACCAACAAGAATTAAAATGAAGGCTAAATATTAGCACAATGACAGCAGCTTTGAAAAAGAAAGATCCTTTTGGCATTCTCATGGCCTGGCTCTTCCACCCTAGAACCAGACACTGATGACCTGCAAGACAACATAGTTTCCTGAAGCACTGAATATACCTGGAAAGGGGAGGTGGACTTGAATGGTTTCCTCTGAGGGCAAGAAAAGAAGTAGGATCTGGGCAATGTCCTTCTTATTCTCTATCTTCAAGATGAGATTAGATAGAGCTGAAGTGGATAGAAGAAGTCATCTACTCTCAATCCCCTCATTTTCTTACATATCAGGAAATTGAGACCCAGAAGGAATATGTGATTTGCCTAACCCAGGTTCTCTAAGCCTAAAACCAGTTCTCTTTCCATGGTACCATATCCTCTCTTCCAACACGTATTCAGTGACTTACTAGTACAGAATTGATGTTTCAACAGAGATGACCAGGAAGTGGTGAGAACATCAAGTCGCCACTTTCTGATTCCCTTCAGTGGGCATCATCTTTTAAGTATCTGTTCCCCCTTTTTTTTTTTTAATTTGGTGATCTCATCCCCCAAACCACTATCATCACATCATGTTTCCTCTCTCCCCACTTCCATACCAATCACCATCTTACCCACTCCAGTCAGTGATGTGCTGCTCACCATAATGTTGTCATACATCAAAATCCTATTGGGCTTCACTCATATATATTTAAAAAGAAATAAAATTAAGTCCTAGAAGGCATAAAAGTTGTGGGGGAGGGGTGGAGAGAGAAAGAGAGAGAGAGAGAGAGAGAGAGAGAGAGAGAGAGAGAGAGAGAGAGAGAGAGAGAGAGAAAGAGAGAGATCCTACAAGTTTGTGAATGAAGCATATCGATCCTATATATTTCATAGTGGAAAATGAGATTGCCCTGACAGGATAGGTCAGATAAGACTAAAGCAATGTTTTTTAGGTGGTGTGGATGAGATCACAGATCTATTGAAGTATGAGATGTTTTTGTCCATAGCAACTTGCAAAACCATGGAGAATTTGCTACATCGCAGTGGAGTGATTACCCATATTGATAAAAATCATAGCTCTTCTGAAGTGGTATAGTAAGGAAAGGCAGCATGGTATAGTAGAAAGAGTACTAGCCCTGAAGTTGTGGGACCTGGATTCAAGTCCTACCACTGATACATACTAGCTATGTGAACATGAGAATCTTTCAACTTTCCTCAGTTTCTTCATTTATAGAATAAGAGGGTTAGATCAGATGGCCTTTGAGGTCCCTTCCATTTTGAGATCTATAACACTCCGATCTTTAGAGGTATAGACATAACCTTTGGGAACCACTTGGCCCTCCTACAATATGTCCCTTGGTCTCATTATATGAGACTATTATTAGTAATAATCATTTTAATATTTTGGTAGTTTGTTAGTTGCTAGTCTGCAGACTTGTAGTTTAAGATTCCATTCTTCCTGTTTTTCTATGAAGACAATGATATGGGGTTTCTGGCTTAGAATTAGTCAGTAGCAAAGAGAAAGAATAACCCAGAAATTTGTTATTTCTGGAGCTTAATTGTCCATAGCCTGTGAATAATTAAAAGTACAAGAAATGACTCATTTTTGTTTCAGATACCTCATCAGTATTAACTAATGTCTATTGAACTGTCTCATGGGCATAATGAGAGGCTACACACCATGCAGACTGACATAGTGCTGATGATGTTGTGAAAGCCAAATTCAGCCTTCCAGTGTAGGACTCACAAGCCCTTGCCTAGTCAAGGATCAGCTTCCATAGATCTACAGACTGTGGCTTCTCAGTCTTTTGGTGCAAAGGATCTGTACTTTATGATTCCAGGGAAATCACTGAGTGGGTGGGTGATTACTGACAGTACAATCTCTTGGGGGAGAATGGGAGGAGCTACTGAACTGACCAAGCCTCCCAACAAATCTGTCAGAACTGGGTGTGGCAGTGGCAGTGAACTTGGAGGTCTACCAGCTAAGACTTGAGATAGGCCAGTATAGTCTAATCTTGTAGGATTATAGATTTAGAGTCGGAAGGTACCTCAGAGGTCCCTGATTCTAGCCCTGTCATTTTATAGATGAAGAAATTGAGACCTAAAAAAGTTGAATGACTTTCTGGAGATCACATGGGTAGGGAGCATCAGAATTGGGATTTGAATCCAAGTCTTTTGACCCACCCTCTCCCACCCCCAAATCTAGTACTCTTCCCCTGAACCACACTTTCCTGGCTAGGGACCTATTCCAGTGGACCTTTCATTAAATAGAAAACTGAATGATGAAGGAGGCAAATACAGGTTTAGGAAAGCTCAGTTTTAAAGAATAAATTCTATATAGATGCCTATAGTCTAGCCATGCTTGTTAATACATTTAGAAACTGTGGTATTCACACTACTGGGTCTGTATCCCAAAGAAATCAAAGGGGGGAAAGGAACCTATAGGTATAAAAATTATTTATATCAGTTCTTTCTGGTTGAAAAGAATTGGAAGCTGAAGAAATGCCCATTAATTGTAGAATGGCCGAATAAGCTACGGTCTATGAATGAGATGGAATACTGTTGTTCTATAAGAGATGATGAAGGGGATGGTTTCAGAGAAACTTGTATGAACTGATGCAAAGTGAAGTAAGCAGAACAATTTATACCGTGAAGCAATATTGTAATGACAAGCAAATTTGAAAGATTTGGGATCAACAAGACGACCAACCGAAATTCCAGGAGACTCATGATGAAACGCACTACCTGCTTCCTGATTTAAGTGGCAGAATGCAGATTGAAACTTTTTTTTGTGGCAGTTTTGCAGGATTGTAGATGTTTGTAACAAGAGTTTTGTTTTTCTTTCTTAATTGGCAGGGGCAAGGCAGTGAGGATAGATTTTTGCAGATTAAAAAAAATCATAAAATTTTTAAAAGAAAGAAAACATGCTCTTCTATGCAGGCTTAGATGCATCTAAGACAATAGGAAATTAAATACATATTAACAAGCAGTTGCTTTTTTCCCCTCTTTATCCTATTCTCTACCAGACGGCCATTCTTTATAATAAAGAATTGAATAGACAAGTTTTTTTGCTTTGTGTCCCATTTTTTTTTAGCATGTAAAGGACATCATTCTGCAATCCAACCCACTATTGGAGGCCTTTGGAAATGCCAAGACTGTACGGAATAACAACTCCAGCAGATTTGTAAGTCTATCCCTAAGCACTCAGTCAAATGGTCCAATTCAATTGAACTTGCTTTCTATTTCTGACATTCCCGAATTGGGTTTTCCAATATCTATCCATCCCAAAGGAAAATCTGGCTTTTTAAATTTTCTTGGGAGACATCCTTCTTAATCATTTCTTTCTTTTCCAGATCCAGTTGTTGACTGGCTTCCATCACACATTGATTGTAGTTATTTGTAAGCATTTGATTATGTAAATAAGATCATTTTTAAGATTCTCCTGAATCCAAAGGCTTATTTTAAAAAATCAGAATTCATGAAGAGAGCAGATTGGGCCAGAAGAGAAGAATAAATCAGTCTTGATTTTTCTGCCAAACAAATTTTATAACAAAGTCTAGAACAGAGGTTCAGGCCTCACCACTAAGCCGGACTGATTTAGCTGCCTGGAAGTTTACTCAGGGAGCACTGAAGGGTGAAAATCTCGTTTACCTCAGTGTCTGGTGGAACCTTCTCAGCTGTCAGTCAGGATAATGTCAACCTCGGCACCAGCAGTGCTGTGTCTCCTGTTCTTGGTATTTATTTGCTCCTGGACTTCTTTTTACTGATAGCTAATCAGAACGGTAACAAGCATTTATGTGACATTTTTAAGTTTTGCAAAGCGATACATGTATATTGTCTCATCCGATCCTCCAGACTCTGTAAGATAGATGTTATTATCCTCATTTTATAGATGAAGAAACAAATTGAGAGGGGTTCAAGTGACTTATCCAGGGTCACAGTTAGTATTTGAGACTAGATTTGAACTCAGGTCTTCCTGACCCCAGGCCCAGCACTCTATCCTCTTCGCCTGTTGGATAATAGTGTCTCACATCTATACAAGTCACAGTTACAAAGTCCTTTCCTAAGTTTCTCCTATTTGAGTCTTCCTTGATCCATTTAAGCCGATAGACCCAGATGAACTACAGCGACTTGGTTGGTATCGTTAAATATTTAAAAAGCTTTCATGAGAAGAAGGAATAGACATGTTCCACTTATCCCCAAAGGACAGAACTAAAAACACCTAAATAGAAGCTGCAAACAGGCAGATTTAGTTTTACTCCACAGTGGAATGGGCTGCCTTTGCAGGTAGTGTGCTCCTCCTTACTGGATGGCTTTTAGCCAAAGGCTGATAAGCTACCCATATGAGATAGTCCAGCTAGGTGACACAGCAGATAGAGGGCTAAACCTGGAGTCAGAAAGACCTGGATTCAAATTTAGCCTTAGAAACTTACTAGCTGTGTGACCTTGGGTAAGTCACTTAACCACTGTTGGACTCAATTTCCCCATCTCTAAAATTTGGAAAATAATATCACCTATCTTCCAGGGTCTTAGTGAGGATCAAGTAAGATATTTGTAAAGTTCTTAAAAGTGCTGTGAAAATGCCAATTCATCATCATCATCATTGGAGGGATTCTTGGTTCAGATTAGATGGCCTTTAGAATTAGAATCCTTTAGCATTCTAAAATTGTTACCTTAAATGACCAAGCATGTAAAAAAAAAATGCTTTGCAAGTGTTATACAAATAGGCATTGTTATTGTAGTTGCTATCGTACCCATTGTATGGAAAAGCAAAGTAAGGCCTAGAGAGGTGACTTGCCCAAGGTCACACAATGAATGGCAGGGCCCATGCTCAGACTCGAGCCTCCTAGCTGGAAAAGGGCATACGTACCTCTTTCTGCTACATGGTGCTGTTTCCCAAATGAAGTCATCTCTGATAGAGAAGTCTCTGTTCAAAAGCATCAATGTATCATGTTGGGGTTTAGATGGTATCTGAACTGTAGTTTATTCTGGGCACTGAAGTACTATGGAAAAGCCAATGGGAGTCATTCTGAGCCTCTTTCATGAATGAATGAGACTTTTAAAGGAGAAAAGTAATCTTCTTTTTCCTTTAAATCAGTATAATGGGAAGTTTCTAACTTCAAAAAAGAGCCCTGTGAAATTCCCACATAACTCGTACATTCTCTAATGATTTATGCCTGTCACTCTAATGACCTTTCACTCCCCTCAGCCCAGTGTTATTTGAGATATTTACCTCACATCATAATGTTTCTTTTTCTGCTTGATGCCTGCACTCCAGTTGATGTGGAGAAAGTTCCAAGGGGGCCAGGGTTGGGTTAGGGGAGGAAGTGGGGGTGGGGGTGAGAAGTGGGGAACCAGGATATGGACCAATTTCCCCCATACTGCTTTTTATGTATTATTTTATATATTTCTTAGTCTATTTAATCTTTCAAAGAAATGCTAAAACTTTACCAGGCTGCACAATTTACTTTTCTTTTCAAAACAGCCTGCCTGCCCCATAGGGGCCACCCTGGCAATAAAATCAATGAAGTAAGCCTTCTTTCCTCTTTTCCCAGTGTGTAAATTGTACTTGGCTTAGGAAAGTAGCCAAGTGTCTGTGACAGTCTTGTTTGCATATTTACCCTCACCCCATGCCATTTTAGGAAGAAAAGTACATGATTTTTTTTTCTTGGGGAAAAAAAAAACTTTAATCTTTGAAGGCTCTTCCTGAAATAATTACAATTCATTACAACAGTCTATTGAAATGAATTTTCTTTTCTGGGTTTTTATTTTGTTTTCTTCAAGATAGAATTGAGATAAGAAGTCAGGTAGAGGGAGGGGGAAGTGAGGAAGGGTAGGGTCTGATGAATGGTTGCTGTCTGGATGAATTCTGGGTTGTTGGTTTTTGTTTTTGTTTTCCCCTTCTCTTCAGAAGTATATATTGAGCGCTTAAAATTTGCATGGCACTGTGGTGGGTGCTGAGGACAGGTGGGGAAAAAATACACATCATGGTCCCTGTCCTCTAGTAGCTTACAGTCTAATTTCTGTTTAGTAGAAAGGAAAATAAATACTAAAAAGTCTTTCTCTCTCTGATATGAGTTTAGGCTGGTCACATCAGGTAATTAAAGCATAATTCCATTCTCTTAATAAGGTGGTTACCAGTACCTTTTAAAAACTAATTAGTCCAACACTTTCATTACTAAAGAGGGCGTGTTTTTGTTTGCCCTCCGTCACATATATTCTTGGCTATTCGTATTATTATTGTCATCAGCTAATGTTTATATAGCCCTTTAAGATTTGCCAAGTGTTTTACTTACGTTAAAGGGCAGTCCATGTTCATTTCTTTTACATAGAAACATATACAATAGCAGTATGGGCAGGTAGGTCCTACAGTCAGGAGGAATTGAATTCAAATCTAGCCTCAGATTCTTATTATCTGTGTGACCTTGGGCAAGTCACTTAATCCTATTTGCTTTAGTTCCTCATCTATAAGATAAACTGGAGAAGGAAATGGCTAACCACTCCAGTACCTTTGCCAAGAGAATCTCAAATGGGTGGTTACTTATTTTAACCGCTTTTGATGGATATGATACAGAAAGGGACAAAGTAAAAGAAACCCAGCTATTTTAATAAAATGTTATACTCAGTGACTGTTTTCTGGTTTTTAATGGCTCTTATCTTATCTTATCCCAAACTGAAGGGCAGTATTTTTGATAATAGCCATAAAGGCAGCCAGGGAGAAATTCTGCTATCAGGTGACCAGGCTGCCAAAGTTTACCATCATCCGGGCAAAGACAATCCAATCTCCACCCTTTTCCTTTTTAGGATTGAAATGTCAGTGAGGAGGAATGGGGGTACATCCTGTGAATAAGCACAGTATATATTTGATCCAGTGAGGCTAGAAGGATATAGATCTGTCATTATAAAATGCTATGACTGGGACAAGAAAATGGGTGATTGTTTCAGAGGACAAAGTGAAGAGATCCCAAGGTAGATGTGGTGGGTTGGAGTAAGAGACTCACATTTGAATTCTTCCTCAGATATATATTTTTGTTGTTCAGTCGTGTCCAACTATTCATGACCCCATTTGGGGTTTTCTTGGCAAAGTACTGGAGTAGTTTGCCATTTCCTCCTCCAGTTCATTTTACAGATGAGGAAACTGAAGTAAATGGGGTTAAGTGACTTGCCCAGGGTCACACAGCTAATAAGTGTCTGGGGCCAGATTTGAACTCAGGAAGACGAGTCTTCCTGACTCCAGGCCCAGCACTCTATCCACTGCGCCACCTAATTGCCTTTACTGTGCCACCTAGCTATAAGTGGGCATCGTTAACGCACCTCAATTTCTTCATCTGTAAAATTATGAAGTTGGCCATCTAAGGCCCTTTGCAGCCTTAAATCTATAATCCTGTGATCCAAGAGTGGAGTAACTTGGAAAATGTATTTTTTTAATTGATCAGTTTCCTCAAATTATGCTATATCATGAGCCAGTTAGGAACTTAATGTTTTTGTTCTTCCTTCAAAATAATACTTAACTTTCCAAAAATCCAAAACAATCCTTTATTGCAGGGGAAATACTTTGAAATCCAGTTTAGTCCAGGTGGAGAACCAGATGGTGGAAAGATCTCCAACTTCCTTCTGGAAAAATCCAGAGTGGTGATGAGGAATCCTGGAGAACGGAGTTTTCACATATTTTATCAGGTTGGAACATTTTTTAAAAAATGAAATTTTTTCCTCTTCTTCCTTTTTCTTTCCCAGATGAACTTTGCTTGGGTATCAGAGGGGTCCTAGAATATGTAGCATGTACAACCAGCAATCAGCAAATACTCTTACAAATACAAATACACACAAATATGCACACTTACTATAAATGAATGGCTTTTGTTAGACTTGGTAGAGAACACAAAGGAACATAAGAAAGTCTTTACCTCAAAGTAGCTACAAACTCTCTGGAGAGACAAAATTGTTGTTGTTCAGTCACGTCTAACTCTATGTGACCCCCTTAGGGTTTTCTTTGCAGAGATACCGGAGGGGTTTGCCATTTCCTTCTTCAGCTCATTTTCCAGATGAGGAAACCAAGGCGAAGAGAATTAAGTGACTTGCCCAGGGTCACATAGCTAGTAAATGTCTGTGGCCAGATTTGAACTCAGCAGGAAGATAAGTATTCCAGATTCCAGGCCCAGCATTCCATCTTCTATGCCATTGAGCTGCCCTCACAAAATACAAACACATAAAAACTAGATATTATTTCCAGATTTAAATTCTTTTAAATGAAAGGGGAAGAAAGGCCATACATAGCTTTTTGCCAAAAGAATGATCTAGACCAGGAAATGTCAAACTCAAGTAGAAATGGGTCCACTAAACCATACATAAGGATCCCTGCAGACTGACTATTGACTTAGAAAACCACATTTTAACATTATCTATGTACTGTTATAATTTTATTTATTTTGTTAAATAGTTTCCTTAATAATTTTGATCTGGTTCAGGTCACACTTGGGAGTGTTAAAGGTCATGTCTCTGATCTGATCTAGACAATAAGTATCATAATGAATGCTTGGGAAAAAAGCATCACAAGTGTAGAATTGGGAAACCAAGGCTAAACGACATGCAACATTTGAGAGTTTAGTGCACTGCTGGCTGGGTGGTGCAGTATATAGACTACTGGCCCTGGAGTCAGGAAGACTCATCATCTTGAGTTCAAATCTGGCCTCAGACATGTATTGTGTGACAATTTGTGTGACCCTGGGCAAGTAATTTAATCCTGTTTGCCTCAGATTCTTCATCTGTAAAATGAGCTGAAGAAGGAAATGGCAAACTACTCTAGTATCTTTACCAAGAAAACCCCACATGGGATCACAGAGAGTCAGACTTCACTGAAAGACTCAACAACAACAATTCGATTTGTATCAACTGCATGAGATTGCAACTGAAAATGCCAATGCCATCTTAATCTGCCTTAAGGAAATATAGTATCCAGGAGGGAGTTGCTAGTCCCATTGAGTCATGCCCTGTTCAGAGCACTTTTGTGTTCATTCTTTAAAAAGACACAAAACAAAAACTCTATTTTTGGCAGGACACTGAAAAACTGGAGAGCACTGAGAAGAGGATGAGTAGGATAGTAGAGGATCCGGGGATCATGTTGTATAAGGATTAGTTGAAGGAATTGGAGACATTTAGCCTAAAGGAAAGAACACTTAGTGGAGAAATGACAGCTATCTTCAAGTGTGTGAAGGGATGTCAAATGAAAAAGAGAATAGGATAGTTCTGTTTGTCCTCACAAGGCAGACCGAGGGGCAATGGGTAGAAGTTGTAAAGAGGAAAATTTGTGTTTAATGGAGGGGAAATTTTCCTAATAAATAGAGCTATCCAAAAGTAAAAGAGGTACCTTGACCTGGTCTTGGCAATTTCTCCTAATTGGAGGTCTTTTGAGCAAATCCAGATTGGCTTTATTATAGAGAGGATTCTTGTTCAGGCACAGATTAACTAAATGGCCTCCGAGAACTACTCCATGACTTAAGTGATTCTGTGTAGACAAGGTATCCAAGATTCAAGTGTGCATTTATCCATCATATCATTTTCTCACTGCAGCTAATTGAAGGTGCTTCTGCAGAGCAAAAACACAGCCTTGGCATCACAAGCATGGACTACTACTACTACCTGAGCCTGTCAGGATCCTACAAAGTTGATGACATTGATGACAGGCGGGAGTTTCAGGAAACATTGGTATGGATGGACACCATGACTGAGCAGATTCTGTTGAGTGAAACATGACCACAGTAGCGGAGGTGGCCAGCATGGCAAGGGGAAGAGGCAAATTGCCAGACATTTCCGATTTGGTCAGGCCCTTATTTTGAAGGGCCTGGTTAAACAGCCTTACAAGCAACCACTACCAAATATCAATGGCATCATTGATTAATTATTTGAGACATACCAAGGACAATCAGTTTTATGTATTTCACCACATTCTTATCTTCTTATCTGATGACTGAAGATAGTTGTGAATGGAGAGGCTTTTATTATTATTATTTATTTCCTATATTATACCATACTATGTATGTGTGTATTACATAGTATACATATAGTATTATACTCTATATATTTATTTACCATATCATTATTTATTATCTATTACTACTTACCAAGCACTGTGCTAAATTCTTTTGACACATTTTAAAGTCAAGATAGTACCTGCCCACAGGAAGTTTACTTTCTAAGGGAAGGAGAATATTCATAAAGGGGAGTAGTGGTCTGGGAGGGGTACTTTGGTGTGGGAAGTTCCTTGGGTGGTGACTAGAGAAAAGATTAGCTCACCCTATTCAATTGCAGTGGCTGTACCAATCTGACTATGGACTGGGAGGAACTGGTAAGGGAGGAGTATAGGGAGTAGGTGGCCAGGGTCCAAAGTAGCATGGCCAGCTCTGACTTGATCTAGAGCACCTTATGAGTCACTCGCCTATCTGGACTGGGAGGGCTGAGAGTTAAATGTTAATTAGCATAATGGTTAGAACACCTATCATGGTTTCCTCCCCACGCTATTATTGGCTTCTTTTCTACTTCTCATATCTGCCTCTAAAGCAGGAGTTCTTCACCTGGTGTCCGAACATATTTTAAAAAAATATTTCGATCACTCTATTTCAATATAATTGTTTTCCTTTGTAATCCTATGTGTTTTATTTTATGCATTTAAAAACATTATTCTGACAAGGGGTCCCTAGGCTTCACTAGACTGCCAAAGGGATTCATGACACAAAATAGATAAAGAATATTCACTTACCAAGTGCCATTCCCATTACCAGCTAGGAGAGGAAGCTGCAGATGAGCTTTCTTCCTGGGGACCAACCTGAGCTCACTTACTTTGACACCCTCCCAAGAATTTCCAGATCGACTATTAAGCCAAGTTATGTTCTTTTCTCTTAGACATCCAACACTTTTTCCCTCTATAACCCAACTTGAACTCTGACTCATTCTGTTTATGGCTTATCTCTGAATGACTTCAAGAGCTGATGAGGATTATGATTTGTTTGTGTAACTCAGTACCTTTCCTTTTGTAGCATGCAATGAATGTGATCGGGATCTTTGCCGAAGAGCAGGCCCTGGTGCTACAAATTGTAGCTGGAGTACTCCACTTGGGGAACATCAGCTTTAAAGAAGTTGGCAATTATGCTGCTGTGGAGAGCGAAGAGTGTAGGTGGAGCTAAAAATGTGATAGAATGAATGTATCTAGCTTAACTGCTCTGAAATGGCTTGCAACTTTACCTAGCAGGCACCAGAGCTCACAATTTCAATGCTGATTTTTTATTGGTATCTTGGTATTGGTATATTGTTTTTAATCCTCTTCATTTCTTAACATATCCCTCTCCTTTACCCTACCCAGCAAGCCCTCCCTTGCAACAAAGAATAAGAAAGAAATTCAGCAAAATTAACCAACACATCAATTGAGTCTGACAGTTTGTGCAGCATTGCACATCCACAGTCCTGCACCTCTGCAAAGAAGGGAAGGAAGTGAATTTTTTCATCTTTTCTTCCAGGTCAAACATGCATAATATTATTCATAGTGTGTTTGGCTTCTTGTTTTTGTTCTTTCCATCGGCATAATTATAGTCATTGTGCATTCTTTTTTGGTTCTCCATTGGATATCAGTTCATTTAAGTATTTCCATGTTTCTGAATTACTCATATTCATTGTCTTATGGAATGGCATTATACTATTATAGTCATGGGCTATAATTTGTTTAGCCATTCCCCATTCAATAAGCATTGATTTTGTTTCCAATTTTTTGTCATTACAAAAATGAATATTTGGCTGTATATGTGATTCTTCCTCACTTGGACTTCTTTTGGGGGTATGCTTTGCAGTGGCATCTCTGGGTCAAAAGATCAGGATATTTTGTGGTTGCTTTCCCAGCATATTTCTGCATTGCTTTCTGGAATGGTTAAACTAATTCATAAGTTAGCAGGTTTCTAGAGGCATATTTGAGCTATTACATGGGCTAAATCAAACTGTCTTATTATGAGGGGTTAAGATTATTGCCCAGTTTCCATTTCCCCTACCTTCATCATGCTCACAAACAGCAATTCCATTGTGGATGAGGAAAGGAATCCAGGTCCCTAGTAACCTTGGAACATTAGGGCAGAATTTCATTTCTGGACAAAAGAAATTTTTTTCCCCATTAAATATGAAAAGTAAATAGAAGAAAGAACTTTCTCTATACCAGCAGACACACCTATAGGGATTAATCTCCCAGTGAAAACCCCAGCTTCCTACATTCACCTGCAAAGCCTGAATACAATGATAAAATCATATTCCTTTGGGATTGATATGTGTTCATAGCTTATACTCGAAACCATCCAGAGTCAATTTTGTGGTGGTGGGGTAAAAATCAAAGCTGCAAAGATTCTTCACATATCCACTGATATCTTTTATTCCCATTTATTAGGGAGGAGAGGTGGAGGTTGTTGTGAGAAATCCAAACAGTTCTGTTTAAAATTTTTATCTTATTTTATTGATATCTTTAGTTTTTACATTTAACTGATATCTGAATGCATATCTCCCCTATCCCTTACCCAGCAAGCCATCCCTTATGCCAAAACCTAGTAAAGATAGAAGGAGGAAAAGCAGTTCAGCAAAACTATCAAATACCTCAATTGTGTTTGGCAGAATGTACATTATTTCATATCCATGGTCCCCCATCTTGGCAAAGAAGGGAGGAAAGTACATTTTCTCAGCTCTTCTACTTTTCTAAGCATCAATGATGATCCTCTTCAAGGAATAACTTCAACGGTTGTTTTTACTGTTTATAGAAAAATGGCACTTCAGTAGAACAAAGTAATGAGTTACCTATGTTTTCAATCTATCCCAAACCACTGAGGAACACTCCTAGGCTTTTGAATTGCAAGCACTTGAGTTTTTCATTTTTATATGTTTCTGGTCTTTAACATTAGACTTCCTAAGAAGTAGATGACTCTTCAGTCTTGGTAGAGAACCCACATGTCCCTTAACCACCCAAGAAAACATTTCTTTGCATCTCAGCATTCTTCAAGGATGATAAATTTAGAAATTTAGAAATAAATAGTATCCCACTCATTGCTGACAGTGCAGTGGAAAATTAGGCATGGGGATATTTCCATTCCAAATAAGGCTCCTTTTTTGTTTTTCTGATAAAGGAGGAAATACTGCTCACTCCCTGATTTCTGATATTGTCGATCTTGATAAAGTAGATGTGGTGCATTTCATATATAGCATTGTGGGCAAGAGGTAAAAAAAAAGAGCATTCCTTAACTGGTCTAGTTACACATATGCACAGACACACACACACACACAGAGTACACATACACACAAACATATGCCAGCACAGAGATGCATGCGTATACATACATACATATGTTGCAGGTAATCATACAAAAGTACTCATTAGGGTCACTGATACTTGCTCTGTAACATCTCCAGTTTAGGGTTCATTCTGATTTTTACATAAATAACAGTGTTTTCCTTGACTTTGTAGACTTGTTACATTAGAATCCTTTGCATCCTATTTATACCCCAGAACAAAATCATGAGACAACTATTATTTGTCTTGGTGGCTGAGCCAAGATGAAGTGGTTTGTTCCTCACTGATGACAGGAGGAAGTGACCACCTCAGCCAACTGGGTAAGACCCAGCATTGGCAACTACTGGTGAATTTCCCTGGCCCAAGCTGGTGGTGGGATGGGCTTGGATAATCCCATACTAATGTATCCAGCAAACTTCCTCTCAATTATCCTGTTATAGGAAGCCTTGGAGTTCTCCCAACACCACAATCTCTTGATTAGACTAGAAAAGCAAAATTCCCCTTAAAACTGTAGATGTTTAATCCAGCTAACCTTTGACCAATGAAACCTTACTGTAATTATGTTGTAAAAATTTATATCCTTTCACCTGCATATTTCAGAAATGGTAAATCAACAAAAAACTGCAGGAAGCTACATCCCAGTCTGGTGAAATACAGTTTGGCCTAGATGAATTGCACAAAAGTATATTTTCAAGAAAAATGGAAATAAACCATTTACCCTTAAAATTATATTAGGGGGAAGGGACGTACCCTACCCTCATGATGAGAAGCAAAAGATGAAAGTATTCCTAGCTAGATGGTGCAGTGGACAGAGTGCCAGGCATCTACCCTTTCATATGATTCCCCTTCCTAAACCTTTACCAAACTACCTGTCATATTCTGAATGTATCTGTCATTTTCCAAACTCATCGTCTTTATTCTCAAGATTCCCTTTACCTGTTCCTTCTTCCCTCTAAGTCTTTATATATTTATGTTAATTCCCTGTGTGTCTTGGGTTGTAGGCCCTTAGAAGAGATAGTGTATGTAAGATTTTCCCCCAATAAAAACATTTTCTTATTCTAGTTGCACTGATTTTATTTGTGCAAAAGCTTTTAACATTTATTTAAAATGATCTGTTTTGCCTTTTGTGATCACCTCTGTCCAACAGTTAGCTAAGAATTCCTCTCATAGTCACAGCTATTGAATTATCTGATTTCATTCTCTTCTGACTTTTTGTTGTAGGTCCTTAAATGTTCAGCTCATGCCCTTTTCAAGCTTATTGTAGTACACAGTGTTAATATGTTAATCTAACCATGGTGCTGACCGATAGTGGTTCTTGTCAAAGAGGGAGTTCTTCCTCAAATAATTTATATTCTTGTTATATCAAAAACTGTTATCGAGTTAAATTGTTTTTTATTCTTCCTTGCCTCATCTATGTACATATCTACTTTTGTCTTCTTTAATTAGTGCCAAATAGTTTCAATGATTACTACTTTGTAATATCATTTGAAGCATAGTAGGGTTATTCTCCTTAATTCTTCCTTTTTTTTTTAATTTTTTTTTTTATTTCACTACTTCCCTGGAGCTTCTAGACCTTTTGTTCCTCCAAATGGGCTCTGGAATTATTTTGTCTAGTTTTATAAAGTACTCCCATGGGTAGCTTGATTGTTAAAGTACTATGGCTGTAAATTTATATAAGACTTAAGTATGTTTTGGTAGATCGACTCCTAGATATTTTATGCCTTATGTGGTTGAAAGAGCTTTCAAACAACCCATCCAGGGACAAGGTAAAATATTTTCATTTTGAAAAATAAGAAAATGTATTTGTTTCCACAGTTTTGGCCTTTCCTGCTTTTCTCTTGGGGATAAACCAAGACCGTTTAAAAGAGAAACTGACCAGCCGGCAGATGGACAGTAAATGGGGAGGCAAGTCAGAGTCTATTCATGTGACTTTGAATGTAGAGCAAGCCTGTTACACCAGAGATGCTCTTGCCAAGGCCCTTCATGCTCGAGTCTTTGATTATTTAGTAGATGTAAGTAAACACAAATTAATTTTGGGGGAGGGGTGATGTTTTTTATTCATATACAATTTTTTATTGTAAAACTATTAAATACTCACTTTTCACTTTGAATCCCCTTTGTCCCCCTCACTCACTCTGTCCTCCAGCCCAGGGCTCATCTACCTATTCAATTCCAAAATTGAATCCTGAGGTATTTAACTCCAAACTGATACGGTTATGAATTCTGAATGGGAAATTGATAGAGTTAGGACAGAGCACTGAAAGATAAAAGTAAAGCAAATGAATGTTGTGGGCCTTTTCACTCCTAATAATTCCTAATGCTTGGAATCAGTTTGTAATTACTAGTCACATACAAGTTGGAGAACTAAATTAATTTCTCAGCAGAGTTGTTTTGAGGCAGCTGTGTTATAATCAGATTATCTAGGTTACCTGCTACAAAGAGAATGAGATCCCTCCATATACCTCTCCCTAGAACATACAATGTGTGATTCCTTGAATGGCTGTCCTTTGCTAAGTCTATAAAAGGATTAGCCACACCCAGAAATAGGACTACCTGAGTCATTTTATTCCATTGTGGACTTATAGCCCCTCAGATTATCGAATTGAAAGAAGAAAATAAAAATGCAAGATTCAGAGCAATAAGTCAAAGAAAGAGTCTTTCATTGCCTGAATAGGAACCATATTAATAAAGTTCTTCCTCGAAAGCCAGATTTTTATTTACATTCCTAGACTCTGTCGGGGAATATTGATGATTCTTGTCACGTAGCCTCCTGGGTTCAGTTATACTTCCAATGAAATCAATCCGGATGAGGATCTATTCTAATTTAAAGGACTCCACAGAAGAGATGAGCCATGCTAGAATTGAGCAACTTCTGTCATAAAAGGAGCTTTTTTCTTCTTTCTTTGTATTTTGGATCACACTCACAGTCTTTTTGTTTTGTTTTGTTTGGTTTTAATAATTTTGCTATTTGAAGTAGCAACCCCATGTGGTGAGGAAAGAACACTAGATTTGGAGCCAGAGAAGCTGGTTTTGTAAGCTGACTCTCATTAGATGTGTGAACTTGGCCAAGTAATTTAATTTCCTTACTTCAGTTTTCTCAGTCCCAAAGGAGGCCAATAACACTCTCGCTATACATATCACACAGGGTTGTAAAGAAAGTGCTCTGTGAACCTAAAAGCTCTTTACAAAGGCAAGGTATTATTGTTATCCTAAGAGTTTTGTGAGCCAAAAGCAGAAGACAGTATTCTTGGAGAGAAATTCCAGTTAACTGAAATTTTCCTATTCCACAGAGAGTGGTTGGTTTGTTTTTCTGAAGAAAAAGTTGTTGACTATAATTTTGTTGCTTATTCTTTCTTAGTCCATCAACAAAGCAATGGAGAAAGACCATGAAGAATACAACATTGGTGTCTTAGATATTTACGGCTTTGAAATATTCCAGGTGAGAGTTAATGGAGAAGACAGGGTAAATGGTTGGGGAGAAGGCTGAAATATTTCACTGGAGTTACAAGAATTGGCTCCGGCTAATGGAAGAAAAGTGTAGATCTATTTTGGTCTTCTTTTTTTCTGAGCACTATCTGTTCTTTACTTCAATAGTTTCACATAAATACAAATAAACCTGTGAGAAATTATGCATCTAATGTTTTTTGTTAAGATTCAAATGATACAGTTTTATGCTCTACTGTAAGATTGGAATGACCCCACTAACTTCCAGAAATGGCTTTTTTCAATGCCTTTACAAATAAAGACTTAACATAAAATGAATCAATTTCTTTTATCTTCCAGAAAAATGGCTTTGAACAGTTTTGCATCAATTTCGTTAATGAAAAATTGCAACAGATTTTTATTGAATTAACACTAAAAGCAGAACAGGTAAGCCACTACCTAGTTCCCTTCCCTGGTTTTCTGCTTGGTTGGCTTATTTGTTTTTAACTTAAACTAGTTGTATTTTAGAGCTGCTTGCTCCACTCCCTTTCTTCAGGTTTGTCTGGAATAATGAAATGCCTCCTCAGAGAATCAAGCAGAGGAGCTAAGTGATATTGTCAACTTAGCCTATTAAATGGTAATGCCATCTGTTACCCTCTTTTTCTCTCCTTAAGCAAAGATACAGTGAGTCTGGTCTTATGACTGGCTGGGTTTTTTTCTTTTTCTTTTTTTCTTTTTTTTGTTTTACTACTTTCTGACTCACTGACCAAAGTGGAAAATCTAAACCTGGTTCCAGCCTCAATTGTCATTGTCTGTGGCACACACAGTGTTTGAAAGGAAAAACTTGGTTTTTCTCAAATTTGTTCCACATCCAATTTCCCCTATAAGTAAATCCATAACAGGGACAAGAATTTGGAATCTGACTTGAGGTAGTCTGTTTTAGCTTCTTCTAAAGAGTAGCAAGACTTGTTTCTCATTAAAGGAAATAGACACCTTAGTTTAATCCTGGGAATATAACATCTTTCAACAACTCACTCCTGTACTCAAAAATCCTCAATGGCCTCTTACTGACTTAATCTTGTAGATTAAGTTGAAATTCCTTATTTTCATAACTGAGGTCTTCCATGAGTTGGATCCATATTACTTTTCCAATGTCCACAAACTTACACAAAATCTTTACATCAGCCACTCATCCCCTCCATCTTAAGTTTTAAGCCTTTCCTTGTGCCACTGTTTCTGCCCCCTCTATCCCTTTTTTGCCTGGCATGACACTTCTCTCTCATCTAACCTTACCCTCCTTCCGATCAAAATCTCACTCATCCTTCCAGGTCCAATGCAGACCCCATCTTTTTTCCATGAATCCTGCCCTCATCAATCCAGCCTAAGTTGACCTCTGCATTTCCTCTCTATGAGACTCATTGTCTACGTTAGACCTTTTCTTATTATATCTACCTCTATTGTTGTCATCTGCTACATACAGAAGATTTTGGAAGTCAAGGAACATAGCTTATATTTCTCTGTACATTCCTACCCCACAGCAGCTAGCACATTGGTTTGGTGCATAACGGGTATATAGGATCGATTGGTTGATTCAAAAAGTTAAAAAGTGCCATTGTTTGATCCATACTTGGATAGAAAGAATTTGGGAGCTGACAAGTTTGGAGATAACAAAATTAATGTTCCCTCTAGTACATAGGTCCCTAAAGTGGGTGATACCACCCCCTGGGGGGCATTGGAATAATGGGGGGGTGGTAGTAGCCTCAATTGTAGTTGGGCGGGCTATTGAATAAAGATAAGAGGTCAGTGGAAGCATAGGGAAAGAAGATAACAGAAGAAAATTTTGAAAAACTGTTCAGATATGTTTCATCTGTTGTATGACAGAATTGAAAGTCAGAGTGATTACCTTATTTTCCAAATAAAAACACAAAATGCAAGTTATAACCTACCAGTGGTCAAGTCTGCTGACAGGTCTTAACAAACAAATGTTAGCAGGCAAACTTGTCACAAATTGTCGGGAAGTCCAGCATGCATCGGCAGGAATATGTACATGTAATGACTTGTTTACAATATGATACTGTACAGTTACATGACACAATATTGCGTCATCAAAATTTCAATGTGGGAAAAAACCACAAATTTACAATAAGTTATCAAATTTAAGATTGACATTTAAAAAAAATTTTTACTTTTTTGAAATGACAAAAATTTCAAAACAATATTAGAGGGTTAAAGAAAGCAAATTTCCAGGGAGGCACAGAGTTAATTTTTTTTTTGAAAGGGGACAGTAGGCCAAATAAGTTTGGGAACCTCTACTCTAGTAGGTCCTAGGCAAAGAAACCATTTCTGGGTGAACATAATCCCACTTTCAGTTCTTTTCAACTTATATAAATATGATTTCTGTACCTTATACTCTTGCCTTCATCCTGTTCTTCCCAGTTATCCTAAATTTGTGGTTTGAAATTCTCAACAGCTCTTGGCTATCCTGCATCCAGGCAGCTGATAGGATTAGTTTTTTTTTTGGTTTTTGCTTTTTGTTTTATTTTGTTTTTAGCAAGCACATTTCCGTTTCAAAGAGGCCAGTGGTATAAGACCAGGGAATATAATAGATACCACATTCACCTCTTTGTAAATCCCAAATTTTTCCATACCTCTAATATCATAATCATCATTCATTTGATATATTAAATTCACAAAGGGTTTTAATTACTAGTCAAAGAATTGTTACTGGCCTTATGTCATAATTACCCAATAGTGGGTTTTTCAAATGGTAACAAAGAACTACCAAGCCGCTGTGTTAAATTTTTTTCTAGGTGTGTATTTTTAGTCAATCAATCAACAAGAGTTTTAATAAATACCTAGGCTATAAATAAGTAAATATATAAATATAAATAAATAGGCTAGATACTAGAGAGACAATAAAATTGAAAGTCACTGCCCTCAAGAAGTTTGTAATCTAGCAACAACATTTGCATAAATACATATATAGAATATAAACAAATAAATACAAGGTAAATCTGGGGGGTGGCATTAGCTGCTGGGGGCTTTAGGAAAGGCTTCACATGGAAAGTGGCATTTCAGGGAAAAAGGGGGAGGTGAGGAAGGTAGCATATTTCAGTTAGGGGGGCAGCCATTACAGCAGATGCACAGAGGTGGTAGATGGAGTATTGTGTATGAGGAATGGCATTTGTAGAGTACTGTGTTCATCTCTCGGCACCACGCTTTGATAAGGACATTGAAAATCTAGAGAGTGCCCAGAGGAAGCCAGACAAGCAAGAAAAGACGGTAAAGGAAATTGAATCCATGTTATGGAAATTGAATCCATGTTATATGAGGATTGATTGAAGGAACTAGAAGAGATGTTTAGCCTGGAAAAGAGAAGGGAGGAGGGAGATGAAAGATGGGAGTGTGTCATGTGTGAGAAACATCGAAAAGACCGACTACAGCAGTATGCAGCCAGCCCAATCTACTTACACAGTTATCATAAGTCACCAACTGGATCAAAGGGGATTGTGAGAATTTTGACTTCTGTCTTGCAGGAGGAATATGTGCAAGAAGGCATTAGATGGACTCCAATTGAGTACTTTAACAACAAAATCGTGTGTGACCTCATAGAGAACAAAGTTGTAAGTGTTGGACCTGGCTGTGGTTTCCTTGTTCCCAGGTTCATAATAAAAGTTTTCTGTGTTTAAATAAATTTAAATTTAAATAAAAATTAGTCTCGGAATATTGCATTTAACACTAGGTTCAGCTAATGTGCTGGTTAGTTATACCAAAAGCTTTCTTTCTCTTTCTGTCTCTCCCTCTATTTTTCTCTGTCTCTCTATTCCCTCCATCCATCTTTTCTCTCTATTTCTTTCTCTCCTCTCTTTCTTTGTCTCTGTCTTTTTTCCATTTATTTGTGTGTCTCTTCCTCTCTTTTTCTCTCAGTCTCTCTCTGGGTGTCAGAGTGTGCATCTCCTTCCTGCCCATCCCCACCCGGACATTTCCTATGCTTTTCTTTCTCCTCTTTCACTTGCCTTTTTTATTCTTTTTGACAAAAGATAGCTCTCTAAGGAGGGGTGGAGGAAAAAACATATTTGGAAACAAAGGTGATATGAGAAAAAAGCTATCAATAAAAATAAATAAAATCAGTCTTTATGATTAAGTGAGGAATAATTCAACAGAGATGGATGTAAGATTTTAGCAAATAAATTATTATATGAATATATATGTGTGTGTATGTTTCTAGATGGATAGTAAGATAATTTTTTGAGATAATCTGGTATTTTCTCGTGTGAAGACATTTTCAGTAGCTTAATCAGAATTAGTTGTCCATCTCTTGAGATACAATAACAATTTTCACATAAACTATTTGCCAGTGGTCTTAGAAGATGCCTAGAGCATTGAGAAATCAGGTCACTTGTTCAAGGTCATGTAACAAATACGTGTCACAGGTAGAATTTGATCCTAGGTTTTTCTGGCTTTGAGACCACTTCTCTATCAACTGTCATTACCTCTTAGAAATGCGTTATTATGGAGGAAATATTTCAGAATCTCATCTTCTTTCCTAGAGTCTGGGATTAGGAAGAATAGAAATAAAAATATGGATTGAATTCAGTTCATCAAATTCCTATCGCTTTTGGATCGAACCTCTGATTTTCTTTTTCATCTACCACTTTAAAATAACAACAAATAAAAACTTGAATGGGAGGTAAAAAGTCAAGCCCATGCTAGAAGGAAATAATATATTATCTCTCTATGTGATTTCAGTTAAACCTAAAGGGAGTTAAATAGCTTTTCACAGAAAAGTCCTCTTTTTCCCATCATTATCCCTATTACATGGCCCTCCCTTTCAAGGTCATTGACTGAATTCTTATTTTAAGGGAAATGCTGCCTTTCAAAATAGGAGTTCTTTATTTTCTCAAGTAAGAAACTGACACCATCTTTATAACTTCAAATTCATATTGATTGGTCCTTTTCGATTTGCCGAACTAGAATCCCCCTGGGATCATGAGCATCCTGGATGATGTATGTGCCACAATGCATGCAGTGGGCGAAGGCGCTGATCAAACATTGCTTCAGAAACTCCAGATGCAGATTGGAACCCATGAACACTTCAACAGCTGGAATCAAGGATTTATCATTCATCATTATGCAGGAAAGGTATGGTAAGAAGCTCTGGTTTCAGAAGGAAAGAGAAAAGTGCTTTCAACAATGACCTATTCAATTTCTTTTGCATGAAATAGTCAATAAACATTTATTAAGCGCCTGCTCTATGCCAGGCACTGTGCTAAGGGCTGGGGATATAAAAATGCAAAAGACTTAGTCCTTACCCTCAAGGAGCTCACAATGTAATGTGACCTCTTTGTGTCCAGTTTGTTTAGTGGCTAGTACATGGAGTGATTGAAACAAACCCTTTTATCAGAGTTTGCTATTGATCTCTGAGACTAGTCCTGATTCATTTGTGCTGTTATTCATCAGGAATGCCAGAGTGTGAATAAATTCAGTGAAATGCTATCATCACTATGGGGAGTTGGGGCACCCTCACAACAAATGATTTCCTGGTCATGTGTTATTAGCATCATCTTTTTCAACAAAATAACAATACGTTTTTGTATTCCTTTTAAATTGAAAGTTAGTCGAAGGATTTAGTTCGTCCTAATTATTTTGTAAAGAATAAAGCCCTATTGACCCATACAAAGGAAGTTCCCCTCTAGAGTAAGAGTCTGAGCTCTTGTGGGTTCAGGTTTGCAATGATCAGCAGAACTGTCTGCTTATGATGGCATTGACATATAGCATGTGCTCAGTCCAAAGTATAACATCTGTTCAAATGAGAAAAATCCCCTCATCGATTATGAAAATGGTTTAGTATGGATTCACCAAGATCCAAACCTAATTACTTATTTATTTGGGCCAGGTATCCTATGACATGGACGGCTTTTGTGAGAGGAATCGTGATGTTCTCTTCATGGATCTGATTGAGCTTATGCAGAGCAGTGAGCTGTAAGTCAGAATATATGATAAAGTTCTTGGGATTGTTGGTTTAGATCTGTTTGGGAATGGGGAGGTAATCTAGTTCAGCCTCAGATGAGGACACTGACACCCACAAAGATCAAGACTCGCCAAAGTCAAGAAGGTATAAACCAGGATTTGCACTCGGGTCCTCTGACTGAGATCTGGTTTGCTTTCCACGATACCATCCTTCCTCGTGCTTGATGGCACTTGATTTCCAGGCTAGGTAGCCATAGAATGGCTAAGTCAACTTTTAGAAAAGCCATCTATTTGTCCCTCATCTTCTCTCCCATGTTGCCTTACATACATTTTTTGAATTACATTCCTACTCCAAACCTACACTTCTGTGATCCCACTTACATGATTCTTCTGAATTCCCTCTTTTTTTCCCACACATCAGGCAGTAGACAGAGCCAGAGCTCCCCTAAGCCTTTCACTGCGGGCATTGTACATGAGAGTTCTTTGTGTCTCATTTCATTGCTGGCGCAGCCATCCCTAACAATGCTAGAAAATTCATCAGAAATGTGTAGACATGTCCAAAGTCCACATCTTTAATTCTAGCAAAGTGAGAGTTTTTGCTTCTTTTATTCCTTTAAGGGCCTAGCTTTCAAAGAGTGGTCAAGGCATTTTTGTATTAATGCTTTAAGGTTTGCAAAGCACTCCATGTATGTAGGTTCTTTCATCACAACCCTATGACGTTGGCACTGTTGTTATACCCATTTTACAGATGAGGAAACTGAAGCTGAGTGAAATTAAGTGACTTGGCTAGGATCACAGGGCTACTAAGTATATGAGGTTGGATTCAAACTCAGGTCCTCTCTTAACTCCAAGTCCAGCATTCTATCTACCACAGCACATAATATGGCTATTTATTCTCTGTTCAAGTTAAGTGAAGCAGAACACCAAGGAAATAATCAGGATAATTCCAGCAGCTCCAAGTAGCCATTTGGAATTAATGAGGGTTTGGCTCTATATTGTCAAATTCACTGAACAACTGCTTTTTTCCCCGTTTAAATTTGTACATAATCAATAGCTTAATTTTTTATGATGTTAAAATCTAAATGGCACAAATGTTCATCTGTAGGCAGTCAGCAAGCACTTACTAAGTGCCTACTATGTGCCAAACACTACACTAAGCTGCTGTAAAGTACCCTTCATATTCTAGAAGACTTGAGTTGAGTTCATTGGACCAAAGCAGAGTAGAGAGTTATACCATCATATCAAAACAGTGAATATATTACATTCAGGCTTTAACCTCCAGGGGATACTGAACTGCAAGGACAAATAAAGGAGGAGAAAAATAGGGAAACAGATTTCAAAAACCAGTTGCCTAGCTTTACATTCTAGTAATAACTGTTGCATCTTGGGATTTTCTCATGTCTATTATTTACTATATCCCGAGCCCTGTACCTCAAGGGATGTATCTGTACCTGGATTGTCTCCACTGTACCTGGACATGCTCATTCTTTGGATTATCTAGAACAGGGTTTCTTAAAGTTTTTACACTCATGATCCCTTTTTAGATCCCTTTTTGCTTTTTGGCAGCTTCCATTGGCTTTGCGAGACCTGAGGGCATGCAAGGTGAAAAGTGTGCATGCTTTGTGTTCAGAACCAAGGCGGCAGTGAAGTTGCATGATGTAAAACAGGCAAGGGCTTCTAGAAACACCTCAGATTTGTTATGTGTTTGTTTTGTGGGGTTTTTTTGGAGCAGGGAAGGCAGGGCAATTGGGGTTAAGTGACTTGCCCAAGGTCACACAGCTAGTAAGTGTGTCAAATATCTGAGGCTGGATTTGAACTCAGGTCCTTCTGATTCCAGGGCGAATGCTCTACTCACTGCACCACCTAACTGCCTCTATGTGTTTGATTTTTAATTAATTTTGGTCGTTGAGTGTTCAGAAACCTTTTACTGTTGCCACAATTTAAGAAGTGCTAATCCTGGAACACCACTCTAGGAAAAGAATTTTAGCTACTAAAGCTCTTCTCTGATTTCTTACTTATTCTCTTACTCTTTTTTTCCAGGCCTTTTATAAAGGCTTTATTTCCGGAAAATCTACAAGCAGACAAGAAAGGACGTCCAACCACTGCTGGCAGCAAGATTAAGGTACCGTTTTGTTTTGAGTTGTCATTTAGATTATGCCCCGGGGAGACTTCCCCTAGAGCCAAGAACTGAGCTTCAAGGTTCCAGGGCAAAAGTGAAGCCCAAGAGATAGGAGGGGCTTGATAAAGAAAACTCTTGAGGACTGATGCAATTGTTTAAATAGAGGTCACAGGTCATCAGCTGAATTTGCCTTGGCCAAATATAAATCCCAAATGGATTTTAAGTACCTCGACTGACTATTATTCAGCAGATGATAATCAGCTGCTCTCTAAAAGGAAGTGGATTTTAGCTGAAGCCGGAGGAATTTTTTTTAAACCTAAGAGGAAAGTTTCTGATTCAGAGCCATGTCTGGAACTCTAGTTCCAAATCTGTGTGACTTTGAGACTGGCCAGTTTCAGAGCTTTATGGACCTGAAATTCTGCTGGGCTATTATAGAGAATGTTCATTTTATCTTTTTTTCCCCTTTTCTTTCTTTCTTTCTTTTTTTTTTTTAAATTTTTGGCCTTCACAAACTGTGCGTTGATTGTCCTATTTGTCTACTGGGATGTTCAAAGGCAAGGAGTTCAGTATTTGTCAACATATATTTAATATGCACAGTGTATAGAATAAAGAAGAAGAATGTTCAAAAAGAAGATTGGTATGGTCTGTGGATTGAGCAGTAGATTTGGAGTTAGAAGACCTGGGTTCAAATGTTGGCTCTGCTGCCTAATACTTTTGTAACCCTGGGCAGATGACCTCTCTGACCCTAACTTTCCTCACCTGCAAAGTGAAGGGGTTGGACCAGTTGACCTCTGAGGTCCTAAAGCCTACAAATAAGGGCTTTGATTAAGGAGACAAGCCAAATGCACATGGAAACATAGGAGCACTTTCAAAGAAATATGTGTCCCAGGTTAATGGGTAATGTGCTAATTAAGTACCTTTTCAGCGTTATTTTCCATTACTTCCTAATACAACCATTTTCTAGGCAAGCTAGATTCTTGATTGTCCCATTCTTACTCTCACCATCCCATACTACATCCCACCATCCCACACGCATACCTTATTCTCTTTACCTAAATGGCACTAGAAATGCCATTCTCCCTTTTCCCAGACACATTTATCCATCTTTCAAAGCTCACTTCAAGACCCATCTCATCAACTAGGCCTTCCCCAGGGACTCTAGCCAACATTTCTTTCCTCTTTGTGAATATCCCCATATATTGTATATATCAGAACGCAATAGGCTTACTCAAGAATAATAAAGATAAGCTTACTCATAAATTTAAGCAAAAAATTGCATTATAGTTTAGCACTTTATCATATTCTGTCTTATATTGTCTTTTTAATTTATTTGTATTGGTCCCCAAAGGAATTACAAGCTTCTTAAGGGCACAAGACAATGTTGTATGCTTCTTTTGTTTCTCTAGGATGCCCAATACAGTATTAGTCACGTTGTCATAATAACCACTCAGATTTATACAGCATTTTCTAGTTACAAAGTGCTTTTTCATGCTTTCTCATTTGATTATGACAACAACCTTATGACTAGGTAGTATAAAGAGTTCTATACCCATTTTATAGATGAGCAAATTGAAGCTCAGAGATTAAGCGTCTCACTGAGATACAGACTTAGGTTTTGAGACTCCAGTCCAGTGCTCTTTCCATTATGTTTCATTGTAATATCCTCAGTGAATAGCTGTTGTATTGAATAAGTAAGTGCTGAGGGAGTCAGACAAGGGACAAGATTAGAGTCATATGGATTCATTAGGCTTCATGGAGTAAGTAAGTTGTAAGCTGGCTTCTTAGGGAAGGGCAAGAAATCAGCATGTCCCTAGGGCTGGAGGAAGGAGCAAGTAGTCTGCCATGGATAGTCATCAGATTAGGCTGGCAGGAGCTCAGTGTCCACGGCAAGAATATTCATCGTGAAGTAAGAGAAATTCTCAGAAGCCACAAGAATTAATATCTGCATGCAGCTTGTGACTCATGAGTTCAGTTGTAGGTCCAGACTTCAGCTCTGGGGTGGAAAATATGGTCACACGGCTCTCAAATTCATATCCAAAGGACCCAAATCAGCAGAGTTGCACATGACCTGACTTTGAAACTAGCTGGATTTTTTTTCCCCATGTCTGTTTTATGATGTATAAGGATGCCTATAAAAGAGGTGATAATCTCATCTTTTTGACCTGATGCTCCCTTCCCCTCCCCCCACTCCACCAGTAGCTTTAATTACTTATTTCTTTAGTTTAATTCTGTGGCTTAATAAATAGTGCTGTCACACACCGTGCTAATGGCTATTACTGCCAGCCAATGAATTGAAGGCTTTTGTTCAGTGTATAGTTTAACTTTCAGTTTATCCAGTGATATCTGCAATCTGCTCACTTCTTTCCCCCATCATACCCCCCACCATCTGTACCATGTGATTCACTTGAAATGGTGCTCAGGAAAATACTGACCACTCTCGTAGAAAGGGTTTCTTAGAGTACACACTATTATTCTGAGTCAACCTGGCATCGTGAATAGCAAGGTCTGGCTCTAAATCCTACCTTGGACACATACTAGCCATCAACCCATGGCAAATCTCCTAACCTGCTGGTGCCCTCAGGAAACTCTCTAAAACTATAAGTTATAGGCGTGTTGCTGATCTTTATCAGTGGAGAGATTTTCCACACTGAGAATTCTCCCAAACTGATGAAATTACAAGTTCAGCTCAAAATGAAGCAAAACATACTGTACTAGTCGGTACTGTAAAATCATTTTAAGATGTTCCTTCCCATTGGGTACATTGAAATTTTAGGATCTGTCTGCAGGTTCATATCTTTCCATTCCCCCTCTTAAGAATATTTCCTCTGTTGAAGAGTTTCTTTAAAAACATTAAGAGGATTTTACCGCGTTGTATAATAAGGTACGTGGCAGTTGGGAGAGGAGGATTTCTTTGCCACGGTTGTAAGGAGGTGAAGTAAGAACAGTGTTGAAATCTATGCCAATGGTACTTGAATACCCAGTTTATGAGACAGGAAAAAAAAAATGTTTCATTTGGTTCCCACTGAGCCAACTATAAATTAGCAGAAAAACATGGTGAAACTCTCAGCAAAGAGGCTTAGTGAAAATCCAGATGCTGTTGCTCCCAGTTTGTTTTCTAGGACACTGGAGCAAAATGATCCTTTCAGTTGATCAAAGTCCAAAGCAGAGCTTGGGTGGAGGACAGCTGAACTTTGAATTCTTCAGTAAGCCACAGCCCTGGTTACAGGTGCCCACAACTTCTTCACACTCAGCTTCTTCTTCCCTTTTTAAAGTATGTTGTCTGCCCTTAGAGACCTCAGCTGTAAAGTGTCATTTGGCCTCTGAGGGTTGGTAGATTCTGACATGTCTTCCAAAGTTCTCTTTTTTGCTCCCTGAATTAATTCCTTTTTGTTTTAACCTGACTACCTGAGCCACAACTAGGACAGGGAAAACAGGACTTTACCCCGGGACCTTGAGTATTGATAGCCCTTCAGCAATATAGAAACAACTGAGCTTAACATCTAGTTTGACAGAACTGGGGAGCTTCCAGATGTCAGCTGCTCCTCAAGTGAACTTTTCACTGACTTATTCCTTCAAGTCTTGACCCTCTGATTATGCACTTGTGAGGCATAATCCTAACAACGTCCAAAAATCTTCCACCATTCAACTGAATTTATCTTAAAACTTTGACTTGCAGTCATGTTCAGTGCTACTTGCCCTTAGTGTCAAAATTGCTGGTCACAGTGGAGATCAGTAATCAGTGCTTTGTCCCATAGCCCCAGGTTTGACAAGGATCTTTCTTTCTTTTTATCTTATTAATTTTATTCTGAACTTAAGAAATAAAACAAGCATTTCTATAACATAGTAGAATAGAAAAAAAGATGATTGTATATAATACTGCAAATTTATTAAGCATAACTTGCTATTCCTTTTAAATATATAATAAAGTTATCTTGTAACTTTCTTTTTTCCTTTTTTCTTCCCTCCTCCTCTACCCTAAAGGTGGCTACCATTAGATACAAGTGTGTGTGTGTGTGTGTGTGTGTGTGTGTGTGTGTGTGTGTGTGTGTGCATTCTTCTATTTCTCAGTTCTTTCTGAACTAGTCAAAGGAGTGGTGGAAGGGTTAGAGACAGATGACTAAGGAGTCTTTTTTCATTCACCACTCTCAGAGGTATGCTTCTGTCAGTGAACATGTTTAAAATGTCATGTTCACTAAGGTTCTTTTCAATAAGTCCAAAGCAAAAAGAGGAATTGAGAGGAGTGGGGATCAATTCAGTGAGAAAATGAACTCTTAAAGAAAGAGAAACAGTGAAAATAGATGGTGTAGTAAAAACAGCCTGGGTTAAAGTCCTCCTATAAATGGTTATGTGACCCTGGGCAAACTACTTACCTTCTCAATCCCCCAGGTCACTAATTGCAGATGACCTTCAATAATAGGGGCAGTTTCTTCACCAGGGATTTCTATACTGAAAAGAATCACAAATTTGGTCCCTTCCCCTAACTTCCCCCCACCCTCAAAAAGGAGGGATAGGAAAATAATAGCTATTGAATCAATTTTGAATATTGATGATGATGATGATGATGATGATTGCACCAAAACATTGTATAAAACATGATTGTATCAGGGTGACATAGTAAAAAGAACAATGACCCTGCGAATCAGAAGGCCTGGCTCAAATCCTACCTCTGATGATTACTGCCTTTGTGGCCTTGGCAAGGCACAACTTCCCTGGGCTTCAGTTTCTTCATCTATGAAATTAAGCAATTCAAGCAGATTGCCTCTGAGGTCCCTTCCAACCCTAGACCTATAATGCTGTGTATATGGATGACATTGAGTTGTATGGATCTACCAAAAGCACATTAAACATGGTAGTTGTTGTTTTAATCTCAAGAAAATTTTCTAATGATAGGAAAACATCCTTTGGACATTTTTTAGTCATATCCAGCTCTCCTTGACCCCATTTGGGGTTTTATTGGCAAAGATACTGGAGTGGTTTACAACTTCCTTCTCCAGCTCATTTTACAGATGAAGAAACTGAGGAAAACAGTTAGGTGACTTGTCCAGGATCACACAGCTTATAAGTGTCTGAGACCAGATTTGAACTCATGAAAATGAATTTTCCTGATTCCAGGCCCGGAGCTCTACCCACTTAGTCACATAGCTGCCCTCCCTTGGTGTGTATAGTGTCCCTATCAATAGGTCATGTACTGTTATCCCCTCGCATATTGCGGGAGTTAGGGGCATAGCACCTCTGTGAGATGGTAAATCTGCATAACATTTTTTGACCCTCCCTTTATAACAGAGAAGTTTGGATTTTTTCTTTTATGGTGTGTTTACAGTACCATATTGTAAAATTTGGGTTGCTATTATACAGTACTATACATATGTGTGTGTGTATATACATATATGTAATACACAATGCATTTCTGAGTTTCTAAACTTTTTCTGTGCCATCTGCAGCTTCACGTGGAAGGGATAACTATTGGAATCCCTACCGTTTACCATAGTAAGGAGCTTCAGATCCCTCCTCACTCTAGGATTCTGTAACCCATCTTTTTCCATGCTATGGTATCCTTCTCTCAAGTTCTCCTGGTACTCCTTGGTAAAGTGGAGGTTACCCAGGATTCTGGGAGGCTTTTCCAGAAGAAAAAAAACTCATGCAGATCCTACTAGTCAATCAATCAATGAGTTTTTTAGCCCTACTAGTCAATCAATCAATATGAGTTTTACTAGGTTCAGATACTGTGCTAAGTCCTGGAGATATAAAAATAGGCAAAGGACAGTTCCTGCCCTCAGTGGGCTTACACTCTAATGGGGGGCTTTAGTCTTCCTAACCAGATTATTTCCCATGGATTTAGTAGTCTTCACTTGATTACTTCAGGGGCCCATGACTTTGTCCATTTGGGTGCTCCTTTTCCCAAAACAATGAACACAACCCTGCTACAATTTAATAGATGATGTTTGCCAGTTGTGGTGACATCAAAATTTCATTCCCTCTGCAGCCTGTTCATGGAGAGTCCTCTAAACTTAGCTAGGCTGGTACTCAGGCAGCATGCAACCTGTCTAGCTTTTATTAGGACATGTCAGAACCTCTACTCTTCCAGCATAGACTTCCAGAACTCAGGATCTCTCCCATGACACAGTGAGGCCTCAGAGGAAGAGGGTAACAAGGTAGTACAGCTTAGTCTAGTCTAGCAATGATCCCATTTTTTTGAGTTCAAATCTGGCCTCAGATATTTACTAGCTTGTGACCCTGGGCAAGTCATTTAACCATCTTTGCCTTAGTTTCCTCATCTGTAAAAATGAGCTGGAGAAGGAAATGGCTAACCACTCCAATATCTTTGCCAAGAAAACCCCAAATGCGGTCAGACACAATTGAAAAAAAGAAAAAGACTGAAATATCTCTTTAAAAATTCCAAAGTCCATAAAGGATCAGTGCTATTTGTCTGGCACAATTACTCTTTTGAGTAAGATGTTATAAAAGCAGAATACTGCCAGTGCTGTGAGCAATAGGAAGATAGCCAACATTGTGGAAGGAAAAAATTGGTGAAAGAGAGAAGCACAGAGCATTTGGGGTGATGTGGAGGTAGTTAAGGTAACAGGCATATAAAAGTGGGGAGATATCTTGTGCCTGAGGCTATAAGTAAGACTACTTGAAGTGCCCTCCCCCAGACATATATAGCCCTTTAACTTGTTGCCCCACATAGCTAGGTGATACAATGGACAATGTGCCGGATTTGGAATCAGGAAGACGAGAGTTCAAATCTAGCCTCAGACACTTAACTAGTTGTGTGACCCTGGGAGACTCCCTTGGCTTCTGTTTGACTCAGTTTCTTCATCTATAAAATGAGGATAATAATAGCACCTGTGTTGCAGGATACATGTGTGAAGATCAACTTAAGTAACAAATACAGCCCTTTATAAGCCTTAAAGCGCCATACATGTGCTAGTTACTGTTATTATGTAAAGCAATGTAATAATTGAATAAGTCTGTGAAGAAAATCTAAATTTTAGGTAGTTGTAGTATAAATCAGTGAAAATTAATAGAGCTGCAGTAGACCATATTGGGAAAATCATTGGTTCACATTAAGCCTGGGTTCCAATTCAAGCCCTAACAATTGCATGTTTTACACGAATGTTCAGTTGGTCAATTAGCAAGTATTCAATCTGACTCCAGTGGTCTTTGAAAGACACAAGATTTCTTATAAATACATTTAATTCAACTCAGCCAACATGTATTATGCTGTCCTAGGCAGTGAGGGCAAAATAAGTCATTAGACATGGCCCCAGTGCCTTGATGGATATTGTAGTCCAGTAGGGGGATTAATTTGACAGAAATAAATGTATAATTTTAAAAATAAGAGTGAGGAATTGAATGCCATGGGCTTAAATTTGGAAGTACAGCCTCTTCAAAGAAACTGAGACCCAGGGAGATTGAGCGACTTCCCCATCGTTACACGAATAAGAGATTGCCTGGCTGGGACATGAGCCCAGATCCCAAATCCAGGGCTTCATCAAAGACGGCATGCCCACACCTTCATGAAAGGTCCAAAATACTGTGAGAGTCCAAAAGAGGAAGAGATGTGTCTGCTTGAGAGGAGCTAGGTGATAGAGTAGATAGTGTTGGGTTTAGTCAAGTATACACTCTGCCTGCCTCAGTAATCATCTGTAAAATGGTACCTACCTCATTTTTGTAAGGATCAAATGAGTGACATATGTAGTGTTTTGAAAACCTTCAAGTGCTCCATACATGCTAACTGTAACTAATATTGTTCTTGGTAAGAATCAGGAGGTGACATTTGAGCTTGGCTTTTGGCATAATGGGTAAGATCTCAACTGGTGGTCATGGCAGGGAGGGCATTCTGGTACAGGGAGTAGCAAATCAAATTAGTTGAGTCGTTTTAAAAGGGTGTGTTTTAAATATATCCTTGTATTTTAAAAGTCTGCATTAGGTGTTTAAACATGTTCAGTGAAAAGCAATCACAACACTGAGTGGGGGGTGGCACGGAATCTGTGAAACTTTTAGGAATGTAACTGCTGATGGTCACCGTCTATGCCTATGCCTTGAACCATTTCATGGTACAAATAAAGTCAATTTACTTTGATCTCTCCTGCCAAATTCCACCCTAGAGGATGTAAGTGGATCCATTGCCACTGGTTTTGAGCAGGGTATAGAGAGATTAACTGATCCTATATGTGCTAATTCCTCGAGGTCATGCAGATTTGAAAGCCTTTGGCAATGACACTGTGTAACTATTACAAGGATTTCAAATGTGCTTAAAATTCACCATTTTCTTTCAGATCACAGTGTCTAAATGGGAATGAGCAAAGCACTTTTTTTGGACTATCTGCTCCATGTTTTTGTATCAGCAATGAAAGTACAAATTAGAAAAAAAAATAGATGTACCCTAAAAATGGCAGTCTTTGTATGGCTAGTGTTTTGGAGAGCATTCCCTAAGGATATTTAAGCTTAATGTTTGGATATGTTCCTATGGTCATGGGCATTCTTCCAAATATGAAAAGCTATCACAAAAGAGATTTGCTGAGAAAGATGACGCATCGAATAATGCCAGATATTCCATTTCACTTCATAAGGTGAAATTTTTCATGTTGCCTGTCCTTGAAATTCTATGAAAAGTGAAACATGAAGGAGCTTTTTTTGGGGTGGGGGGGTAATTATAGCCTAGCAGTGTATGGCAACAATATGATTAGAAGGGACCTTAGATGTGAGCTAGCCCAACCCCCTTCATTTTTCATATAAGGTAACTAAGTCCTGCAGAAGTTAAGTAAATTGTTCAAGGCAGAGAGGTATACTCATAAATATTTAACAACCAGCTCTCCCCCAAAAAGTGTGGGCAGGGCACGCTTAAGTTTAATCTATGTTGTTCATATTTTTTCCATCACTTTATTACATCTAGATCATCAATAAAATAGTAAATCAGCTCTGATTTGTAGCACTCACCCTAAATGCTCATCCTGAAATTTTAACAACTTGCTCTTTCAAGCCACTACTAGCTGGCTCTAGCATACCCTTGGTTCAAGATCACACTGCTTAGTGACTGAGCTAGGATCTGAACTCAGGCCCTATGGCTGACTTCAATTTTAAGTCTTTCCACGCCCACACAGCCTTTTGTTGGCAAAGACTCTAGAATGTGCTGTGAAAGAAACTCAGAGTCAAAATCCCCAAGATGGGGAAAGATATTCCAATTGAACAGACTTTAATTCAGATGAAAAAAGAGTGGGTTGAGGCTGCTGACAAGGTGCTGGAAGTGGCATATTGTGGTACTTACAATATGAGACATCATGGAGAATGATGTAAATGCTGAAAATCAAAAGGATGCAAAGGCTGTGAAGAGTTTTATCTCTTTGATATAGGAATTTAGCCTGCAGAGAGACAGCTGAATCACACTGCCCAGGAGGGTATGCCTTATTACGTTCTGCTGTGTGAGAAAGACAAACTTGATACTCTGATGAGAACCAAACAATCAGAGAAGCCATGAGCAGGAACTTATTCCTAAAAGTCCCCTTCAGTTTGTCACACCATCGGCACAGTTTATTGGCGCAACCTCTGACACTCAGGGTTGGCAAGATTTTAAGGGAAAAGCTCCTCCCATCCCTTACTAAAAGTCTTAGCCTTGCAGTTCAGAAATGCATCTTTTTAAGTTTAATACTAGCAGTAAGCACAATCTGCCTGAGAGGCTCAGCAGTTTCCCAAATAGGATAATTGGTTCCTGGATCAGAAGAGACCTAGCTTCTGGCTTTGAACAAGTCATTTAATGTCTCTGCACCCCATCTGCATAGATAATGGGAGTTTTCCTCATTGGGAATTCCCTATACCCATTAAATTACAGGTCCATTGTCATCTAAGGATAATCAAATTAGCCAAATCAAATGAGTAATGAAGTCATGTGCAGATCTTTGATCTCCCAGGTGGCACAGTGGACCCAGCACTGGGCCTGGAGTCAGGAAGACCTCAGGTCAAATCCGGCCTCAGACATTTAACTAGCTGTGTGACCTTGGACAAGTCACTTGACTGTTGTCTGCCCTCAATTTCCTAAACTGTTAAAAAAAAATAGCACCTACCTCCCAGGGTGGTTGTAAGAACCAAATCAGATGGGGGGTGGAGCCAAGATGGCGGCTAGAAAGCAGAGACTTGTGTGAGCTCCCCGCCAGGTTCCTCCAAAAACCTATAAAAAATGGCTCTGAACAAATTCTAGAACTGCAGAACCCACAAAATAGTAGAGGGAAGCAGGGATCCAGCCCAGGACAGCCTGGATGGTCATTGGATGAGGTCTATCGCGCATGGAGCGGAGGGGAGCAGAACTTAGCGTGGGCAGCGGCAGAACCAACCAGACCAGGAGCCAGGCGGAACAGCCCCTAGCGCCCTGAATCAGTGAGCTATGGCACTTACCAGACTTCTCATCCCACAAACACTAAAGACAACAGAGAGGGTTAGTTGGAAAAGCTGTGGGGGACAGAGTGAAAAGAGTTCACAGTTTGGCCACCACCCCAGGGGCAGCGGGGGAGGTGTAGCTACAGAACTACAGCTGCAGTTGCTGCCAGTCCCAGGCCCACCTGGTGGGAGGAATTAAGTGGCTGATCAGAGCAGGAGTGAAGAGCCTGCTTAAGATTTGTGTCAGGTCGTGGCTGGTGGTTCTTGGGGAAGGAGGAGTGCTGGTGTGGCAGAGCTATAGAAATAGCTCTGAAATCAACAGCGCATCCCCTCAAGCTTGGAACAAAGTAGTCTTTGCTCTAGAAGCAATCATACCCTGACAGAAAACACAAGGGTCAAGTAAGTTGGCTGGGAACATGGCCAGGCAGAGAAAACACACTCGGATTCAGTCTCAGACTTTGGAATCTTTCTTTGGTGACAAAGAAGACCAAAACATACAGCCAGAAGAAGTCAACAAAGTCAAATAGCCTACAACAAAAGCCTCCAAGAAAAACATGAACTGGTCTCAGGCCATGGAAGAGCTCAAAAAGGAGTTGGAAAAGCAAGTTAGAGAAGTAGAGGAAAAATTGGGAAGAGAAATGAGAAGGATGCGAGAAAACCATGAAAAACAAGTCAATGACTTGCTAAAGGAGACCCAAAAAAATACTGAAGAAAATATTGAAGAAAACAATACCTTAAAAAGTAGACTAACTCAAATGGCAAAAGGGCTCCAAAAAGCCAATGAGGAGAAGAATATCTTGAAAGGCAGAATTAGCTAAATGGAAAAAGAGGTCCAAAAGACCACTGAAGAAAATACTACCTTCAAAATGAGATTGGAGCAAGTGGAAGATAGTGACTTGATGAGAAATCAAGATATTATCAAACAGAACCAAAGGAATAAAAA
>CM053624.1:124194562-124211569 GCA_028646595.1 Phalanger gymnotis
TAGCAGCTTCCACACTAAGGGACCAAAGGGCTTGGAACACGATATTCCAGAGGTCAATGGAGCTACGATTAAAACCAAGAATCACCTACCCAGCAAAAGTGAGTATCATGCTCCAAGGCAAAATATGGATTTTCAATAAAATAGAAGACTTTCAAGCTTTCTCAGTGAAAAGACCAGAGCTGAATAGAAAATTTGACTTCCAAAGACAAGAATCAAGAGAAGCATGAATAGGTAGACAAGAAAGAGAAATCATAAGGGACTTACTAAAGTTGAACTGTTTTGTTTACATTCATACATGGAAAGATGATGTATATGATTCATGAGACCTCAGTATCATAGTAGCTGAAAGGAATATGTATATGCATGTGTGTGTGTGTGTATATATATATATATGTGTATATATATATATGTATATATACACATACACATACACATATGTGGGTGTCTATGTATGTATATATGTAGGTGTATATGTATGCATATGCATGTGTATATATACATATCTACGTGTGTGTATATATATATAGACAGAAGGTACAGGGTGAGCTGAATATGAAGGGATGATATCTAAAAAAATAAAATCAAATTAAGGGATAAGAGGAATATATTGCGAGAGGGAGAAAGGGAGAGATAGAATGGAGTAAATTATCTCGCATAAAAGTGGCAAGAAAAAGTGATTCTCTAGGAAGGGAAGAGGGTGCAGGTGAGGAGGAATGAGTAAATCTTGCTCTCATTGGATCTTACTTGAGGAAGGAATACCATACACACTCAATTGGGTATCTTACCCCACAGGAAAGAAGGAGGAAGAAGATAAAAAAGGGGGGATGATAGAAGGGAAAGCAGACAGGGAGAGGAGGTAATCAAAAACAAACCCTTTTGAAAAGGGACAGGGTCAAGGGAGAAAATTCAATAAAGGGGGATAGGTTAGGAAGGAGCAAAACATAGTTAATCTTTCACAACATGAGCATTGTGGAAGGGTTTTACATAATGATACACATGTGGCCTATGTTGAATTGCTTGCATTCTTAGGGAGGGTGGGTGGAGAGGGAAGAGGGGAGAGAATTTGGAACTCAAAGTTTTAAAAACAGATGCTCAAAAACAACCAAAAAAAAAAAGTTTTTGCATGCAACTAGGAAATAATATATACAGGCAATGGAGCATAGAAATTTATCTTGCCCTACAAGAGAAGAAGGGAAAGGAGGATGGGAGGGGAGTGGGGTGACAGATGGGAGGGCTGACTGGGGAATGGGGCAACCAGAATATACACCATCTGGGAGTGGGTGGGAGGGTAGAAATGGGGAGAAAATTTGTAATTTAAACTCTTGTGAAAATCAATGCTGAAAACTAAATATATTAAATAAATTAAATATATAAGAAAAATAATCAAATCAGATGATATTTATAAAACATTTAGCACAATGCCTTGCACATAGTAGGACCTTAATGAATCTTAATATTATTATTTACAGTTTTTAAAAGAAAAAGCAGGTATATAAATCTTAACGATATTTCGTTAAGTGCTCCTGGTTTCCTTATCTTTTCTATGCTATCAGTTTTTGTTACTGCTATTATTTTTAAATCACCATAATCAGAACCTGTTTTGAACTGATTTCTTTGCTCTTCATTACCCTTGAAACTATGACTTGTTAACGAAATGAGATATGTGGAGTGTGTGTGTATACCATGGAGACTTTACACCCACCTCATCTGTACTGATTTATACATTTTTGTCTTTTATTCAAGTGAACACAATGCATATATGGCCTTGGAACTAGAAGTAAATCATAGAAGAGTGCTCATAGTTTTGGGCTATTACTGTGATAATTTATTAGTACATTGGTACAATAATTTTGTCAGTTTAGCTCACTGTTAACCAGGGAGGCAGGGAGAGCCTGGTCCTGGGGGGATGAGACTTAATACCTCCGGAAGGAGCATAGGAAAAAGAGGTATGATTGGGAATGGGGGAGAATAGGGAGCCTTTCAGAGGAGGAGATAGAAATTGATGAATAAGAAGAGGAGGCCCACATGGAGATGTGTTTGGGGTTAGGGATAGAGGAGAGCAAGACAGTATTATGCCTGAATTTGATTGACCTCTGGAGCTAAGAATTCATTGTTAAGTAGTGAGTAACTAACACCTACCATTTGCTTTAGCAAGCTAAGCCAGCAAACATAGATAGGTTCATTTCTCTGCACCTAGAGTAGAACTCTTGGTCCTATCCCTCCTACATCCACAGTTCCAAGGAAGAATCATTGATATTTTTAATGATGTCTCTGAGGTACTCCCAGATCCTAGAATCTTAGAGCTCGAAAGGATCTCCTGCGGGAGATAGCACTGCTCAGTGGGGGAAGCCCTTGATTCTAAGCCTGGCTCAGCTACTTAATGCCTATAGGTTCTTGGGCAAATCATTTAACCTCTAGGCCTCAGTTCCTCATTTGTAAAGTGATTGTGTTTGGCCTGGATGACCCATAAGGTCTCTTTCAGCTCTTAATTTCTGTGATCCTATGACCTTAGAGGCCATCACAACTAACATTTGTTGTACAGTAAAGAACCACTAACATGGAAAAATAATTTTCCCAAGGTCATACAATGAATTAATAGCAGCCCATAATTAGTAGCCTTAATTCAGGTCTCTATCTCTTCTAGCCTTGACTATTTTAAATTTCTCTTCAGCTCTTAATCTTCCAAACATCCTGCTTTTAATGTGTTACTTCTCTACCCAAAAACCTTCAATGGCTCCCAGTTGCCAATGAGTATAAAATAAACTTCTGGTCACCTAAAGTCTAGTTCCAGTCTTTCTAGTTTTAAATCCTACCTCATGCCTCCATATACTGTATTGTACATTCCAACTAGACCAGACTATCAACTAATTTCTAGTCTAGATCTCTTAGAATAGGCTTTCCTGCTGCCCCTCACCTCCATTTCCATGCATTGATGGCCCTCCCATATTTTGAAGTTCTTATCCAAGCACTGCTTTTTCCGTAAAGCCTTTCCTGACCACCACCCCCACCACCCTCAGGTACAGAATCATAATAATCTCAGGTATCTCAAGTTTACTTGATCACCTTTTTTACATTTCTATCATTCTCCTTTGTATCCCAGTTATTTGGATATGTGTCTGTTTTCCATCTTAGATTGTGAATTTGGAAACTGATCACTACGATGTCTATCATCGTATCCTCACTGTAACTTAATAACAGTGTTCTCCATGTTTTATTTAGTTTTTCAATCTGGGCCTGCAGTTTCATTGGTGCAGAGAATCCCTGGTGAGGGAATTCTTTCTGCCAATGCAATATAGAAATTGTTCTCAACTTATAGTCTTAGGGAGCTGAGACATTGAGAATCAAAATGCCTTGTCTAGGGTCACAGGGCTAGTATGTATCAATGACTCCCAGCCTGGCCCTTTAACCATGTTGCCAAGATACCTTTCACATAATTAGTATTTAAATAAATATTTGTTTAGTGGTAATAGCAGAATCATTAGAGAGAGCTTACTCCTCCAAACCTCCCAGTCTCCATTATCCTGGAGTATCTTATGACTCATCAACGAAAGATTGAGTTCATTATGATTTTAGTGCTAAGAGTTGAATTGTGAGTGTTGAGGTTTGAGTGCAGTGTACTACTGTGTTTAATATTCTTTAAAAATTAATAATCCATGGATGGTAAATATTGTGCCTTAGCTAAGCAAAAAATTGAATTAATGGAACCCATCATGCCCATGATTCTGGATACTGTAGAGAGCAACTGTTTGGCTTAGGAACTATTTATATCAGGACCATTTATATGTAAAATTATGAAATATGTGAAGTGAAGGGAAACTTATATAGCCCTTTTTCCTGTTTATTTGTCCTTCTAATTAGTTCCTTCTGATCCTAAGAATTTCTCTCAAAGAAAGAGATGTAATCTCAGTACAAATTTGTATTGTACTCTGTAGTTAAAAAGCATTTTCACAAACATTATCTCATTTGATCCCAGAACAATCTTGTGACAACGTACTATCAGTATTCATTCTTGTTTCAAAATGAGGCAGCATAGCAGAATGGGTAGAGGGCCATCCTTGCAGTCAGGAAGACCTGGGGTGCAGGTCCTGTCTCTGATACATGACCCTAAGGCAAACCCTCTAGCCTCTCAATGCTTTGTTCTTGTTCAGTCATTTTTTCAGTCACGGATGATACTTCATGATCCCATTTGGAATTTTCTTGGCAAAGATACTGGGAATGGTTTGCTGTTTCTTTCTCCAGCTCATTTTATGGATGAGGAAACTCAGGCAAACAGGGTGAAGTGACTTGTCCAGGGTCACACAACAAGGAAGTGTCTGAGGTCAGATTTGAACTCATGAAGATGAGTCTTCCTGACTTCAGTCCTGGCACTGTATCCACTGAGACAGCTAGCTGCCCTTTCTCTCAATGCTAAGACCGTTCATTTTGGATAAATTGTTGATCTGCATCTGTGGCAGAGTTTTCTTACCAGGTGTTTCCCATGGAAATAAAATCATAGGTTTGCATAAATACATATTTATGAGAGAAGTGAGCCTCAGAAAGAGAGGTTTAAATGAGACTTAGTAAGTGACAAAGCCACCGTGTCTTCTGACACTGACTCCACAATGCCACTCCGGTGAAATTCAATTCAAGCAAAGGCTTCCATTTGTCATTAGCTCTCATAATGACTTAGCAAAGGAAGAGAAGCTTGAAAACATTGGTATATACTCTGAAGCTCTGGGCCAGTGAGTTGGATTTGCCTTGGAGGGTCCTTTGCCCAGCCCAGCCCTAGAGCAAATAGTGAAGTAGGCTGAGTTTCAATCCAGTGCCATATCTGGAGTATCGTCTTCAGTTATCAAGCCAAGTTATGGGAAGGCCACTGACAAACTCAAATTTGTCCTGAGGATGATGATAGCCAGATGGGTGAGTGGACTAGAGACAAAATTATAGGACGGCTGATTAAGGAACTATGAGTATTTACCCTGGAGAAGAAAAGATTTGTGAGGAGGAGAAGAGACATGATTGCTCTCTCGCCTTGCCTTACCCTCAAAGGCAGAATTTAGAGCAATGGGGGTGGGATTCCATTCAGATTCATAAATATTAAGTTTCAGCCTTCTATGTTTGATACCCTGTGCTAGCCTCTAGGGAGACAAAGAGAAAAAATAAAAGCTTTCGCTGTCAAGAGATTTATATTTGACTGCGGAGAGGAAATTTTTAGTTCAGTCAAGGAATATATTTCCTAACAACTAATCATTCAAAAGTTAAAAAAGACAGTTTGGGGAGGTAATGAGTTTCCCTTTCTTATAGATCTTCAAGCAGAGTCGTGATGATCATTTCGGGGGAGAGGGGAGCAGTATATAAATGATTCCTTTTCATATGAGAAGGCCACTGATATCCCTTCCAACTTGGAAATTCAGTGATTCCCTCTATTCCCCTTTTCTTTCTATTCCTCACTCCTCCCCTCTCCCTTATTTTTTAAATTTTAATTTAATTACTTTTATTTAATCTTCTGCTTACTAATTTCCGTCTATGGCCCCTGAATGCTTAGAGCACCTTCTCAAGCCTTACATTAATGAAACACCCCCTTGTTCTGTATTTCCCTTCCCTGCCTCCTCTTTATGGCCAGGACCTTAAGCTGAGGAACTTATAAACCACTTTTTGCCAAGGAAATGATAGATTGATTGCTCTATTATGCTGCACCAATACTATATAAGTTGTTACCTAACTCTCTCACTGTCCCTCTGTTTGCTTCCCAGGGAAACCCTCCCCCCCCCCCCCAACATATTTTTTTAAATAAGTGTATTCTGGAGACAGTGTTTTGACTTGGGAGCAGACGAGTTTCAGACACAGGCCTGTGGAAGATTTTATTTTTTTAACTACCTACTCATCCCTCATCCATATCACTAGAATTGCCATCATGAGATTGGTGAGTGGGTGGGTAGGAATTGTCTCCACACATCTCCCCTCCTGCTGCTTCTACTCTTTTTCTTCAACTTCTGGCAAAATGAAAAATTGCAGAACCCTACTCATTATGGCTTAGTGATGGCCTCAGGGTCAGGTCAGGGATAGCCTCAGGGTCAGGTCAGGGATGGCCTTATCGCTTAAGACCCAGGAGAGCTGGTCAAGGGAACTTCTGCTGTTTATTCCCTCTTATTTGTAGCCTTGGAACTAATGGCCCAGGTGGCCCTGACTCCATTCTCCTGCTTGAATATGCTTTATTCTTCCAGTACCTAAATAGACACCTCAGACTATGCTTTAATTCAGATGACCATGTGGCAGCCCTAATCAAAAGTTGTTTCTGATTGATTTGCCTCAGTAAGAAGCAAAGCAGCACAATGTGTAGTAGATACGATGCTGGACTTTCTATCAGAAAGTTCTGGGTTTGAGTCCTACCTCAGATGTGTACTAGCTATGTGAGTCTGGACAAGTCACCCACCTAACCTCTCTGGGCCTCAATTTGCTCATCTCTAAAATGGGCCACTAGGTGTGTTGGTCCTGGAGTCAGGAAGACTTGTTAATTCAATTCTGGCCTCAGACACTACCTATGTGACCCTGGACATGTAATTTAACCTTGTTTGCCTCAGTTTCCTTATCTGTAAAATGAACTGGAGAAGGAAATGGCAAACTACTCTAGTATCTTTACCAAGAAAATCCCAAATGGGGTCATAAAGGGTTGGGAAAGACTAAACAACAACGCCAAGATGGAATTCATAATAGCACATACCTCAGAGCTGTTGGGAAGTTCTGATGAGATATTGTATATAACGTATTTGTTCAGTCTTAAATGCTATATATAAAGGACCTATGGTCTTGTAGTTTCTTCTAAAACAGACAGGCCTCGTGGAAATTATAAGGAAGTTCATTCATGTTAACAAAGATATTGTCAATTCTTTAAGGACAAGGGTCTCCTTGCTTATTTCTTTTCCTTCCTCTGGGCTGAGTTAAGGCTAAGGGCTATGGGAAGTACAATAAGATTCATTCCTTACCCTCAAGCATCTTCAAAAGTTGGCTAATTTTAGGGAGGCAGAGACATGGCATTTATGCAGATAACTAAAACGTTAGGCAGAATGTGCTAGGAGCCATAAGAGAAGCATCGAGGCCAATTGGAGTTGAGGTAGATGGCAACTTTTCAGAATATTTATATGAGCAAATAGCAAGTCTCTAAGCTCTGAGTACTGAAATCTTCTATGGCCTAGGCCAAGTCACTTACCATCTCAGAGTCTGAGTTTGCTAATAAGCTAATTGGGTAAGGTGGGCCCTGAGGTTCCTTCCCTCTTTAGATCAGGGATTCTATAACTCTCTGAATCAATAGATGATATGGCAACCTTTTTTCTACATTTCAGAATTTTATCGAGCGTTTAACTATTAAATAACTTTGTGACAAAGAACAAATGCCACACTCATTTGAGATAATGTCAAACAATTCATTTTTTAATTTAAATTGAGCTACCATCGCAAATAACCCTATGGACAAAGATAGCACTGAACGGAAATTAACATTCATCCTGAATCACATGGTAGGGAGGCAGGTTAAAATTGTCTTGGATTTTGCCCTGCCTTCAGAGAAGAGGGGTTAAGAACCTACTTTTTTTCTATATAGTTCCTAATAAAATGTTCTGTACCTAGTGGGCAGCCATGAATTTGTGTACCTGAAAATTAAAGGCCTGCTAATAAAAATAGCTAGTATTTATATAGTGTTTTAAGATTTGCAAAGCTCTGTCCAAATGCTATTTCATTTTATCCTCACAACAACCCTCAGAACTAAGTGCTTTGTTATCATCCTTGTACAAATGAGGAAACACAGATAGGTTAAGTGACATATCTGGGCCACACAGCTAGCAAAGTGTCTCAGGCCAGATTTGAACTCAGGTTCTCCTACACTCCACATCTAGCATTCTATCCACTGTACCACCTAGCTGCCTAATCCTTTGTGGCAGTGTTTGGAAAGGCATTACTCAAGATGCTCACTATGCCAAGAATGTTTTCCTTCAGCATCTTTGTCAAATTTCCACCCATCCTTTAAAAACCAACCAAAATATCGCCTCCCCTATGAAGTCTTTCTTGATTTCATTTATTGGCCACTTCCCCCTCAGGACTCACTTAGAACTATGTTTTGTACCTCTCTAATGCATTATCATCTAGCATTGTTATCCTCACTGTGCTGTAAGATACATGAGGGTAGGGACAGGTACTTGTGCAAACTGTATCTTCTGCAGTGTCTTGTATAATGAATGTTGTTCACAGTAGGCATCTGCTAAGTATTTGTCACATTGAATCAGATTGCTTTTTAAATGAAAATGGGCTTCATTGGCATCACTAGAAATGTCTTCGTGACTTAAATGTGCAAAATTCAAGTGTTCAAAAGTTCAAATCTGCAGGATCATAACAAAGGCACTAGACGTGTTGCAGAGAAGAACAAGAAAATTCAATAGATTTTGTTAATACAGTATCAAGTGTCTTATTAAATTTAAACTATATTAATATACTTATATTCAGCAATATTTCCATAAAAATGCCTTGTAAAGAATATGAAATTTGCTATTCTTTGGGGTTCTTCTGTGCATCTAAAATTGTGCCATTCCTTTTCTCCCCAGAAACAAGCCAATGACCTTGTCAGCACCCTGATGAAATGTACACCGCACTATATTCGCTGCATAAAGCCCAATGAGACCAAAAAATCCCGCGACTGGGAGGAAAGCAGGTAATGTGAAGGCAACAGATGGGGGAAGGGAGCCCGCTATAAACAATGCTTTCTTTGAGTCATGACTGCTACTGCAGAGGGGCGGGGTGTGGTGGGGTGGGGAGATTGTTGCTTAAGTGTGGTTACAGGTGTATTATAACAGAGTTAGAGAACATGCTCGTCCCTCCACTCATTCTGTCATCTTACCACAAAGATGGTTTGAAATGGCTCCCAGACATGCCCATCATAGGCTTGTGGGGAAATTTTTATGACATCAAGGCTATGTAATCTCCCCACCATCTCTAAAAATGATAGCAGTGTCACTCTGCTCTGGATTAGCAATTCTTTGTGTTAATCTTGGCTAGTTTGAGCATAATTCAGAGACAAACACTCCTCAGATTTGATAATACTACTGGGTCATGATGGGTTTTAAATTTAGTTCAAAGCTCTGTGTAGGCATTCTTTATATACCCAGATTCTTGAAGGCATTAACAGGATGTGGCATATAATGCTTAGGCTCTGCCTCAAAAACACTGACTCTGAGAGCTGGTTTAAAAAGCACGCTGTCCTTTACTTTTGCTCCCATGAATCAGCCTGCTTATAAAAGCAGCAAGGGAAAAATACTCTATGTTCTGTCTCCCCATCCAAGGAAAGTATTGATGTTCAAAGAGTGGCTGTGTTAGAGGGGAAACAGCTCGAGGAGAGATGGGGAACATAGAGGGCATTCAGAGACCCTCGCCACAGTTCCTTGGCTCCTTAATGAGCCCCGTGTCACACAGATGCATAGTTGCAGTCGCCCAGACCCTTCTCCCTCATAAATATCTCTGAGGGACCTGTCCTGTTCAGGATATGGAAAATACTTGATGGGGCACAACTGTGCTAGGAGGTAATTCAAAGATGCCATCATTGTCTCCAACTGAAAAAACCCATTTCAAGAGCCCTGACCCTGAGCCTAAGCAGGCATGAGAAGGAAAACAAGATGAGAAATCATGAGCATCCAACACCACGAACGTTAGAGGAAAGCATCAGTTTCAGCTGGTAGGTAAAGGGTGTCTTAACCCCTTTTGTGGTCCTAGACCCCTTGGGCAGGCTGGTGAAGCCTGTGGAGCCCTTGTCAGAATAATATTTACGAATTCATATGATATAATACATAGGATTATAAAGAAAACCAGTTATTGAAATGGCGTGTGTGTGTGTGTGTGCGCGTGTGTGTGTGTAATGGATGCCATGTTAAGAATACCTACACTAGACCATGGAGTCCCTATCTCTAGGGAGGGGTAGGAGGGGATAAAAAAAAAAAAGGAATTTACGTGATAACATTTTTGTATATTTAGAAGGAGTAGCAAGTTGTACATGGAGGATTTGCAGTTTCATATGCAATCATCTTTTTTGATTGTACCATGTTATGGAAATGCTTGTGTTATTCCATAAATTAAACATTAAAAGAAAAAGGAAAAAAAGTGTGGGGGAAAAAAAAGAAAATCCTATCTTATTGTCCCCCTTCTGTTATGTTAAACACACACACACATTATATTATATTAAACACACACACACACACACACACACACACACACACACACACACACACACATATATATACCAACAGCAACATATGTATTATATTAAAATCTGAAAATCATTTAGCTTGTTACTCAGCTTTGGTTGTCAGGCCAGGCTGGACCAGGACAGGTGGGGAAAAGGGAAGAGACAGAGGCTTCATAGGATCACAGAATATAGATTTGGAAGCAAGGTTATTCCGGGGGCAGCACAAGCTAAGGCGACTCAGTGGAGCCCGTTTCTAAATTTTTAGTGTATTTAAACCTCAGAAATCAGCAGACTACAAATCATAACTTGATTTATGATTTTATCAACTCTAGACTTAAGGTCATGAGAAAAAAGTTAATAATGCAAATTAAACTGAAAAGTGTGCCTTGCAAACATTTTTTGTCTTTCACAAGAGCAGTTGTTAGACATTTAACAGCACATCCCTGGCTGGAAGGGACCTTAAAGTTCATTTAGCCCAACACTCTCATTTTATAAGCGGGGAAAGGGAGGCCTATATCCAGGAATGAACCCTGGGTCTTCTGACTCCGAGTCCAATCCATGCTATCATAAAGTGCTTGGCTCCTAGGTCACATACAAGTCAGGAATAGAGCTAGGATTAAAATTTTCCAAATTGCTAATTCATAACCTGTGAAAAAGCTGACACTCAGCTGAGAATCAACTATTCATATTTTAAGAAATATCCAGTAAAGGAAATTCCATCATGTCCCTCCCGTGATCACCCATTCTTGGTATCAGTAAGTCAGTATCAAAAAACTTATCTTTGGCTATAACCTGAACACTGTGAGAGCATTAGTTGTTATTTTAAATCAACTAAATTGTTTTTTACTTTTTACTTTCAGTTTTATTGATGTGTTTTGTTTTTTACCTTATAAACCCTTACAGAATACTATGACTTCATGAGAGTAAATCAGTTAAATAAAGCTAATAATAGAGTGGCCTCGTCTGAAAGTGCACATGACATTTCCCATCTATGGTACCTTCCCCTGCCTCTTATTACAAATTAACAGAGAGCATCAGCTTTAGAAAGCTTAACATTCTTTATACAGTAAATACCTTTATTAATAGGAGCATCTCTTTCAGCGCATCTTCTGTAACGTAAGTGGTTTTGCCACCACTTTAATTTTGAGTTTTCCTTTTGAAAAATGAAGCCCAGTTCTTTTCAAGGCCAAGAGACTTCTAGTATGGTGATTTCCTAAGACATAAAGGCAGACAATTCTCCCTGTGTTCCACCTTTTATGTTCTCCCCTCAAATTAGGGTTATTTCTTGAATAGATGGGTGGGAGAATTTCCTACCGTCACTTGCAACTATATTCCCTTGCTCTAGCCACTGTGAGGCTGGATTCTACACTATACAGGATAGGGATGCAATACTTCTCCCTCCCATCCCTACCTGCCCTGACAAATAACATTTTTATGTTGCTCGTGAGGCTATAATGAACTTGACACATATATTATCTCACTTGATCCTCAGACAATCCTATAAGATGCTAAGCCTTTCAGAATTATTTGTTGTCTCTGTTTGGCTGATGGGGAAAATGAGGCTCGCAAAGATCAGATGAGGGGGGAGCTAGGTGGCACAGTGAGTAGAGCACCGGCCCTGGAGTCAGGAGGACCTAAGTTCAAATCTGGCCTCAGATACTTGACACACTTGCTAGTTGTGTGACCTTGGGAAAGTCACTTAACCCCAATTGCCCTGCCTTCCTCCCTTCCCCCACCCCCCAACCAAAAAAGGGATCAGGTGACTTGCCTAAGACTGTCCAACTAAATGGTGGCAGAGCTAGAATTCAAGCCTTGGACAGCCGGCACTCACCTCACTACCCCCCTGGATTTGTGGTGGATCAGCACCAGCTCACTCCATTTCTGACTGTGTTCACCTTCTCCTGGTGGGTCACAGGAAGACAAAGAAGGGAAGAAAATAATCGCCATTGGCGCTTGTCAAAGAAAAAACATAAATAATATGCTCACTGTTTTAGACATGTCAGCCAGAAACAATTTTTATTCATCTGACATTTTAAATCCAAGAATTTCTAGCTAGAGAAATGCCCAAATTGATACAGTCCATCCCATACCCTCAGTCATCGTCTCTACCACAAGACAGTTTAAGGTAACATTTACAGGGATCTTGAACAAGGAAAAAGAAAGGGTTAAGGGTATTTGTTCCTCACAAAACCCTGGGAGGTAGGTGCTGTTATTATCCCTATTTTACAGTTAAGGAAACTGAGGCAGGCAGCAGTTAAGTAACCTGCCCCAGGGTCACATAGCTGGTAAGTTTCTGGAGCTGGATTTGACTTCAGGTCTCCAGGGCTAGTATTTTACCCATTACCTAGCTACTAATGAAAACTATCTTATATTCATTTTACTTACTTATTACACTATCCACTGTACCACATAGCTTCCTCAGAATCATGACTCAAACATAGGTCATTGTTGATTCCAAGTCCAGGACTCATGGAACAAGAATTCAAGGAATCTCAGAAATAAATAATCTTGTAATTCCCTAATACTGTAGTACTTTCCTTTTAAAAGGCTAAAAAGTGGGTTAAGCCACAGTATATAGGCCAACTGAGATTATAGCTTAAATTTGCTCCTTTAGTCTTCTTCATAGGTCTGTCTCCTTTTAGGAAAGTAAACTGGTTTTTCATTGCTGCCACTGTATTTATTTGAACAAATGGTTATTTAGCTTTCCAGTATACCAGCTTCTCTGAGGTTATCTAATTTCCCTCACCTGTGAATTGTGAGCAGGCCCAACAGGAGTGTTGAATGTCAGTGATTAATCAAGAGGCATTTGTATTGCTGGGTGTCTGTACGCAGTCAAAGCTTAGGTCTTGGTCGACTTTGTTACCTAGACGAGAAATTGTGTGCAGTTTGTGCATTGTGGGCTTGTGTTTTTTTCTTCCTCCTTGAAAAATGTGTTTTTGTTTGGATCCTGGCAAAACCAGTTGGCCTGAAATCTGAAATGCTGCCATAGCACAATCCTCAGGCCTTGACCTACTTGAGGTTAATGGCTAATGGGAAGCTTGATGAGAGGACTCCTCTCTGGGGGAGAAAACAATGCAGGGTCTGAAACAACGTGGTATTGCTAGAAACTGTCTGATGTTGGCAAGAATGCGGCAAAGGGAAGAATGATGAGGCTTGGCAGGGTTTTCCAGATGTGAAAACAAGAGAGAGCTACAAACAGGAAAACATAATTTTTCAACATCTGATCTTTACCACGAAGGTGGTGTGGCTGCTGCTGGTAGTTAGACATAGGACTGCCTTTGATTCCTTGACTACAGAAAGATATATGCAGATTTCTGGTGCTCTCACAGGAGATGTGATTGGCAAATCTGTTTTACCAAGGATCCGTCTCTCTGACAGAAATTACTTGACTGCTCGAGTGAATCATAATGAAATTTTTTAAAAGGAATTTTAAAAACTAAAAAATATTCTCCTTTTACATGTGATTTATACAAAAGGAACATCTCCATTTACGTCTTTGGGTAGTGACTCCTGAACTTAAAATCTCAGAGTGAAGCTAAATTTGGAAATTATGAAATTCCTATTAAAAAGACCCACCTCCCAAAATGTGGTTGAATTTGAGTGTAAGAGCAAATGGATAGGAAAAAATGGTAGCTTGTTTTCTCAGAATTGGAATAATTGAGTCCTTCGAAAGTGAAGCGTATGCAGCTGCCATTACCCAGATAGTCGGGATGAAAGTAGTTCTTTTTTTTTCTTTTCTGAATTGTCTGGACAGTTCTGACTCTTTAGTCTTATTTGTAAATCACATTTATGTATTCCTTTATAATAGGCTTCTTAAATAAACAAACATTTCTTAAAGTACCTTGTTCATCCCGGACATTTAAAATGAAGTCCACTTTATGTAAACTATTAGAAGAACTGAAAATAATAATAATAATAATAATTAAGGCCCTAAATTAAAAAATTTTGCTGAGAAAAAACCTTCCCACCTCCCATTCTATGTCAGTAGCTACATTTTATGAGTGGCATGTAGGGATGTCACTGGACAGCTGTCAGATGAACATTTATTAGGTGACTACTTAGTGCCAAGCATTGGGCTGGGTATCTGAAATAGCGTCTCCTCTCAAGGAGCTTATAATTTAGCCAGAAAATGTCACATGTACGACTGTAATGTATGATGTATAATATTATATATGCAATATAGAATACATATACATAAAAATGTTGATGAGGAGGTACTAATATTTGGGAGTATGAAGGAAGGCTTCGTGAAGGAGGAGGCACCTGAATTGAGCTTGAAAGAACTTAGAGCAGGGGTGGGGCCTTGAGACCACACTGTGAAGTTTGGATTCAGTCAAAGGGCCACACTTGAGGACCTGGAGGACCACACGTGGCTTCAAGGCTGCAGATTCCCCACCCCTGACCTAGAAATTCTAAGCTGCAAACAGGGAAAACACTCCAGGCAAGGGAGGACAGCCAGTGCCAGGAACAGGACTGGACTTGTAATCAGGAGACCTGAGCCTTGTGGGTCTTAGCGCTGCCACTAATTCCTATACTCTCAGTCAAATCTCTGGACCTCTCTAGGTTTCAGTTCCATCATCCCTAAAATGAAGCCATTGGACCTGGTGATCTCTAACTTTGTTTTTTTTTGAGGCAATTGGGGTCATACAACAAGTAAGTGTCTGAAGTCATATTTGAACTCAGGTCCTCCCGACTCCAGGACTGGTATCTTAACTTCTGATAATATTGGTGGCCCTCAAAGTCATTAGCTTAAATGATAGTACATTGATGTTCAAAGTGAGAAGCTAGGGGGTACCTAGGTGGCACAATGGATAGAGTGCCAGCCCTATAGTCAGGAGGACCTGAGTTCAAATGTGGTCTCAGACACTTACTTGCTTTGTGACCCTGGGCAAGTCACTTAACCCCGACTGCCTCCCCAAAACAAAACAAAGTGAGAGACTAAGTTGGCCAGCCTTCTGCCTAAGTAAAACACTAAAATTGCAACCATTAAATCAAAAGAAGGGGATTTTGTCTCCATTCCTCCAAATCTCTAGAGCACTTTTCATAGCCGAGACCCTTGTTACCTTTACAGACATCTGACATGTTATTTCCCTCCATGAATCCTGCCATATTGGTGTACTCACTGTTCTACACCGATCTCCCATCTACTTGCCTTTCCCTTGGCTGCCTCCTATCCCTGGAACGCATCCCCTCCTTGGCTTCACTTCTCGGAATCCCCAGTTTCCTTTAAGACCCAAGTTTTAAGTGCCAGTTTATGTATCATCACCATAGCTAGCACTCATAAAGCATTTTAAGGTTTGCAAAACACTTTACAAATATTATCTCATTAGAGCCTCACCGCAACCTGGGCAATATTATTATTATCCCCATTTTACAGTTAAGGAAACTGAGGCAGACAGGGGCTAAGTGACTTGTCATACAGCTAATAAATATCTGAGGCAGGATTTGAACTTAGATCCTCCTAACTCCATGTATGGGGCTCCATCTACTGCCTGAGTGGCCGTCAGCTAGGGAAAAAACCTTGTATTCATTCATTTTGCTTGGATTCTGTATATATTTATATATGCCCATTTTGTCTTCCCCACTAGACTGCAAATTCCTGGAAAGTAGGTATCGTTTCTTTTTTATAATAAGTTCCAAGCCCAGTTCCTGGCATGCAGTAGGTGTTTAATAAATGCTTTTCAATTAATTGATGTACGTTGGATTGTGTTTTTGTTTCTTCCCATCTTGTCCTCAGCAACTTCTAATATAATTAGCAATAGGAATGATCTAGGTATTTCCAACTGTGTATATACAAGTCATGAGAAATTATTATGCTATTAAAAATAGTCTCGGTTTACCCAGTAGAACATTAGGTGGTAGATTCTAGGATGATTTTCTCAGCATCCAATATATTCTATGCATGCTCCAAAATATATTGCTAGTTTAGTACTGTGTACTGACAAAAAGAAAAATAGAGTTACTAAAAAAAGGATTTGCAGAACAAAGATGTTTGAGTTTTCATTGGTCACAAGTACTTTGTGTGGGCATTTGTAGTTATGAGCTTTTATTAGTCTTCTTCTAAATTTAGATGATAGCCAAAAGCTACAGTCTCCTCAAAATTGCATCAAAATTAAACTTTAGTTAAGAAAACAGAAAAGGAACTTATATTCTGGTCCAGAATCTTTAGAGTAAAGTCAAAAGGCATCTAGCTCCCTCCATATAATACTAATAATACTTAACTAGCATTATTAATGTATATTAGGAAAAATGATGTATAATCAGTCAGCCTAGAAAGAAAGGCTAGAGCAGATTCCAAAGGGATTTGTTGCGTTTGTCCTTTGTTCTCAAAGAGGACCATGGCATCAGGGAAATGATGACGTGACTTGCAGTCGACGATGATTCGAGTGAGGGAGGGCTGTGCAAGCTCACCAGCCTCACTTTCTCGAGAGCCATCTGGATCTAGTGACCTTATATTCATCAGGATGACTGGAGATGGCTCAGGATACATTAGGAGACCCCAAAGGGATTTAAATGATGCATAGAAGATTTTGCGTTTTATCCTAAAGACAATGTTGAGCCATTGAAACTTCCTAAGCAGGAATCAGTGAGCTGTGGCAGTTACCAGACTTCTCAACCCACAAACACCAAAGACAACACAGAAGGTTAGTGGGAGAAGCTGCTGGGGACAGAGCGTGAAAAGGAGTTTGCGGGTCGGCCACCGCCCGTGGGGCAGCTACAGCTGCAGTTGCTTCTGGCCCCAGGCCCACCTGGTGGGAGGAATTAAGTGGCTGATCAGAGCAGGAGTGCAGAGCCTGCTGAAGATC
>CM053624.1:124212069-124232153 GCA_028646595.1 Phalanger gymnotis
TTCACTCTTTCCTTGGTCTAGCAGCATTTTCTAGCTCATAGTCTATGCGGCCCAAGGTATCACTACTTAGGTAGTGGTGCCTCATGGAGGCATTCTTAATGATTAAAGGATAGTGGAGGAGGAGGGGAAGAACTACAGAAAATGGGAAGGGAGTGTCCCTAAAATGAGACACTTTAAGGTATCCACGGCAGAAGAGGTAGGATCGTTGATGAAATCCGAGGCTGGCAGAGAAACCTGGATTAAGCTCCTAATTCTGCCACTACATTAGAACCTTGAGAATCTCACATTTGGAAGGGACCCCAGAGACTATGTGTTCTAACTCCTCTCATCCATCTAACCAAGGATCTTCTCTACAACACCCTGGTAATGTCAGCCAAAATTTAGATGGAGCTGCAAAGAATTTTACATACATTATCTCATTCACCCTTCTGTGAAAAAGGTATTATTATTTTCCCCATTTTGTAGGTAGGGAACCTGAGGACCAGAAAGCAGTCACACAGGAAATGACTGAGGTGCATTTGAATCCGGGTCTTGATGATTTCGAGCCCTAGCTACTAACTATAACTAACCACATCTACTTGAAGACCTCTTGCAAGAGGGACGCTACTGCCACCTGAAGTTGGCCATTCCACTTTTGGACAGCTTTGTTTTGGAATTTCCCCCTTAGATCAAACTTAAATCTGCCTTTCTCTTACTGGCTTGTCTTCTAAGACTCTTTGTTGGATTCAGCAGCCTGGTAAATATTTACCCACCAATTATTTACCAGATTATGTAGGTAGTAAAACTAAGCCAAATCAACATTTCTTTCTCACTTGGTATAAGTTGTCAGTTGCTCAAAGGGAATTGTTGAGCGGCTATTTGGTAAAGTTACTGAGGAATTATAAAAGAGTCAGCTCAGTGCCAGTCTTGTGACTTCTGGGCCCTGGTGCCTACCTTGAATCTTCTGTCATACTTGATGACTGTATCTGCAAAGTCAATCTTCTCTCGCTTGCCGACGAACTGCCGGAGCTCTGGGCGCTCATCCATTCCAATGTAATCACCAATGAAGTTCCTGTTAATGCTATTTCTCCTTCTCTCTTTCTTGTTCAGGAGTAGGTCAGAGGCTGAGATTTCCCCGGAGGATGAAGAACACAAAGGGAAAAAACGATCATGTAAGAAGGGGCAGAGAAGAACTCAGCATGAAAGTATCAGAGAGTATTACGCGAATCTTTTAAGCGAATTGTATGTTCATATCCTGGCAAAAATAATGATAAGTTCCAGACCCATCTGGTGCTGGCTTAGTCTCAAGACTTGATAAATGCATGATCAATTTATTTATATACCTTCTTCTCTCATCTGGTCATATTTCTTTCGGGCCACAAATTTCCTCCAAGTTTTCTGTATCACCCGGGCATATCCATCGTATTTTCTCTCTCTCATTTCTTCCAGAAGAAATAACTGTTAAATGGAGAAGAAAACAAACATCAGCCATTTTCTGAGTTTTATTGATATCTTTTATTTTATATCAGCCATTTCCCTGTTCCTCTGTCCCCCAGTGAACCCTTCCTAGTAACAACAAAAAAGTCAATCAAAGCTGACCTATATTGACAGTTTTTGACACTGTATGCAATAATCTACCAACCATTTTTTGGTTTTCTTTTGAGACTGGGTCTTTCTAGAGCTCCAAGCGCTGTTTCAACCTGGGCCAAGACTCCCCTCTTTAGGTGGTCTGTTGGTTCACTGCTTAGCTCTCTGAAACTCTGAAACTTAGCCTAAGCAATAAATGCTTAGCCCTCTGAAACTCAGAACTCCCAACTTAAGCGACCCACCAATCTCAGAGTCCTTGATAGCAGGGACTTGAAGGCATGCACCACTATGGATGGCCCCACAAATACAGTCAATTCAATTACTTAGTCAAGGGAGCTTTTAATTGTGATTCATCATGAGATAAGGGAATTAAAGGTTTGAATCAGACTCATATGCTTCCTCTTCTGCTTTGGGAGGAAGCATGATACAATGAAAAGAGTACAGCTTCTTGAACCAGATAGTCTGGGTTGATTTTCAAGTTCATTTGTGATCTTGTGTAAGACACCTAACCTGTATGGGCCTCAGTTACCTTAACTCTAAAGTGAGGCAGTTGGACTAGATGACCTCCAAGGTTCCTTCTAGCTCTAAATAAATGATCCTGTAAAGAGACAGAGATTGGGACTGGATCTGTGATCTCATTGGTATAGTGAATTCCTAGGGGAGTGAGGTCTCTCTACGAAGGCAGGTTAGCACCTTCTTTGTTATTTATAGTCTTAAAGAGTTCATATCCTGGATAAGCACCCATTATGAGTTTAAATGACTTGCCCAGGGTCACAAATCCAGAATGTGACAGAGGTGGTACCTGAACCCTGGACTTTGACCCAACTCTATCCACTATGCCATGTTGTTTCTCAGCTATCTATCCTCAGCTAGGTGGGAAAACATTTCAGTAACTAATTCTCTTGCAGATATTCTTTCTCGTAAAGTTCTTGTGATACAGGACAAATGGATCTGATTGTATAGCCTGCATCATGTAATTCAGCACAATTTCATATAATATTATATTTTTAGAATAATAACAACCAGCACTTATATAGAGTTGTAAGATTTATAAAGTGCTTTACAAGTCCTATTTCATTTGATCCTTACAATAAGCCTAAGAGGTTGGGTGCTATCCCTGTTTTACAGAAGAGGAAACTGAGGGACGCAGTGTTTAAGTGACTTGCCCAGGCTCACACAGCTAGTAAATATCTGAGGTCAGATTTGAACTTGGGTCTCCCTGACTTAAGGTCCAGTGCTCTATCTACTGTGCCACCTCACTGTTTCATGTATATTAGTCTTATTCCCTTAACTGGATGGTAATTTTTTTGAGGGTAAGGACCATGTCTTATATGTAGTGTCTATCCTAGTGTCAAACACATCAGATGCTTTTAAAAATGCCTATTTATTTAAGTAACTGATACTTGGGATTATATACAGTACTTTTTAAGATATATTCAAGGCAGATTTTGGGTCCTGAAAGGAGAGTGGCTAATTTTTTATTATATGAAAAACACTACTTTCCCATCTAATGTGATTCTGCAAATGATCTCCAAACTGAAAGTGATGAAACATGAAATGAGTTTTTGCCACTGTAAAGCCATATCAATTTAAAGCCGTTATTTGAAAAGGTGATTGGCATGGGTTGATCAATCATGAATGTTGTATTAATTAAGATGGGCAAAATTATTTCCTTGCCTTATGTTTTCCTGCCTCTAATACTCATCCATTTTTTTAAAACATGGAACAATGTCCCTCACTTCACAGAATGACACTGAAGGGAAAAATCCTACAATGAAGAAAACTGAAAGCCCATAGTAAAAATATTCTGATAAAAATAACTGGGCTTAGTTATGAAGGAACAGGACTTTATTTCTTGTTTCATAGTTCTATATTCCTCACCACCCACACTCCCATCAACTTCTTGCAATCTGTCTTCTGTACCCACTGTGCTACTGAAGCTGTTCTCTCAAAGCCACCAATGACTTCCTAGTTACCAAACCCAATGGTAAAGAGATTGCTGATCATTGTTCCCCTCAACCTGTCAGTCACTCAGTCAACAAATATTAAGCACCCACCATGTGCCAAACACTGCACTAGGTTCTCTCTCTTTACCTGTCATTGGAGATACCACACCTTCTATCAGTTTTCCTCTTATTTTTCTAAGGGTTTCTTTCTTGCCTCCTCTCCCCGAGCCCATATGCCCAATGTTCCTCTAGGGTCTGTCTTTGGTCCTGTATTTTCTACACTCTCTCCCTTGGCAACTTCATTCATCTTCATGGCTTCAACTATTATCTGGATACAATTGACTTCCAAAATCCATGTCTCCATATGTGAGTATGGAGGTATACGTATATATTCATAGTATGGACTTATATATCCAACGACTTAATTGGCAGCTCAATTTCACTGTCTTCCACCAGCACCTTAAATTCATCATGTCATAAGATCATACATCTAGAGCTAGAAGAGTCCTTAAAGGTAATCTAGTTTTATATCTATATCTGTCTGTCTGTCTGTCTGTCTATCTATCTACCTACCTTTCTATAGCTATAGATAGATAGGTAGATGGATATAGGTAGATAGATAGATAGAAGAAAACCGAGGTCTTAAGGCCCGGTAACTTGCCTAATGTTGCACACATAGGTAAGTGGCCAAGCTCTGATTTAAATCGTGGTCTTTGGACTCTAAATTCAATATTCTTTCTACTGCACCATGCTATGAGGAAAAGGAAAGGTTGCAGTAGGAAAGGGGACTCAGCATTTTAAAGCACCTACTATGTGTGCTAGGCACTATGCTAAATTTTTTGGGGGGGAGGGCAGGGCAATTGGGGTTAAGTGACTTGCCCAGGGTCACACAGCTAGTACATGTGTCAAGTGTCTCGGGTCAGATTTGAACTCAGATCCTCTTGACTCCAGGGCCGGTGCTCTACTCACTGCGCCACCTAGCTGCCCCTACTGTGCTTTTCAAGTTCTTTACAAGTATCATCTCATTTGATCCCCACAACCCTGTGAGGTAGGTGTCCACTTTACAGTTGAGGAAACTGAGGCAGTTAAGTACTTTGCTCAGGGACATACAGCTAATAAGTGTCTGAGGCTAGATTTGAATTTAGAATTTCTTGACCAAGTGCTCTTCTGTCCATTATGCCACCTCACTGCTTCTTTTTGATTTTTTTGGATTTCACTGGTTTGATTAGTGGTATGAATGTTCACCTAATCTCTCATGATGGAAACTTTGGTATTCTCATTAACTCATTCTCTCTCATGTGCACTATCTGGTAAGTTACCAGGCCCTACCAATTTTACTTCTGCACTTTCTTGTTTCCTTGCCCAAGTCTTCATTCCCACTGATACCATCTTAATATACTACCACCCATCTGGGGTCTTTATTTTTTTTTTTTTGGCACGGGGGGAGGGAAGAGGCAACCAAGATTAAGTGACTTGCCCAGGGTCACATATATAGTAAGTGTATGAAGCTAGATTTGAACTCAGGTCCTCCTGACTCTGGGATTGGTATACTATCCACTGCACCACCTAGCTGCCCCTCAGCTGGACTCTTTTAGTGTCACCCTGACAACTCCTTCACCTTCACTCTCTGTCCCTTCAGCCCACCTGTTTGGATTGTGCTTTACACAGCAGACAGGCATCTTCTTTGCATTGAGATCTAGTCATGTCACCCATTGCTCAAAACCTGTTAATCGCTCCCTACTGTCTACTTAGCAAAATTAAAACACCTCTGTCTGGAATTTGAAGCAAGCATCTCTTCAGAGCTGGAAGGAACCTTGGAGGTCATCTAGTCCTGCTGCCTCATTTTAGAATTAAGGTAACTGAGGCCCATAGAGGTTAAATGACTTGCCCAAGGTCACGAAGGTTCTTGAAATTCAAGCCAGATTATCTGGTTCAAGAATTCAGTCCCCAAGTATTTAGTGCTTCCTGGGTGATGAGAGGCTGAGTAGTATGGTGGGCAGAGAGCTGGAATGGGAACCTGGGAGATCTGAGTTCAAATCCCACCTCTGACATCCAATGGTTGTGTGACACTTGGCACTCTAGGCAATTCTTTAAAATTATGAATTGCAGAGAAGATGCCCACTTGCACTGGTAGAGAGAGTTCTCTATACCAGTGTTCAGTTCCTGTTACCCACCATGTGCTAGGTACTGTGCTTCATGATCTTTCTGCCTCTCTCTTTCTCTTTCTCTAAATAGATGGTCTACATTCTGATTTTTGGAGCTTTCCTGTTATCTGGCTTTATTCAATCACTCCTCTATTTCTATTGGTTCTCCTTTTCCCCCTCACCTGTTGAATTTTTACCCATCCTTCAAGCCCAACTCAAGTGCAAACACCTCCACGAAGCCTTCCTTGATGCCCTTCAGAAGGTAATGACTTCTCTCAACTTGTATCTCACATAGGCTATTTTATCTTTTATACACTTGTTATTTTGAATTATATTTATTTCTCTATATGAAACATCCCATAGGAGTACATTGGGATAATATGCAGTGGGTTGGCCTTGGAGCTAGTTAGGAAAGCCTGGGTTCAAGTTCTGTCTTTGACACATAGCCCAGGCAATCCTCTAAGACCATAACTTACCAGTTGCCAATCTGCATTGGTAGAATTGGTTTCCACATTGGAAAATCCAATAGCAATAGTATAACCATTTTAGATCCTCTCTGCTTCCCCAAACAACTAAACCTTGTAAGTTCCACAAGGACATAGACTTACTTAAACCTTTTCTCTCAGATAAATATTGGTTAAATAAGTTGAAAACAACCCTCAGAAACTACTGCCCATACACAAAAAGACTGGTTGAAAAAGGGGTTATACTTATACCCAATGTACTACTTCTAACCCCCTGGCCATCTCAATGTTCTTACACTTTTCTTCCAAGCCTAATATGACTACATGTCCATAGCAAAACACAGGACCAGAATCCCATAAAAATCAAGTAGGAAGGGAGAGTTCACTCGTACCCACTGGTTTATTTATCTTTTTTCTTAGGTGATCTAGGTTCTTGTTAGTTTTCCAAAGTAATCACTTTTTCAAACAGTTTGACAGAGTATTTCTTGTTGCATTGAGCATTTCTGAGCAAATACATTTAGCTTCCTTTTGGTTTTGGAATTATTTTGGGAGTTCCAGAGAAAAGACACTGGTGACTCACAAAACAGAACAAAGAGGCTACCAATTCACGACTGCCTAGAGGCTGTTGCAATGCCAAATGGGATCTTTCCCTCCAAGATCAGCTTGATTTTGTATTGCTTGCAAAAAACCCTGGGGTTAGAAACCAGGGAGGTTAGCAAAAGGAAAAACATCCCCATCTTTGAGCTGTACTGTTCAATGTGGCTTCTCAAAGCAAACAGATCATTTTGCAAATTCAGCAGAGTCACTACAAGGACCAAAGCTAAGTCACATGATGAAACAGCACTGAAAGACATCTTTGCAGAGCACCTGGGGGCCAGGGACTGATGAGTGTGTGTACAAACTAGGGGTGGGAACTGGGGTGTTCAAATAATGTCGTTCACACAATTGAGGAGGATAAATTGAAAAGAAAAAAAAAACAAAAATAAACCTTTGGGATTTCGAAGCTGAACCTCCCAATTCAACAAAGGGGTAGAGGGAGGGAGAGAGAAAAGGGCATTAAATGTGTTGGCTGTTTTAATTACATAGGAAAATCTGCAAATTAAAAAGCAAAAGAGGATCTAGAACTACAGAGGATGTTCTGCATTGGACCAATAAATCGGTTGGTTCCATTTTAGAAAAATCGGAGGAAAAAAAACAGGAACTGTTCTGTGGGTTGCTTAATGATATGTGACGCAACATTTTAATTTTAAATATAGAAATGAAGTCACTGCAAAGCTACAAATAACTCAAAGTGCAAAATGCTACCACATCCTTTTCATAAATGGATTCTATCGATGTGTGCCATTTAATTTCATATTTTGAAGGCCAAGAGACAGATGTTCTGAATTGGAACAAAAAGCCATGAAAATGCTCTGACCCCTTAGCCTTAGGAAAGCATCGCAAAACCTGATGAAATATTCTTGGATGTAGCAAAATCAATTGCACAAAGACATGATTAAATATTAACATGACTTCCATGGCTTTCTTCTAGGCTGTTGCCATTTAAAGGCAGACAAATGAAGCCTTGCTAAGCCAAGATCCAACTTGGTGCAGCCCTCAACTCATGACCATTTTCTCTTTTCTCTTGAAAACACTGATGATTGTGAATTCTTATAATACAAAGCAGCCCTGGAGTCATTCAATTCAATTCAATAACTATTTATTAGACAATTACTATGTGTAAGTTGCCATACTAGGAATACAAAGAAAAATAGTTCCTGACCACAAGGAGCTTACATTACTGGGCAAAAACACTATGCATACAGGCAATTTGAGGAGAAAGAGAACACCAATATCTGGGGAGTTCAGGGAACTGTAAGTAGTTCCATATGAGCTGACCCTTGAATGAAGATAAAGATTCTAAGATGGGGAAGTGAGGGACTTCTTTAATGAGAACTACATATATTAATCCTTTGATGGATTTGGGATCTCATCAATGTGGATACTTCCTCTAATGGTATAGACTACAAGTCATTATGACTTTTCATCCCACACAACTCTTCTCTATATTTTTCTCCTGGGTGGTGCAATGGATAGAGGACTGGGCCTATAATCAGGAATCTATTTGCCTTAGTTTCCTCATTTGTAAAGTGGGGAAAATAATCATACCCACTTCCCTTCACTTGTGAGGATCAAATGAGATAACGATTGTAAAGCACTTAGCATAGTGTTTGGCACATAGCAAGTGCGATATAAATGTTGGCTGTTCTTTTTGTTTTGTATGTTCATAGTCTCTCTCCCACTAGAATGTGAGTTTTTTTGAGGGCAGATATCATGTTTTTACCTTTCTTTGTATCCCCAGCGCTGAACACAATGTCTGGCACGTAGTTAACACAAATGCTGTTGACTGACTGATAGTTTCCAGTAGATCATCAATAGGAATAAACCCAATGTTCTGGGACTCTTGACATTTAATGACAGAAAACACTGGTATCCCATACTCTTACTGCATGATTGGCCCAACTTATTTCCTAGTCATACATCTTTCTGATGTCATCTTTTACAATACTTCTCATGTGCAGTTTTTCCTTTGTATTATGTTATAGTCTTCCACCCACCACATACAACACTCCAATGCCCATCGGGTGACCTGAAGTTTTAATTCTTCAGGGACTGTCATATTCTATGACTCATAACCATGAAGCATTATTGGAAGAATACTGATTTTTAAAAGGCAGATCTTTGTTGCAAGGAGGAGACTGAAGTCATTAAAAACATTGCAAAATCTCCCAAAGGCAACTTAGCCTCCTCTCCTCTGCTTGCCCAAAGCCAATGAACAGCATTGTATAATGATGGATAGGCTCCATGGATGGCCCACTGAATTACATCACAGCCTGGACAACAAGCATTCTTCATTCACATGGCTTTTCATTCATGAACACTTAGATTGAATTTTTAAAAGCAATTAGAGATCTCATTTAGCAGGCTCAGCAATGTTCTAGGGCTTAGCACAATGTTACTGGCAAACAGGAACATACAGAAGGAACTCACTGTCTATTGGGAAGCCCCTCTTTTATTTAGACCCTTCCCTCAACCTCCTCCTTGATAGCGGCAAATACCTTTGGAAGACTCATCTTTGTGAGTTCAAATCTAGCCTCAGATACTTACTATAGCTGTGTGATCCTAGGCAAGTCACTTAATCCTGTTTGCCTCAGCTTCTTCATCTATAAAATGAGCTGGAGAAGGAAATAGCGAACCACCCCAGCATCTTTGCCATGAAAACCTCAGATGGGGTCACGAAGAGTTGGACACAACTGAACAACAACAAAAGGTCCCTGCTAGTTTTGACGGTCTCTGATGCTATGACTTAAAAACTGGTTATGTTCTCTTTCAGTTTTCTCTAATTAGGCTCTTCCCCACCTGCCTTGGATTCCATTTTTCAAGTCTTTTCCTTTATTGTGTGTAACTGAACCTTTCCCAAATTCATTTTTTTTAAAGCTGTAAAGCACAGAAAAGAACCCCTGAAATCCTAGTAAGAATTTTGTGACAAAATGTAATAACCTAATTTCCACATAATTTTTATATGCTCTTATCAAAGGCCTACTTGGTCCAGTCCATGATGCAAACACTATTCCTTAGTCTGCTTTTCTGGGCTAGGAATAGTTTTCTGTTCTAGTCTACTTAGAGAAATTAAGGGTACTTCTTCCTACCTACAAAAGCCTTCTGTAAAATAGGGCAACCTTCTCTAAGATAGTACTTAGAACTATTACGTAGTAAACGCTTAATAAATTCTTACTGACTTGATATCAGTTTGTTTAGCGTTCACCCATGCTTGCAACAAGTTATTGAATTCCGCCTCACCATTCTGTTTTGATGCACTCCGTGAATACTAGTGCATATGATTTCTAGTCTGGTCTGGTAACAAATTTCATAAAATCTATTGATTTCCTTAAAAGGGGATCTCACAGCTTATGAGGAAGCATTAGGGGACTCTGGGGTCAAACTGTTCGAATTTTGTCACTTACAAATCTTCCAACCTAGAAATTATTTATTCATTTCAAACTCACCCTTGATAATTTGGTGACCATGAAGGGCTTTTCCCCATAGTGGGTAATTTTATATGTCAGTCTCTAACATAGAGCTAACTTCCTCATCAAAAAAGACAGAATTCTCTAAATTCGTACGTTGAGGTTTGACAAGTGTGAGAACCACAAGACATTTATGCTTGACTGGGTTATTTGCATAATTAGTATTTCTACCAATCTTATCATAAATGCTTCTATCCCTCTGTTTTTTGTTCCCCCATGAATCAGAAAACAAGTATTTATTAAGTGCCTACTATGTAGTGTCAGCCACTGTGCTAGGTCCTAGGTCTTTGTGAGATACAAAGGAAAAAAGTCAAACTGTTTTTGCCCTCAGAGAGCTTAAATTCTATCAGGAGAAGAGAAACATTTTTACATATAAGTAAAAAAAAAAAACAGACACAAAGTAAAATCAAAGTAAATCCAGTGGGGGCCATGAGGGATGGACATTAGCAGGCAGGAGGAGATGGCATCAGCAAAGGTCTCATGTAGGAGATAGCATTAGAACTGACCTCTGACAGAAGACCCACCATGATTTAACAGCAAAGTGAGACCTCCCTCTATAACTTTTTAACAAGCCATTCACAGGTGCACTAAATCTATTCACTCTGTGCGCTTCCAGAGTATAACCACATCATTTATCAACAACCTTTCTTTTTTCTAAAGGTTCTTCCTTCCTTCCCATATTGAGATCTGTCTACCTTAAATTCTCTAAGCTATATGGATATATTATTGTCTAAGCATCTTATGCTTTGCTCAGCCTTCTGGGAAGAGGCATAGGTATATGTCAAGATGTGTGAGTACCACCCTCAATGATTTAGTGGACATTCAGCTTCCCACAAGTCCTCTTCCCTGGATGACTAAGAGATCTTTCCCCATCAGCCATGTCATGCTCAACAATACATACTTACAGATTCAGGGGCCTTGATGAACACTTTATTTCTTCCAAGTTGGAACTGATCAGCGTCCATGTTAACTGATTGCAGCAGGTGGAGAACACCTTGTTTCTCATCTCCTTTCCATGATGGCCAAGTTGCTTTGGTCAGAATGGCATATCTGAGGCAATTGAGGAGAAAACAAAGAGAAAGAACTCAGAATTTTATGGGCTTTCCCAAGAGAAGGAGGGCGGAATTCTTGCCCCAAATGTTCACAGGGCCCAATGGTGACTGCTGAGAGACTTAGAAGTCCATCAGAATAGTTGGGGAAATGTTTACCTATGGCATGTATAGCAAACATTTTGTTGAAATAACTATCAATTTTAGAGCTACACATCTCCTTTCTATCTGAACATTTCTTTCTTGAGCCTCTGAAATCCAACTTTCATTCCTACCCTCCCCTTGCCCCCAGTAATGACATTCTTAAAGTACTACCAAGGGATTGGGGAGGGGCAGATCCAAAAGTCTCTCTCTCCTTTTTGCTCCTCCCTCTTCCTTTTCTTCTAGCTGTGGGTGCCTGTAAAAGTGCCATCTTGATCCTCTGCTTTTCTTGCCCTATGCTCACTTACTGAATCTCCTTCTTCCCCTACTTCCCCTTCCCCAGCCCCTGCCACACGCTTTCCCATGAATGAAGATGATTTCCAAATTTTCTTCAGTTCTGACCTCTCTCTCATAACCTGTATTCCACTTCACTCTGCCCAACTACTTACACAACACTTTCACTTGAATAACCCCAGATGAATCTTCCTAAAACAATGCCTCTATGATATTCTTTGTTCAAGAGTCTGCAACAACTCCTGACTGCCCATTACGTTAAGCCCCAATTCCTGTACTTAGTATTTAGGCTTTTCCATGGTCTGGTGCTAACTTTCCTACCCAATCTTACTTCAACATTCCTCTAGTCCATACTGCTTCTGACACATGGATTTCTCAAGAGGAAATATTACTAGGTACTACTTAATAAGGCACCATTTTCAATTGGCAAGTGAATTTGTGGTATGCATAGTTGTTGCCTCAGTGTTTTAAAAATACTCCAAAAATGTGTTTTCTTAAGCAGACCAAACATTTCCCTGCGTATAGTCTGGTTTAAACTATTAAATTATTTAGCAACATTTTGTGACATTCAAAAGTAAATTCCAGCCCTCCTTAGGCCCAGATGATCCCGAATCCTGCTCAAGCCAATAGAGGTCTGGGTAATGGGACTTTGATGCTTATGGTTCTCAACTCACTTCTGCATATTTTAAGTACTCCACTTTGCTTTTCTGTAAATCTTGTTTAAAGCATCTACAAAATGTGCTGAAGGCCTTTTTCTGTTCGTTTTTCTATTTTGGGGGTACCAATGTAATACTAAGGTACCCCACCTGTTAGTTTTCATTTGTGAAACATTACTGCTTCACCTCTTTTTCCAGGCAAACATATTCATGATGTCTTTTATGCCCCATTAGTGCAAGTTATACATAGTTCACTTACATCCACTTTATTTCCATTGCCCCTTGGGTTACCTGCAATTTCAGTCCTTGTGAGATGGTGGCAAGTCATGATTCAAAGCCGAACAGCGACACTGCTATTCATTAGTAGGTCTTTTGTACCATGAAATTTCCAAAATGGCATCAGATAAGGGGAAGAGGATAACCATTTATTAAGCAACTGCTTATGTTCCAGGCGCTATGCTAAGCACTTTACAAATATCTCTTCTTCTCATTCAATTCTGGGCTTATGCTGTTTTTTGCAAAGATGTTAACAGCACTTTCCCAAGATTTCTCCCCCCCCCACTCTCTCTTTCTCCCTCCCTCTCTCTGCCTCTCTCCTTCCTTTCCTCCTTCCATTTATTTACCTACTCATCTATCCCAACAGAAACCCGAGGGGCTCTCCATTCAAACAGAGGCTGTTAACTTGAGCAAAAGAAAGATTATAGATCAGAGCTAGAAGGTTTCTTAGTCCAATTGTCCCATTTTATATTTGAGGAACCTGAAGATCAGGCAGGATAAGTCACTTGCTCAAACAGACAATATGCAATAGAGCTATAATTAGAACTTGGATCATTTATTTCCTGCTGTTTTCCATCGGCTTTGTCTTGTCCTTTTAGCTAGTTAAGCTGATCTCCTTTGAGGGATGATGGATTTCAAAGAGGAGACTTCATGGAATTTTGAGATTCGATGCAATTATTATTTTTTAAGATGAAATTTATTCACCTCAAACAAAACAAACACTATCAACGAAAAGAAACTAAAGACCCCAAGGCCCATAAACAATTAAACAAAACCACATTAAAATGTGGTTGTGAATGCTTGTACACATGGCTGTATCCTTTTATTATTTACCAATTAGTAAGTAAAACAAAAAAAAATATGCATCAACTTTTGTGCTTGGCACATGATAAGTGTGATATAAATACTAGCTATTATTAGGGACCCCTAGGTGGTACAGTGGATAAAGCATCAGGTCTAGAGTCAGGAAGACCTGAGTTCAAATCCGGCCTTAGACGCTTACTAGCTATGTGACTCTGGGCATATCGCTTCATCTGCTTGCCTTAGTTTCCTTCATCTGTAAAATGGGCATAATAATAGCCCCACTTCTCAGGGTTCGTTTGAGGATCAAATGAGATAATAATTCTTAGGAGCTTACACAGTGTCTGGTACATAGTAAGTGCTATATACATGTTAGATATTATTATTGTTATTAGCTAATATTTATGTCTGGGGAGGGAAATGGCAAACCACTCCAGCATCTTTGCCAAGAAAACCACAGATGGGGTCACAAAGAGTTGGACATGACTGAACAACAAAACAACAAAAATGTATATAGTGCTTTAAGATTTGCAAAGGACTAAATACTTTCTTACTTTATTCTTATAACAACCCAAGGAGGTAGGCATCAATGCTATCCCATTTTATAGATAAGGAAACTGATACAGAAGTCAAGTGACTTACTGAGGGTCACACAACTAAGTTACGTATTTGAGGCAGGTTTTGAACATGTGTTCCTGATTACAGGTTCAGTGTTCTAACCACTGCACCACCTAGTTTCCTTTCATCTATGTTATCCATGTTTTATCATTATATTTATTTCTGCTTGCCATTTTCTTCCCTGAAATCAATGTGCATATTGTTCTTTAGGTAGTACCATTTTTATTCTATATCACTTTATGTAAAGCTTCCCACCTTTCTCTGAATTTATAGGACCATTGACTTAGAGTAGGAAGTAACCTTAGAGGCCACCAAGTCCAACCCTTTCATTTTCCAGATGAGGAAACTGAGACACAGAAAGGGTAAGTGCCTTGTGTAGAATCACACAACCAGTAAGAGTCTGAGGCTGGATTTGAAATCAGGTCCTCCTGACTCCAAGTTCAGTGACCTACCTATTGTACCATGTAGACCCTCATTCTTCATATTCAATATTCCTTAAGCATGGCATATTTTTCTATGGTACATTATACTTTCTTCATATATCAATATTTATTTAGCCATTTCCCAATCATTAGACACATAATTTGTTTCCAGTATTGGTTTTCTTTGCTATTACAAGGTCATGCTGCTAAGAATATTTTCCTACAAATGAGTCTTTTTTTCTGTCTGTTTTCCCACATAGAGTATGAAGTGGGATTGCAGGTTTAAAATATTTGGGGATTTTTCTAACTTTGGTTGCATTTTGATGAATTTTGTTCTACTTTACATTGCTTTCCAAAATGGCCAAATCAATTCACGGCTCCAGCAGAAATGAATTGGCATGATGATTCCCCCACGTGTCAGTGAGCATTAAATTTTGTCACTTTTTGCCATTTCTGATATGAGTAGGCTGTAGCATATCACCAATGAAGAATACCAAGCATAAGAGTAAAGGATGTCATTAAGGGATTGTGACAAGAAGAGAAGAAGAGCTGGCAACGGGCAAGTGTGAGAGGTCACAGGTGGGCAGCCAGAGTGTCCCACTGACTTTACTTTACACGTTAGGAGAAACAAGGAAACCTCGAGCACATCACATGGACCCTCTTGGGCAAACTTTTGAACGCCTCAGAATTACCTTACTATGGATCTTTCTATTTTTTCCCGCAATTATCAACACTTTTTCTAAGCAGTTGTTGATTGCTTGGGTTTCTCCTTTTGAGAACTGTCTATTTATATCTTTTGACCATGTTTTAGAGAATGGATCACATTCTTTAAAAATTCGTGTCTACTCCCTATAGATTTCTTACTACATTTAGTATATTGGTATAATGAATCCCAGGAACCTTTGGAGAACTCTGCCATCAACAAGGAGCCCAGCCTCCATTTTGAATTCTGGGCAAATATCCTTTCATTATATTGCATTATATACTGTATATGCGTAGTTTTGTGCATATACATGTCTACTTCTTTTTGTCATGATATTGATTTTTAGTAGATCATTGAACAAAATTATTTCCACGGTTACATCTATCATAGGATCACAATGTTAATTTATGTAAGCACGGGAGACATTTCATGAATGAAATGCCTTTAAGGCTAGATTTGTCCTACTACTTCAAATGCTTTGAAAAAACTAACAACAAATAATACATTGACATGGTGGGATTTATATTCTTTACATCTCCTCAGTTGTAAGACTGTGGAAATATTATTTACTGTAGAAAATGATCAGCAAAAGCCTATCTGTTCTCCTTTCATGATTTCATCAAGGACACCCTAAACGTATGTAAAGACACACTGAAATTAAGGCAAATGCTGCCCAATTGTAATGACCAATTAAGACGTTAGAACCAATTGTCCATATCTGAACTCTTCCATTTTAGTATGCAATATACTATTTGAGGAAGTAGCAATGTTACTAGTTGCAGCAAAAAACTAGAAACACAGTTAGTGCCCATTGACTGGGGAATGATTGAAAAAAATGTTGTGGTATGTGGATGTGATGGAATATTATTGTGAATTATTGTGAACAATTTACAATATGATAGGATAAGTGTGTGAAATTCAAAGAAATGTAGGAAGATGCATATGAACTGATGCAGAACAAAATAAGCATTAGCTTTTCCTATCTAAATATCCTTTTTGTCCAAGTCTTTACTCTGAGTAGACGTTAGACACTACCTATTTAAGCAAATTAGAACAAAAAAGAACAATAAGTTCTTCTCACTAGTAAATCTGGCAAAATCACAAAAAAGGCCAGAGGCAGTACTGCTGTGAGTCAAAAAAATCTACCTTGACATGCTGTTCTAATATCAACACATTATGCTCCTATTATAAGCGGCTATCATCTCTTATCAAATAGCCCATGATGACATTTTCACATGAAATGCTCAGTTAGAGTGATGCTGTTGGATGCCTTTAGGTAACACATTGTAGGCCAGAGGGCCTTTGGAAGCTAGCTGACCATTTCTACAATTCTTTCATGGCCACCTTAAGATGGATGGGTTGGTTACATCAAATTGTTCTTTTACATATGTACTTAAATCCCTTTCAAAGAAAATCTACCCATATCATGGGAACTGACAGTTCCTTTGAAGTGACCACTCCCAAATTTCTATTTGCTTCTTCTCATAATAAAAGTTTTCATCATCAGAGGCCTTGCTTGTTTTTTGAAACTTTATGGAAACTGTTCTGGTGAAAAGGTAGACTTTACTGGTTAAAATCTTCTCATCTCCCAAGAGTGCGTTGAGCTACCTCGTACACTTGAGAAAACCTTTGAAATTTATCCTGGCTGTTTCATATTTGTAGAAAACCAATGGCATGTTAGGAGACTGAGCACTTTGCTGGGGATGAGGAGTTGGTCCATTTTCCATGAGGATGTTAAAGAATCATAGATAATTAGAGCTAAAGGATCTCACAGCTCTAGCACCAAAGATTCAGAGCTGGAAGGGAACAGATCACTCATTTAGGTCCAGGGAAGTAAAGTGACTTGTCCAAGGTTACATTGCTAGTCAGTGGGTAGATGCCACACTAGAATCCAGTAACTACAACAAAAAATTTTTAAGTACCTACTCTGTGTAGGTCACTGTACTGGGCCTAGACAAGATGTAATGTCTACCTCATATTCTAGATGAGCTACTTGGATTTCCTGCTCAATTAAGCAGCTATCATTATATAAAATCCAGACATTTATACTTTGTAAATGGCTCCCGTATTATGTATACCGGGCATGTCTTCAGCCATCCATTTCCCAAGTGGCCATTTATAGAAAGGGACCACTGTGTGGTTACTGTTATTTCACTCAAAGATTAAAAGATGCAATCTCTGTCCTCGCTGCCTTTTATTTTAAACCTCGACTGACATTTTATGCTGGATAGTCTTGGTCATCTTGCCAGGCAATCTTGAACATACGATACCAAAAATAGAACACCAATCCAATAGGAAAAATGGTCTTCTAGGAAGTATTGGGTTTCAAAGGCTGGAGCTGAGCCTCTCCAGAGATTTCCAGTTCCCTATTACACCATTATCTTTGCATCTTGTTTTCAGGTCACTACAACTGATTATCCAGAACTCTATCCAGGAGAATACAATCGTTCTAGGGTCAGAACAAGGGCTACATTACAAGGTGCAGTAAGAGAAGACATTCAATAGATACTCAAAGTGTGATGAAACCTCACATTAGATTTACTTAGGGCAGAGGTCATACTGAATTAAAGTCTAAACTATAGAACAACTAAAAAAAAGAACTGTAGTTTTATTGTTCTCATATACAAGCCGACAAAGTAGAATCGCTGTCAAATCTGAAATAATGCAGAGATAACCATTTGTAATTAGGGCATCACCTTACATGTGAGCTCTTTGGTGGCTTCCTTGGATTCCTTCAAGTGCCAGCTAAAATCCCACCTTCTACAGGGAGCCTTTCCCAGGCTCTCTTGATTCTAGTACCTTCTCTCTGTTGAACATTTCCTATTTAACCTGTATATAGTTTGTTTGTACTGAGTTGTTTGCATGTTGTCTCCCCCATTAGAATGTAAGGCAGGGACTCTTTTGCCTTTCTTTACACAGTACCTGGCACATAGTAAGCACTTAATAAATGCTTACTGACTATTGAAAAACTTCTTCAAGTAGGCTAAGCATTCCTTTGAAACCTTATTTATACTGTTAACTTGAAGGGTGAACTCTTTTTCCATTCATAGTACAAAGCCAGACCTGCATACCTAGGGTAACAATTACAATGAGCTCAGAATTTGTGATGTTTTTAGCAGGTTCACATCCTACAGGACACAGTTTGTGTCGCTATTTTAGTAAAACTTTAGCATCCTATTGCAAAACTCTGTCAAAGCATGGACAGAGATGTCACTTATTCATTACCTTTGTAGGAATTTCTGGAAGACTCGTCGATAGGCATAACCAGCTCTTCTGACCCGAATATTTTCTTTCAATCCCAGGTATTCCACCTGATGTTTTACCCTGTAAGAAGCAAAAGGGCATCAAGAGATTTAAAGTTAAATAACATCCAAACGTTTGTAGTTCTTAATGATTATTTCCCTTCCATAATAGATTCCTAACTCACAAATGGAAGAAACCACGTTGAAAACACTGAAGAATGCCTCCTTCTGTTCCTGTTTAGACCAACAAGAATGATATGTACATCTAGATAAATCTGATTAATCATGTCATAAATTTTTTTTTCATCTTTCGAGCTATAACAAAAAAAAAAACCCCACTATATAAACGTGAGCTATTGTATTATCTACTTTTGAGAGGTTGCACCCTGCAAATTCAGTATGGTAAGTTTCCCAATGTAGAAACTCCTTCAATTGATGCAAACTGGAAACTTTCTGTAGAATAAAGTGTTGCCTGGAGCGATGTTAATTGATTTGCTTTGCATATATCACCTTCCTACTGGATAAATTCCAATGGATCCCAACCAATAACCTATAGGATCAAATATAAAATCCTGCTTGGCATTCAAATTCCTTCCTAGCCTAACCATTATGTCTTCTCATCATTTTGTTTTGTTTCTCAGTCATATCCACCTCTTTGTGACCCCATTTGGGGTTTTCTTAGCAAAGACTGGAGTGGTTTGCCATTTCCTTCTCCAGCTCATTTTACAGATGAAGAACTGAGACAAACAGGGTTAAGTGACTTGCTCAGGGTCACACAGCTAGTAAATGTCTGAGGCCAGATTTGAACTTTTCCTAACTGTAGGCCCAGTACTTCCTCCACTGCACCATCTACTTGCCCCACTTTTCTAGTATTCTTACACCTTACTCTTCAACATGTATTATTTGATCCACTGACAAGACACATCATCTCCCAGGTCCAGGTATTTTCACTGACTGTCTCCCATGCCTGGAATGTTCTCTCTCCTCATCTCCATCTCCTGGCTTCTTTCAAGTCTCAGCAGAAATACCTCCTTCTATAAGAACCCTTTCCCTATTTAATTCAAGCGTCTTCCCTCCCTTATTTATTTCCCGTCTTTTGCCCCCTTTTTTTTTTATATGCCCAGTGCCAAACATACAGTAGGTGCTCAACAAATGCTTACTGATGGACTCTCTATAATCTCTCTTGCTGTGATCTCAGATCTATCTCATATCCAGCACATGTCTTTCTTGAGCTATATAGTCCCTCACCTCCAACAGGACATCCCATAGGCATCTCAACTCTATGTACCCTGTATCCAAAACAGAAGTCATTGCTATTTTTTTTCCTCCCTAAACCTCCTCCTAATTTTTCTGTTTCTACCAAGGATATCCACATTCCTTCAGTCAGCCAAGGCCATAACCTGAGGGTCATCTTTGACTCCACGGTGACTCCCCTTTCTCCCTTCTTTTTCAGTTGATAGGTTTCACTGACTCTATCTCCACAATCTCCTTTGCATCTGTCATTTTCTCCACTCACATCATCTCTACCAAGGGCCTTATCTTCTCTTACTTGAATTATCGCAATAGTCTTCTAATTGGTTTCCTTGCCTCTAACCTCTTCCCTTTTCAATCTACCTTATATACAGCTAGCAAAATGACACTCTTAAAGTGCAGGGCTGGACACGTTACCTGACTACTTAGGAAGTTTCTTTTTTT
>CM053624.1:124232653-124334455 GCA_028646595.1 Phalanger gymnotis
CTGCCACTCCCAGAGGTATGCCTGGCATGATCGCTTTTACTAGTCTTGGCTTCATTTTCATTACCGGCTCAGCTTCAATTTCCTCATCTGTAAAATGAGAGTTTGGGCTTGAAGGCCTCTAAAGTCCCTCCCAGCTCTAAGCACGTTGTCCTTTCTCTTTCTTTTGCACTTGAATATGTTTGTTGTATCCCCCACCAGCTCTTCATGGTCATGGGGCTGACACTCACTGGGAACGAGGAAGATATCTGACTGAGGCCTGGGAAGGATTCGAGTCCTGAACCAATGTATAGGCACCATTTCTAATGATGGGCACAGGAGGGAAGCTGTCCAGAGGAAAGGGCCTGTGCATATCGCACAACGTGTCTGCAGCATACAAGGCCTCGTATTTGTTAGCTAGTACCACCAAGCCAGTGCCAGAGCCAGCTGAATTATTTTCACTTGAATATCTGAGGATAGGATCATGTTGGCACCTTTTCCTTTGCCCTATTTGTTTTTCACTCTGGCAGAAACCAGAATCAAAAGGGCCAAGGCTAGAATACCTCTGCCTTTGGCACTGAGTTAGTGCTGGCCAAGCCTTCAGGAACGCCAGGCCACACCCCTGCCTTCCTTGCCAACTTTACTACCTCAGCTCGGCTTCTTAGTGAGGACAGACAGGGCTTCCCAGTAACAAGACTCCATCACTGACTGTTGGCTGCTCATCTTCTTGGTGTCACCTGTCATTTCATTGGTGTGTGAAACTTCTAGTAAGAAAACACTGTCTTCCCAATGGAGACTGTCCGGTGTTCTGTAATATATAGTCTGAGAGTTGACTGGTATATTTAGATGTTAAGCAACTTGCCCAAGGTCCAATTTCTAGTATGTGTCTGATGCTGGACTTGAAGGCAGGTCTTCCTGGTGCTGAGGTCAGCTTTCTCTCTCTCTCTCTCTCTCTCTTTCTCCTTCTCTCAGTGATGCTACACGGCTTCTCTTCTCAATCACTTACCCTGCCTTTATAAATGTACTTGTCACAGGCTTGAACTGAAGTTGAAAAAGGAGAACTGGGGGCCATGGAGTGCAGGGGGCTCCCGCCAAGTGCAATTCCACCAGGGCTACGGGGACCTCGCCATTCTCAAGCCTAGTAACAAAGTGCTGCAGGTCAGCATCGGACCAGGGCTACCCAAGAATTCCCGTAAGTGTGGCTTCCCTCCCCGCTTGCCAAGCATGGAGACAGAGAGATGGTTTCCTTCTCTCTCCCTGCTCAGTTCTCTAACACAGTTCTTCCACTACTGATGTCTATAATATATGCACAGAGCCAAGAGAGGCTCAATGAAATCAGCTTCTTACTCAGGATTTCCATGTTGTACATTATCTGGGTGGATTTTCCAAAATGTGCATATTTCATGGGACCCAAGAAAAAGATTTATAAGCTCCACATGTACTTTTTTAGACTAATTTGATAAATATATTGTACAAAGCATAATTATAATGCCACACTTGTATAAAGTGCTTTAAGATTTGAGAAGCATTATGCAAATGCTATAGAATTTGATGTCAACCATCTGGAATAGTGCAAATGGTATTATCATTATCCCATCTTAGGGACTGGAAAACTAGACCAGGAAGACCTAGGTTCAGATCCTGCCTCAGACACTTGCCAGCTGTATAACCCTGACCAAGTCATTTTTTTGAGGGTGCTGGACTCAATGGTCCTCTGAGCTATCAATCTATGATCTCATAACTGGGCTCTGAGATGTCAAGCACAGTGGCTCGAGCTTAGACTTGGTCAAAAAGATAGGGGTTCAAAATCCACATCTGACACTACTTATGCTCCCTTGAGGAAGACATTAGCCACTCTGTGCCTCAGTTTCCTCATCAATAAAATAGGATTGTAATAATACCTGACATTCCAATCTTAAAATATGGTCATGAGATTCAAATGAGAGCATACCTAAAGGGCTTCACTAACTTTACAGTACTATGTAAATATCATTATTATTATTATTGCCGGAGGTGACACGTCAGCATTCTTCCCTTTGCATAAGAGCTGCCTTGTTATAGTGCACACTATTAATTAGCCACACAAATCAGTGCTCATTTGCTTGACCCCTGACTTCCTGCCCATTTGCTTTTTACCTAATCTTTCTGTTAGCTTCACCAATCATACTATGAATCAAATCCAATCTTGTTGCAGGGTCCCCTACACTGATTCAGCTTTCCCAATCATCAGAATTCCTCAGGGGCTCTGGACCAGACACTTCACTCAGGAATGTTGTCACATTCCTGCCTCTGACCCTCATGTCACATCCCTTCCTGCAAATGTTGTCCTTGTAAGAGCCCATCAGATTATTGGCACTTCCATCACTTACAGACACACACAAGCCTGCTTCTCTTAGGAGAAACCCACCTGGATTCAAGAAGTTAGAGCTTTCCTAGATGTTATCCTACATGAGGATGCAGATCTCACTCGGTCTCTGTCGCTAAAAGAAACCTCTCATTAACATACATTTGTATTTTCACAGGTGACATTCACCATTCATGGAGCCCTGAGGAATATTATTAATAGTAATGATTAATGATATTTATATATTGCTTTAAAGTTTGCAACAGTATGTTACATACACTACCTAATTTGAGGCTCAATGACACTATTTGAAGTGTGTTTTATCCTCTCCATGTTACTATATGGGAAAACTGAGGCTCAGAGAATTTGTTACTTGTCCAGTGTCAAGAATCAGAATTTGACCCCGTGAGTTGTGCTGTTATTATAACATTCTACTTCACACTGAAATGATCCCATTTCAAGTGGGATTAAAACCAGACACAGTCACAGTGGTTTAAATCTCAAAGTCCTCCTCTCACCAACCTATCACCCTCTCTGCTGTAATTATATGGCCATTTTATTTCCTGAAGCTCTTCTAAGCTTAACCTCTGCTCTAGCCAGGCTGCTCTCCTCTCTCCTACACTCCCAGATACAGCGCGCATACCCACTGCCTTACTTTGGTTTCACTTGAACCGTAGCCCCAACCTGACTTCCCTAGTCATTTCTTCCTAGTCGAATCCTACTGGTCAACATTTAATAATGTTTTGTTTAGTATATTATTGTCTTGTATTTTATTCTCTCATTGTTTCCCAGAGGTTAAATCTCGTCTCCACAAAAATAATGTGAGCTCATTTCAAAAAGGGCACAGGTTAACTATTTCCCACAATGCCTAGCCCAGGTTCCCAGAAAAATTGTACATAATTTTTTCTGTTGATGTCATCTGTCTTCAGGCAGTAAGGTGCTTTTTTTAAAAATGCAACATAAGAGAAGGACCTTCAATGGGAGACAAACAAGCAAGACAACTTTGAAACTAATTTGTTGGAAATTATATACTTTTTATTAATTTTTTTTGTTTTCTGTTTAGGATTCTTTTCAATTCCACCCCCTCTCCCCCCAGCCACATTGAGAAGGCAAGAAATACAATATACATTATACATATAAAGTCATGCAAAACATATTTCCACATTATCCATGTTGCAAATATATATGCATGTACATATATATGTGTATGGTTTTTTTAAAGCAAGTGGTATGTATTAGAGATTTGTGACTTCATATTCAATCCTATATATTCTCTGATATATATCAGAGTTCTCTGATGTTTGTCAGCTCCAGAATATCTGACCCCCCCAAATTATTAAAGTCTCTCCCAAAATACATTTTAAAATTTGTTGAAAGATACATTTAAAATTTGTTGCTTGAGAAGAGGAGGGATGCCTGCCAGTCACTTAGACCATCACCAAACAGCTCCATCAGTGAGCAGATGTGCAGGAATGCTTTCTGATGGTCATACAAGTGAATTTTATTGTTCTCATCTGCCATATTACATGAGGACAGGGGAGTGCAAGTCTCTGAGGGTCTTCTAGCTGTCTCTTTTGACAGCCTCCACAAAGAGCCTTCAATCATTTTGGGCTTCAGGTTTGCTGGGAGGGATTCCGTTTACATTTCAATCTTACCTTCTATTGTCTAATACTACAGCCAGTTAAACTTGATGAAAGAGAAGACTAGAATTCCCAAAACTTACATGTCGATATTCTGTAGTTTCAGTTTGGGACCAGAAGTTTCTCTTTTACATACTAAACTGCATACGCCTATTTTGCACTGCAGCATTTCAGTTCAAACAGAGGCAAAGGGCAGTGCTCTCTTATGAATGAGGGCAAGACAAATGAACCATCTGCCAGCGAGTAGTCATTAGAGGAGTATGCCTCCATTCACTTTCCCATACACCTCCAAGATGTTGATGTTCCCCATACATCCCCGGCTTTGCAGAATTGTACCCCTATACACCTTTTAATTACAGTATCTCAGATTTCAAGCTGGGAGGGACCTCTGTGGAGGTCCATGGAATCCAATCTCCCCATTTTACAAAAGATGTGACTTAGGCCCAAGGAGGTTAAAGGACTTGTTGAAGATTGCATCTTCCTAAGCAGCAGAGCTAAGATTCCATAGCCCTTGTATTTAACAATGCAGTGCTACTAACACATCCTTCTTTTGCCTTCTGCAAGCCCATTTGGGATTTTGGTCTCAAATTCTTCCAGATGTTTCTTTCCAGAAATCAAATGAAACAGGCTTCCCCAGAGGCAACATCCCACTACCTCCACCCCCTGTTAGGTGACTTCATGCGGTATCTTATGTTGATTTTTAGGCCCCACCAGAAGGAGTGTTACCCAAAATAGAAGTTATTCAAATAGGCCTCAGAATCCGAACTATCCCATGAGAGCTGCACCTCCACCTCCAGGTAAGCAGACCTGTTTCTTCTATTTAAATGTTTTTTTGAGTTAATCCCAAAAAATGTGAACTTACCTGTATCTGTAAAGTCTGTTAGTGAATGAAATCATCAAAATGTTTACTGAGTCTGTCAGGGACTCCATTTGGAACACAAGGGACGAGTATTTCTACTTGGGAACACAGTACCCAGGATCGCAAGGGTTATTGTTTCACTGACCTCTGGGCTAACATTTGAACTCTGGAGCTGAGGTAACCATTTGCATTTCATTACCTAACTGGAGGAAAACATCCTTCCACCAATTATAATGGAAGGAATTCCTCATTCATGACATCCATTTTTCTGCCCAACTACTAAGGCATAGGATGCTTCCTTTATCATAATGAAAAGTTGACCTAGCTTTCATCTACACCAGGGGTGGGGAACCTGCAGCCTTGAGGCCACACGTGGCTTTTTAGATGCTTGAGTGTGGCCTTTTTACTGAATCCAAATTTTACTTTTGTTCTGTAAAATTTGGATTCAGTCAAAGGGCTGCACTTAAGGATCTAGGAGGCCACATGTGGCTTCAAGGCCGCAAGTCCCCCACCCCTGATCTTACACGCTACTAGTGGCTTACAGACCCTCATGAGAAGTTAGGAAATGTCATTCTTAGTCAATCATTACCCAGGAGACTACAACCTTCTACCCCTCTCCAAGGTCCAGAGTTTTAAAAAATGGAGTCAGAATTTTTAGAGGCTTTTGGGGACTTAATAACCAAGTGTTTTTGCTTTTCTTATAAAATAAAAATTAGTATACTACAATCCAAAATAAAATGAAATATGAGAAGGCACCTTCTCTCCCAAAATAACAATTCAGTAAAATTTTTATTTTTTAATTTAAAAAACAAACTTATTTAAAATGTACAAGGACTTTTCTAAGTTTGAAGATTTTGCGTTTCTAATGCTAAAAGGTCATCTTAGGGGGCAGCTAAGTGGCAATGAGTAGAGCACCGGCCCTGGAGTCAGGACAACCTGAGTTCAAATCCGGCCTCAGGCACTTGACACACTTACTAGCTGTGTGACTTTGGGCAAGTCACTTAACCCCAATTGCCCTGCCTTCCCCCCTCCAAAAACAAAACAAAATGAAAGGGTCATCTTATCAGTTCCTCTACTTCAGGGTAAAACTTCACTCAGATCATCTCAGATAGATGATATCTATCTGATAATATTTCAGATGATACCATCAGGTATGTGAGATAATATCTCAGATAGCCTTTTCTTAAAGAGTTTTCTGGAGCAAATAGTTAGACAAGCTGTTTTAGTCCCCTACTCTGACATTCCACATCACATACGGGTTTTCAACATATACAAATGAATTCTGAGCCTGACTATGAGAGATCGGGCTCCCACCTCCCTTTGCAAAGGTTCCCCTGGATATTGGGACTTGTCACTGTTTAGAAAAGAAAGTTTTCTCTAAGATACTGAAAAATAGGAAACTGTACAGAGATTCCTGTATTGTTGAAGCTAGAAGGGACCTGAGACATTGCCTAGCTAGCCCACCCTCCCTCGACCAAGTTTTCACAGAGGAGAAAACAGAAGTGAATTTCCAGTTGTAAGTGGGTGACTCAGCCAAGACTATATCTCCTTAAGTATCATGTGAGCACCAGAGTGTATATTTCTCCTGGCTTGCAAATAAATTTGTTTAAGAAGGGATGAGACCCACATAATCCCAGCCTAAGACTGCCCCCTTGTTTCTTCTTCACCCCAGAGCAGGAAGCTGGCATCAGAGAGGCCCAAGTGCAGAATAACACTGACCCTTATTGTGTATGGGAAAGAGACCAAGAAAAGGAGACTGGCATAGGTTCAAGGAATAGAAGTCACATAGGGTTGAAATTTGATCTTCTTGACAGCTAACTTGTATTCAGATCAGATAGTTCCCCCAGTCCCAGCAGACTTTTAACCAAAGGATATTTGCCACTGCATGACTCAAGCTCATTTGAAAAAAGAAGTGACCCCTAAAGAAAATTTGGAATCTGGCCCTCCGGAGAAAATGTGTGGCCTGCTGGCTAGACAGTGGCCCATTTGCCTGCCTAGGTTTTTAGCCAGCCCTCTTAGGAAACAGCCACGTATTTTTTTTTCCTTTTAGGCCCCATGAGTACACACACCAAACAGCTGCAGTTGTTGTCCAGAGTCTGCCCAGGCCCCCTCCTAACCCAGTTTCCAACACCATCTTATTTGACCGTTTTTATTGGGCTGTTGAGAAGATGATGGTAACTACCTGACATATCAAGCCTTTAAAACTGGGTCCATCCACTGGGGGTTGGATGTAAACATTTGAAAGTTGTGAAAGGTCCTTTAGACACTTCTAGAAAGGCTGCACTAATGAACTTCAGAAAAACTAAGCAGCATTTTCTCCTCTCTCTCTCTTCCTCTGTTCTCTTTCTAGGATATCATCAAAATGGAGTCATCAAAACCTCCCAGTTTGTCCCCCATCCCCAGGCTCCTGGAAACACAAAGTCCAGTCAGAAAAGCCTTTACACATCTATGGCGCGTCCACCCTTACCTCGGCAACAATCAACTAGTTCTGACCGAGTTTCCCAGCAACTGGAAAGCCTGGACTTCTTAAAGGTCCCAGATCAAGGAGCTGCTGGGTAAGTCTTCACATACCACTAACTCAAGAGGGCTGCTTGGGTCCCCTCCATAGCAATGCAAATGCTGAAATATCTTTGTTCCATCTTCACATACCATATGCCCTTTAAGAAAGGTATTACTGGGGACGTCTATCACTCTCTATTAGAGAGAGGACATTGACTGGCTCTTGTGATTTAAGTGGTGCAACAAATTCCCAGTTGAGGAAATTTCTGCTAATTCAAGATGGCACCTTCCCTGATATTTACAGTGTTAGAAAGTTGCCTAGATCACTGAGAGATTAAGTAACTTGCCCCAGCACATACAGCCAGTCCATCAAAAAGCATTTATTAAGCGCTTACTTGTTGCCGGCCGCTGATGTTGTTACGTCATTTTTCAGTTGTGTCTGACTCTTTGTGACCCCATTTGAGGTTTTCTTGGCAAAGATACTGGAGTGGTTTGCCATTTCCTTCTCCAGCTCATTTTACAGATTAGGAAACTGAAGCAAAGATAAATGATTTGCCCAAGGTAACATAGCTACTAAGTGCCTGAGGTCAAATTTGAACTCAGGATTTCCTGACTCCAAGCTGGGCACTCTATCCACTTCAATCCCTAGCTGCCCCATGGTACCAGCACGGAAGATGAAAAGAAAGGCAAAACACAATCCTTACCCTCAAGGAATTTCCATTCAAATGGGAAAGACATAAATATCTAGGTACATACAAGATATGTACAGAGTATATGAAGGCAGTCTGAAAAGAGAAGGCATTAGCATCCGGGGAGACCAGCAAAGGCCTTCAAGGAGTAGATGCAATTTGAACTGAGGATCAGAATTGTCTTTGAAGATCTGTATTCCATTCCAAGGTCATAAACAAATAAGGATGATTTGGAGGCTATTTCAGTTTGTTCCTGCATCAAGGTATTGAGCTGGTGTTAAGTGGCTCCTTTTAATCCTCCAAAGAGCATAGATTATGGAACTGCTGGTTGTGTATGTGTGTCATACAAAGGAGTTTTAGCCACATAAGGGACAAGGCAGAGATTCACACAGCTTTGGTACATTTAGGGCATTCCTGAGGAGGTACCCTTATGTGTCTTGCCTTCACAAAATTCCTGATGAGTAGGAAGGGACAAGGATTATTTTCCCTGTTTTTCTAGAGAAAGAGAACTGCTTAAGTTACATAATATATTGGTGAGGAGGCCCGGAGAAGAACACCAGTCATATGATTCTCGGTCCAATGGTCAAACAAAAAAGTAATTACTATATTAGTTTCAAAGTGATTAGATTTTTAAAAAACTTATTGGATGCCTTTTTTTTTTTACATCAGTCATTCCCTGATATTCCCACATCTATCCTAGAACTCTCATTTGTATCCTCCCCTCCCCTCAAAAAAACCCCACCATTGTTAAGGAAATTTCAACCAATAAAACAATCCCTCTATGTGCATGTGACTACACATTCAACCTTCTGCACCTGTGGTTTTCCAACCTTCATAAAAAGAATGAAGAAACCATGTTTCATCATCTGTCTTCTGGGAACAAGTTTGGTAATTACATTTAATCTGCATTTAGATGCTTGTTAAGGATGTTTTTCTGCCCAGTGTTGTAGTATGTTGTTCTCCTGGTGTTATATCAGTTTCTACAGATTTTTTCACATTTCTCTGAATTCATTCTATTTTTATTGCAGCACAATAAAGCTGAATTTTTTCTCTGGGCTCATGCTTTGGATAGAGGTATATGGCTATGCTGTAAAAGCAGGCCATGCCTAGTTTCTAATGTGAAGTTTCAGATCCTTAGCTTCCTATGGCAATAGGGAAAGCCTCCAGTAGATCTCATTGCAATCTCATTGATTCAGGAGAACCCTTTCATGGTGCAAATTGCTACTCATCCATGCCTGCTGTCCAGTACTATCCCTGTTCATATCCTTCCAAAAGTTAAACCCAAAGGTCCACCCAAAATGCCAAAGGCCTTCCCTTATTTTTCCTGGCATTGCAAGAGTATCGATGGATCACTGTGGTTATCTACCTCCTGTACCTTGTGCTTGCTAGTGACCAGTCCAGGGTTGGGGAACCTGTGGCCTAGAGGCCACATGTGGCCCTCTAGGTCCTCAAGTGAAGCCATTTGACTAAATCCAAACTTCACAGAACAAATCCCCTTAATAAAAGGATCATTTCTATAAAACTTGGAGTCAATCAAAAGGCTACACTCGAGGACCTAGAAGGCCACATGTGGCCTCAAGGCCCCAGGTTCCCCACCCCTGGACCAACCTTTTCTTGAACAATATAGGAACCTCTGTATAGTTTCCTATTTTCTTGAGAAACAGGTATGTCATAGGCTCAGAGTCCTACACTGCCTTCTACAACATAAGTTAGTTCCTAAAAAATAGCAAAGCAAGGACTTGATTGGCTTGGGGGGCTGGGGCAAGCCTCAAATTGTGCCTCCCTTAACATGGCTTCCTGGGTAGCCTCTTCTGGCTGTGCCAATGTGGTCACCTAGGGACAAAGAAGGTCCCATCCACATGGGGTCCTGGCCCTTTAAACTTGGTGTATACTCAAAGACCATGTAAGTGAGAACTTGCCCTGTTGAAATCACCTTTCCATATAGAGATGAGAAGACTCCCATCATAACAGCTACTGCATCTTTTTTGCACATCCTTGCTACATTAGTATTAAATATACTTCCATTTGTTGACTATTCAATGACTTATGAGTATCTAACATCACCCCATCAAACCTGAACTAACAGGATGATAGCCTCTAACCTATCCCCCTAATCTGTCCAGTCAAGCAGCTTTGCAGTCTCACCCCAAAAGATCCAGCCCACTCTCCTCCTCTTCATCTATGGGCCCAACTTATTGTCCATGTGTATGATGTGCCCAGACATACATACTGTTGGACAGACTTCATATGGTGGGTGGACAAGTTAAACTCCTTTGAGTGGTTACAGATCTCTTCCAGGAGGCTGGGGTTTGATGCAATCAACATATCATCCACAAATAGCAACAGCTGGAGGACCTCATCAGGAACCCCCTTGTGACCTTTGAACTCTGCACTTGATCTCCAGCACAGTGGCAAATACCTTTGGAGAGCATACATCTCTTTGGTTTGTGCCTCCCCTAATACTTATTATAAAAGGATTGTTGAACATGATTATTTCTATTATTATATCATCTTCCAAGGAATCTTAAATGATTTTAATGCACAGATGAGACACCTTGTTGTAAAAGAGTCTATGAAGTGGTGTTTTACCAAAATTGAATGTTGTTTTCATGATCAGACAAGAAGCACAGTGGAACCTTGTATTCCTAATGTCTTTCAGTTCGTCGTTAATGTGGTCCTTTGTTTAATATTGCTCACGAAAGTCTTGCTTATTCCCTACTAATGTCTTCATTAAGGATTCTCTCTGCGTATATAGAAGTGATTTCTAAAGATTCTGTATAGAAAGGAGAGTGGGCATCTAAGTTAGTGAATTGTTCTCTCTGTTTCTGCAAGCTAAGTAAATGTTCTTTCAGCTGCCTTTGTTGTATTACTGAAGTCTAAGATGTTGGTATCTTCCCCTCCAGATATCTTGTATATTGGTCCTTCAGCACCCACATAATTGTCTTGCCTTCAGTAAGGGTCTCCTTCATACTTTGTTCATTCTGGCTGCTTTTTCTGGCTTGATTCTCCATGTCAGTTCTACTTCCCAACATAGCTGGGTCTGTGATATTCAAGTGTAGTGGTTTCAGTATCTTGGACTGGGGGAAAAAAACATTTTGTTGAAATGGTTATCTATAAATCTCTATTTTTCTTCTGTTTGTAGTCTCTCCATTTTCTTTCTGGAATGCTTTTGGGTAACCTTACTTAGTTGGATACCTTGCCGAGATTTCTTTGAATTCCTATCCTCCGTTGCTTCTTGCTGTTTTGAAATAGTACTTCTTGTAAGTATCCGTATTTGTGTGTGTGTGTGTGTGTGTAAGCTCTTATAAACTAATTTATATTCTAACCCAGCGTTGCATTTGACTTCCATATCTCTTCCATTTGGCAAGTCTATCAGACATTTGCTGACTAAAGCACTTTTTGAGCGCCTCTGGTCACCTCATTGTGACAATTAATATACATTGGTGAAACTCCTGGGTAAAATTATTCCAACTATTGACTGTATTGTTTCTGTAGTCAGTTTCTAATTTTCTATTTTCAATTTCTTCCCTAAGTAATTTCAGGTTGAGTTTTATCAATTGTGCACCATATCTTTTACTCATTATCACTCTCTTTTTAAAAACTAATTCTGATCTTAGCTCTGACAGGTTGATGGTCTGACTGTATGTACATAGCTGACTCAGAGATAATTCCAACATTAACAACAAGTCTTTTCCTTTCTGTTGAAATTTCTTCTTCTTTGTTCTTTGTTGTATTATGCATATCTAGAGAATATCGATTCTTTTTTCAAAGAAAGTATTCCTAGTACAGAGGTATGCAGCTTCTCTCTACACATCTCATTCCTTTTTTTCCTGAACTACGCCATCCCATGTATTTCTCTGACCTTTCTATGCCCTTGAGCTCACTAAGTATCATAGAGTACATATTGATTAAAAGGTTATATCAAGTTCTTCAAAGAGTTTCTCACTTCCTTCTCATCAGTAGATGTTGCTGAGCAAGCCATGGTTCTTTTCATGGTTATCTTTTAAGTGTCTATCACCAGTACTGCTGTACATAATGATACATAATATCCCATGCAGTACTGTTTCTTGATGCCTACAAGAGTACACCAAAACCCTCAGCCAACTCTTTTTATTATATTTCCAAAGAGTACCATTTTGCTGTGATTTCATTCTTCTGGTTTAATTTATAATGAGAATGTTTAAACTGATATGATTCAGCTGCATGTATACTCACTGATCACTGGACAAAGATCTCACGTTTAGAATACCGAAAATCAAATTAAAATCTATTAATATTCTAAAACCTTTGATTCTCCACAAAGATCTGCTCTGAAGCCTCATTGTGGCACAGCAATCACACTGGTTTCTTGAAGGCTTCACTAATGGATTGTACAGTCTTATACATTCTACCATGCTAGAAAGACTTCAAATAGACCATCAGTAAGAGGGGGACCAACATAGCTAGCTAAAGAGAGCACCAGCTACTGAGTTAAAACTCAGCAAGACTTCTAGTAATAACGGCTACCAAATTGCATCTTCATTGGCTTCTACTTTGTATCCTTCCCCTGGATGGGGCAACAGCCTTCACTTAATTTGAATTTAAACTTATGCTTGGGTGTCTGAATCTAGACACGATACTTCTTTCCCTAGGACTTTTCTCCCCTGTGCCAAAAGCCCTTACAATGGGGAGTGGGGAGGCCCTGAGCTTTTTTGCATTGTGGACTCCTTTAGCAGTCTGGTGAAGCCTGTTTTCAGAATAATGTTTTTAAGTGAACAAAATATACAGGATTGTGAAGGAAACCAATTATACTGAAACATAGTTATTGATATATTTGGAAAAAAAACAGTTCCTGAACCCCCAAACCACTGCTTTAGGATAATTATCCAGCTCCTCCATTGTAAACTGGCCAGCTCTACTGTAGTTATGTTACAAATGGGAAAATTGGCCTTAAATAGTAAATAAATAGCTAGCAGGTAGTCACATTAACTCGCCCTGGAATGGGCTCTCAAGATCATTTCCCCAGAGTACTATGGCATGATTAGATGCCTTCTGCCTTGGCTTGGGCCAGAAGATGACTCTGTTCTGACTGGGTTTCTGCTTAATAAAGCCAGGGGATTTTTCCTTGTAATGCTGTTGGGAAAGTGATGCCACTGACAAAGCCAAATGCACACTACTAAAAGCTGGAGTTAGGCGCTTGTAAATCACAATGGCACCAGTTGTGCTGAATGGTTCCTCCCTCTGAGGACAACAGGAGCTACCACCATTGGACAAGGCAAATAGCAGGAGCTATTGTAGCGGGCTGCATATGGTACCTCCTGTAGATGCCATTCCATTCCAAGGTAGATGGGGCATGAAAACTAAACAGTAAACTAAAACAAACTAAATCCCTTTGCTCTCTTTCCTGCTCGCTCCTTGCTTCAAAGCTGGCATCCCCCAAAAATCTCTCCTGCCCACTTTGCAAGTTACAGGCTCATACATTGGACAGATGGCAGCAGCTGTCAGCCAAAAGCAGGCAATTTAGAAAGTTTGTATCTTAACCCAGCTGGCACACACACAGCCTTCAGCTGTCTAGTGCCCCCCCACCCGGGCTATACAGCATACCCTTTATCTCCTCTACAGCCAAGGATCATGCAGATGTTAGCTCATTATCTCAGCCACTGACTATGCTATTAACAAGAACTGGCATCTCCATATACTCATCAGCCAATCACAATGCATGGGTTGACTGCCTACTGTGTACAGAAAACTATATGAAGCACAGTAGGCCCAACATGTTCAGAATCATAGTCTTTTTCTCCTGTGTGAACCAAAATCTAATGTAACAATGTCCCTAAAAGAGAGGGCACTTTGGCCTGATAGCTGAGCTTTTTCTAAAGCTTCATAAAAGAACAATGGGGTGAATGTCTCTAAGTTGAAGCCAAAGAGTTTGTACAGGATGTTTCAGAAGATATAAGATTACCTGAAGTTAATGGTTTCTCTTATGCCAAGAAAAATCGAATTTAGTTTCTATTGTGGGAGGTTTTTAGAACATTGCCCTGGACTCAGAAGGGAATTCCTAGATCCTATTAGGGAGCCAAATGAGGATCATGATGATTTAAGAAAGGTACGTAGGTATCACTTCAGAAACAGAAATTCCTGCATATCCAGCCTTAATTCACTATATACATGTGCTATATTATCACCATTATTATTATTAACCTAATAAACAACTGTCAAGAACAACAACCTCTTAGCATTTAATATTTGACAGAACCAAGAATAATGCCCCCCTGTCCTCTCATCCTTAGGGCTCATCTTCTTAACTGACAGTTTGTCTCGGTAGCTCACTCACTTATTATCTGGATCTAATATTTCAAAAGGTCTGCAGTTTCATCAGTGCAGTGATGTTGGCTACAACCCTACTATGCCTTAGTGGAGGGTCTTTGTATATTTCTGTGACCAAAACTGTTATCTGGTAATCAGCTTCCTGGTGGTGGCGCTCTCCAAACTTAGTAGGGCTGAGTTTGAGAAAGCAAACATGCAAGTTATCTTTGGGTCTGGACTCAACACCTTTCTCTTTTGGTTGGATCTGCCTGAGTTTTTGTTCCACTGGTATCACCAAGGTTATCCCTACTCTACCACAAAGTGGGAGTGTGGGTATTCATTTGATTCCTTCCAAAAAGCTTAACATTACAAGAGCATCTTTTTTTTTCTTTTTTAGCCTTTGAAGTGTGTCAGTGACAGGGGATGAAAATGTAATTCTTCTGTTCTCATAAGATTCAGTTCTAATAAAAGGAAGGAAAGCCAGTAACTAAGCCTAGAGAAACCTGACATAGTAAACAGCAAAAAATTTAGAACAAGGCTCTTACTGTAGTAGGAGTATATATTGACAGTAGACACAAATAGCAGTAAGGGGTCAGATAGGTGGCAGAATCCAGAAACCAGGCAGAGGACAGGGAACACTGCAAGTGTGTAACGGTCAAAATAGGAAAATCATGTCAATATAGTGGACTAATGGGAGTCTGGGACCCAGACAAAGAGACTGGACAATAGATAAAGGGCACCTAGGTGGCCCAGTGGATAGAGTGCCAGGCCCATAATCAGGAAGACTCCTCTTCTGGAATTCAAATATGGCCTCAGACACTTCCTAGCTGCGTGACCCTGGGCAAGTCACTTCACCCTGTTTTCCTCAGTTCCTCCCTTATCCATAAAATGAGCTGAAGAAAGAATGTCAAACCACTCCAGTATTTTTGCTAAGAAAATCCCAAATGGGGTCACAGGGAGTCAGATAGCTGAAATGACTAAACAACAACAAAACAGCCCAAAGGATGATGCTTGGTTCTAAGCCAACCCATGCCTATGGTATAATAAACCTGTTGTTCAGATCTTATGGGCATGAGAAAGACTTGGTCATCAGTTAGCTGTGGCATACACTAAAGAGTCACGTTTGCAGGGACAAATTAATCTCTCAAAAGTGAGAGTTGATAAAGTTTCTTTTCGTTTGTTCATAGGATCTCTAGTACATGTACTGTAAGCATGCTGTAAACAGCGCCTTCTTTTGACCAGTTTGCTTTTTGCCTATGTTGACATCCTTACCAAGAACACTAGAAAAGTCATCTCTTTTTTTTTGGCCTTACTTATACTGTGCAGTGTCCCCATCTTGTGGTAGAAAAGGTAACTTCAGGTTGTTTGTCTGCAGAAGCCTAAATGGCTGTTGTCACCACCTGAGGGCAGGCAAATGAGCAGTTTCCAGAAAGCTGTTGAATGGAAATAGTGATACAGCCTGGAGAGTGGGATCTTCATTAGTGCAGGGCACCCACAATCTGTGGGAAATCTTGCCAGCCCAACTTGCCGGCTGTTACCATCCTGTGTGCTTTGTTTTTGGAAAGAGCTATTAGTGGTTGCACAAAAGGAGATGAATGTTGCTTAACTCTGTGGCCAGGTGAGAGGCAGCACAAAATGGAATAAAAGGCACACTCACTGGTCCTCTGGTCTAGGGTGTCCCCAGAACAATTGGCATCATCATAACAACCACACCACCTACAATCCTATAAAAGGCAGTAAGAAACCCAGGGCCCAGAGGGGTCAATTTCTAAATGTAGTTGTCCCCAAGTTTCTGAGGAGCATGTGCTTTGCTAAGAACAAGAATGACCTAAGGAAGCTACAAGCCAATAATGCCCCTCCAGAGGCCACTAAAGCCCTCAGCACCAAGGGTACCCCAAGCTAAAGTTCTTCATCCTAATATCACCAAGCCCACAGGCCCAAATGCCGCCATCAAACACATTCAATCAACAAACATCTAAGTGTCTGTTTTTCACCAGGCACTGTATTAGAAGCTAGAGACACAGAGAAAAACATGGAGTTGCCCTTGCCTTTTGAAGGGCTTATATTCCATTGGGGTAGGCAACATGTACACGTAATTAAATGCAAAATATGTGCAAAGTATAATTCGAAAGCCATTTCAGGGGGGATGCTAAAAACTGGGGGGGGGGGGCTGGGTAGGGGGAACCAGGAATTATAGAAGGTATGGCACTTGAATCGAGCCATTAAAATAGCTAGGTATTCAGATAGGCAGAGGTGAGAGAAGAGATTGCACCCAAAGCAGAAGAGACAGCCAATGCAAAAGCTTGGAGTTGGGAAATGGACCATCAAACATGACAGCGGAACCAGTAGAGGTGAAATGTAGAGTGCACAGAGTAGGTTGGAGCCAGATTGTATAGGGCTTTGAATGACAAAAGAGCTTGTATCTTTGATTCTTGAGGTAATAGGGAGACACTAGGATTTCTTGAATAGGATAGAGGTATAGTCAAACCTGTGCTTCAGGGATATCAATTTGGAGGCTGTGGGGAAGAGTGTGGTAGAGAGTGACTTGGGAAAGTGAGACTAATTAAAGAGCTGTTGCAATAGTACAGATTGGTGGCTGTATCAGTGGAGAAAATGGGGATAGATGGGGGAAATGTTGTGATAGAAATGATAAGACTTAGCAAATGGTTAGATATGGGTGGTGAGAAAGAATGGATGGATAGAGAAAAGATGAGTCTGAGATCAGGAATGATGACAGTGCCTTTAACAGAAATAGGCAAGTTTGGGAAAGGAGTGGTTTTTGGACACATCAAGTTAGAGGTGCCTACAGGCATTCATTTAGAAATTTCTGAGAGGCAGTTTGTGATATGGGATTGGAGCTCAGGTAAGGGAGCTGGAAATTATCTGAGTAGAGATGATCTTTCAACCCATGGAGGTTGATGAGGCTGCCAAGAGAATGCATGGAGAGAGAAGAGGACAGCCTTGCCTCAGTACACACACACAGCTGGGGGTTGGACATAGATGACGATCCAGTGAAGGTGCAAGGAAAACAGAGATAAAAGAGTATCCAAAGAAGGGTAGGGTTGTCGATCTTCTCTTAGGAATAACCACCCATAGTCACGCTCACAAATTGCCCTTTGCTCACATATATAGTGCCCTTGATCAACAAGCACCTCTATGCTAGTTGACACTTAGGGTGACCTCTGCAGGTGTAGTCTCTGGGTCAGTCTTCTGGTCTATGCGGCCCACTACACTAGGTCAAATCATGGGTAGTCTGACCAGCACAAACACCTGGGGCCCTCCTGGTTCTCTTTTCTCTTCAATTATGACAGTGAAGCTAGTTAAGAAGATGACTTATGAGCAATTGGGAACATAAACACTAACATAACATTAACATTTGGGGTTGTTTGGCGTGCACGCGCACGCACGCATGTGTGTGTGTGTCTGTGTGTGTGTGTGTGTGTGTGGAATGACCACACTCTCAACTCCCCCTTGGCAGTAAGGAAGAAGTGAAAATTCAATTAAGATGCAAAGAGTGCCCTGATCTCGCATAAGGTGTGCTAGAAAACCTGAGTAATCCCATAGCCCATTCATACATGGTTTGATGTGCTGTAAATCAAAGAACATTTCTTTTACATTTATATTTATATTTATTTATACATATACATATATATATATATATTTTCCAACAAAAAGTAAGCTCCTTGAGGACAGGAACCTATTGTAGCGATTTTTTTTTCTATGTACCCTTAGGATCTGGCCCAGCACCTGCCACACAGCAGACACTTAATAAATACTTGTTGATTGACTGATAGACAGATAAATGTATCAAGAGGAAAACAGGAACATGAGAGGTCTGAAAACCACGTCAAGATGAGCAGGTAGAGGAACTAAGGATGTTCATTTTTGAAGAACAGAAGACTACAAGGGAATATTTGAGGGGGTTTTGTGGAAGGGAAAGTAGACGTTCCATCTAGCACCAAAAAGGGCTCAAGTTACAAAGAGGTAGATTTGGAGTCAATGTAAAGAGTTTTCTAACGGTCCAGCAATAAAATGAGCAGAATTCAGACCAGCAATAACGGTCTAGCAATAAAATGGAAGAATTCAGACCAGAAGTGTCAAACTCATGTGATACAATGCCCCAAACTCCCAAATCTGGCCAAACCAGATTAAAATATAATTGAAAAATGGTCAACAAAAATAAACAATTAAAACTTAGATGATGTTAATTTGTGGTTTTCTAACTTAATAGGCAGCCCAGGGATCTGGTATAGAGATAAATGACGTATCAGGATAGAGAGGATTTTCTCGTGGGTTCAGAGGTTAGGCTAAGTTACCTCTAAAGTCCTTTCCAACTTGATAAAATTCTGTTATTTTTGTCAGTCATCCATAAGTGTGAGATTTGAAAGGTCTGTAATTCTCTGGACTAATGAACTTTGGTTTAGTTTGGGAAGGGCACATTCTGAAAGGGTACATAGAGATGATCCAAACTTGTATCACCAAGTAATAGGCTTTTCTGCTAATAACATGGGACAGAATTTGAAAGGGGAAAGACAATAGTCTGGTCATTATCTGCTAAACATCGCAGCAATGCAAAGTGTAGTGCTATTTGCCCTCCATCTCTTCTCTTTTCCCTTCCCCCAAATATATTCCCCCTACGAATATGCCTGGCCCCCATCAGCAAACACGTGCCTTCTCTCAAGGCATGGGCTCAGCTCAATGGTAAATAATACTCCATTATCTCAAAGCCATGATGGATTCAAAACAACTCCAGCTGCTGAATGACGAGTGTCTTGTTTAGCCAAGTGAAATGACTCAGAACAAAGGGAGGGCCGGGCCAGTTTGCTCAACCTAAGTGAAGAGAATGCTTGAGTCATTTTGGTTAAAGTCAGAGTTACAGGCTGAATTCTGATGGCTTGTCTATGCTGCCTTGATTGAGCACATACATTTTCAAGCTTCATTTTTTGGGGGCTGTAGGAAACTACCCCAAGGAAGCAAACTGGGGCCTGTGGCTTTCACGCATTTCCTACCATCACCTACCACTGTCACCCAACCCTCCCCTTCTAACATACACAGACATGTTCCTCTTCAAAGCATGTTGGGGTTCATAACATGGCTGGCCCTTAAGGCCACCCTACAACAGGAATGAGGCATGTGTTTTGAGCATAGATCCTTCATTGGAATAAATGTAAATTTTTCCAGGGGGATTATTTCAAAAGGAACAAATGCTATCATATTATTTTATGATCGTCACATCTTGTACATGTGCCCTTTTTAGTGTGGGATAGTTCACCTCTTTCCTCTCTTCTCTTTTCACATGCCACCACTGGTTCACTATATAACTGAAATCCTCCCCTGCCCTGGGCCAAATAACAACATTGGGTCTTCCTCCCCTGCCAAAGCACAGATTGATCCCAACTTACCACAAGCTAATAACAGCTTGGTTCCTTATTAGAATAGATTTTAACTTTTGTGAATGAATCCACCAGCTCCTGCATGTCTCCTCTTCATCCTAATGACCTAGTCCTTCCCTGGCTTAGGTCCTCATCTGCTCTCAGCTCGATTACTGTAATAGCCTTCCAACTGGTTTCCCTGGTTTTAGCCTATTCTCCACATAGCTGTCAAATTAGTATTCCTAAAACACAGGTCTGACTACCCCAGCTCAAGAATCTGCAGTGGCTCCCTATTGTCTCTAAGATAAAATAAAAACTACATATTGGCTATTAAAGGTCTTCACAGTCTCACCTCAGACTATCTTTCCAGACTGCAAATTTTTCTCCTTTCAACACAATGGTCCAGGTACATTAATCTACTATTCCCCAATCTCATGTGACCAAATCTTTGCAAAGCATTGCTTGAAATGTACTTCCTTCTCTCACCTGTGCCTCTTAAGAGTCCTTGATTTCTCTCAAGACCTGGTTCAGGTGAAACCTTTCTTGTTCCTCGTGCTTCTTAGTTTTTTCTCTCTTAAAATTCTGTATTTACTTAAGATCACAGACTAAAAACTGAAAAGAAATTTGGAAAAGAAGAAAAAGAAACTTCTCATGTTGTAGATGAGATAAATGAACCCAAGGGAAGTTGAATGAATCGTACAAGGTCACACAGAGTAAGCATCAGAGGCAGGATCTGAACCCAAAACCCCTGACTCCAGAGCCACTGTTTTTCCTCAACAGCATGTAACCTTGGGAAGAATGGAGATCCTGTTGGTGTCTTTTTGTATCCCCAGCACCTGATACAATGCTTTGCACATAGTAGGTTACTAGCAGTTTTTATAGAATTCAGTTTCTTCCAGTTCTGCTACCGACTAAGAGAACCGCCAATCAGGGGCCATGCTGACTCGTGTTCATGGTGCATCTTTCCTGGCACACAGAACAAGCCAAATATTCTCTCTTCCCCACACCTAGTATTCAGTTTGTTTTGTACTCTCCAACCTGTTTTAATGGAAATGTCAGCTGTATTTTTCTTATAATGGGATTTGACCTACCATAAGTGGAAAATAAAATAGCTACTTCTTAGCTTCTTTCCCATGTCCAGTCCCTCCTTCCTTTTTTTTTTTTTTCATTTGCTTATTGCAGAGAAATCAGATGACTCCTCTAATACCCAGGCTAATGGCTTTTATTAGTACAGTGCTGACATAGTCCCAATATAGGCTACTTTAATTAAGAAACTACTTACATTGCATACTTTCACAGTAAGCATTTCTCAGAACAGGAAAGCTGGGATTTTCAATAAACATTAACTAGGAAATGATTAAATGCCTGAGACACAGAGCAGGGGTATTCGCCTGTCAAAGGAAAGCATAGTAGTTTGGGTGTATGGAAAAGAGGAGTGGATATTGAATGACCTTTATCTTCTCTGCCACACTCCTCTTTGCCCCCATCCCGTCCCTTCAGGACAGACAGGATTCTGCCACATTCCTGGTACATTTCCCAAATTACAAAGGAGTGAGCTTCATAGCAGGAGGAACATCTCCCCCTGCTGGTTCTTGGGGCTCCACTCCCCTACCCAGCTGCCCTCTCCCTCACCCACCCACCCACCTGTTTGGGATTGTGATTTTTAACAGCGAGCCACGCATGCTCAGAAGCAGCTTGTCAGCTTCTACTCTGTCTCCCCACCCACCCCCAATTTTCTCTGAAGGTAGGAGGAAGAGATGAGCAGAAACACTGGGGATTTTCCTTCCTTGGTGGTAATAAGAACAAACTTTTATATAATGTTTCCTGTGTGAGTATGCAGTCAAGCCCTTCCTGTGCATAATTTCATCTTATGAGAAAACACTGATTAAGTGCCTACTGTGTGCCAGGCGTGGGAATAGAAAATTTAAAAAAAAATGAAAATCCCTCCTCTTGAGAACCATACATTTCATACTAGGTAGACAACAAGTTTAATATGTACTTTAGTTCAGAAAGCAGAAGAGGAAAGGATTTCACAGGATATTAATACAGGTTTTAGAGCTAGGAAGGACCTCTGTTGGTGTCTTCGACTCCTCAGAATAGGGTTTGAAAATGCAAAAAATGTGATACATAGGATTACAAAGAAAAGTCAATTATACTGAAATACAATTAGCAAAGTATTTTTTTTATTTCAAATTTTTAGAACTCAAAATCTATTTGTATTCCCCATGTTTAGCACATAAGCATTTAATCGATGTTTTTCATTCAATAAAATAAGAAAAAGTCATTCACAAATTTTTGTCATTCTCAAGTTAACAAAAAGCAATAGACATGAAGATTTCCATACAAAGAAGTGTAGAAAATAAGAGATTGTATATGAAATTGTGTCTCAATTACATAAAGATATCATTCCGTGTGTGTGTGTGTGTGCAAATATGTTTATGGACCCCAGATCAAGTCAAACCCCTGTATTCTCTAGATGAAGAAATCGATATAGTCAGAGATGCTTATTGTCAAATATTAAGCCCCTCAATATTTTGTGTGCTTATGGAGACAGGAAATGGCAAAATTAAGGGGAAGCCAAGAAGTGACTATGTATGTATATAGATACATATATTTTGTATCTCTATGAAATCTTTATGTGAACAACATTCATATGCATGACAAGGAAAGGAACAGGGAGATTTCGTAAATGATTTTCTACCAGAAAACACATTGTGACTTGCCTGAAAGACATAGAAGCTACAAGGGCCCACAAGGCAGACGTGTTGACTTTTTTTAATCATTTGATTGAATAGTAAAATCAGGTACAAAATAAAATTTTATAATACCACATAATTTAAGCTGTACTAAAGGTATCAGGCCATTTCCTATCTCCATAAGTTTGCACAGACACAGACTCCTTGGAATGTACATCCTCTGCCTTTTAGAATCCCTAGTTTTTCTTCAAAGGTCAGCTCAATTAAGCCTTTCCCAATTCCCTCAGGGGCTAAAAGTGCCTCCCACTTCTACTGTTCCACCCCCAAATTAATCACTTTTATTTATTTTGTATATGCTCTTAGGTACACATTGTTTTCTTCAATAGGATATAAGCACATTAATGCATCATAATTTCTTTTTATCTCCAGCATCTTGGACACAGTAGAGGCTTAGTAAAGGTTTGTATAGTCTTAGAGCCTTGCTGGAGCACTGACAGATGACATTTTAAAGTATACAATGTGTTAAAGACTTTCAGCCAACATGAAAAAAAATTAAAGAATTGAATTATGTAATCATTTTGCCTTTTTCTTCCATTCTATGAATAGACTGGCAGAAGAAAGATAAGTCGTGATGCTTATTATTTTTCAAATTAAGTTCAACTAGTCCAAAGAAACCCATATATGTATGTGTACACACACACACACACACACACACACACACACACACACACACACACACACATCTGCCCATCATATATTCAGTGGTGCCGCATTTATCTGGAGATAAACTTTATGCTTTCTCCTTGTCCCCAGTACCATTTCCCCCTTCTAGAAGACCTTCCTACTTTCTCCTAAGCTTCTCACTCTAACAAAACCTACTCTTAGGAAAAACCTCTGTCTGCCACCACAGATTTAAATTGTGGTGTGAATTTAAGGCAACATATCCTCTCACATATTAAATTTTGGGATAAAAAACTTTCTCTATTTAAAGGAATTTCAGGCCTTAATTCAGAGGGTTCTAAAATGACCACTAAGCACTTGCCTTCTCCGTCCTATGTGGAAATAATTATATAACCTACTCACTGATGACTGAGATTTGACACAACGCAGAGGAGAACTAAATAAATTGTATGTGAAGGTCATCAGGAATTATTATACTGTAAGAAATGACTAATCAAGAATTCAGAGACATATGGGGAAATGTTAATGAATCAGTACCAATTAAAATAAGCAGGACCAAGAGAAGAATTTATGGACTAGGTGAGTGGAATAGGGTGTCCATTTTCAGACATCGAAAATGTGTTGATTTGTTTTGCTTACCTGTATTTCTTTGTCATAGGGAAGGGATCGTTGGAAAATGACATAATGTTAGAGGAATTTGTTTTAAAAAGAGTACACACATACACACACACTCTCCCACATAAACAAGCATAATCTCCACTAAAAATGTGCCTGGTACTTGGCTCTAGAATTAGCTACCTCCATCCCTGAAGTCAGTCATTTCTATGCAGTAAGAATGCCTCATAGACTATGTATTCACCATTTTCTTGCTCCTCTCCACAGTGTCCGGAGGCAGACAACAAATCGGCCTCCCCCAGCAGGTGGCAGACCCAAGCCCCAGCCCAAACCTAAGCCTCAGGTACCACAGTGCAAGGCTCTGTATGCTTACGATGCTCAGGACACAGATGAACTCAGCTTTAACGCCAATGATATCATTGATATTATCAAAGAAGGTAAGAGGATGATCATCTGAGATTATTTCTAGAAATTACCATTCCACCAGGTTGGGTGGCAGAGGTGCAGAAATCACATGAGTGGGAAGGAGTAGCATAGCAGAGTCAGAACTCAGGGTCAGAAAGCCGGGGGTTAAGGAATTGGCAGTTACTGGACTCAGAAAATGGTTGAATATCAGGAGCCCATGGGGTCAGGTGAAGTTTGGAAGATGCAGACAGATCTCAAAAAGTCAGGAACTTAGGTGAGTCATTTAAATCAAGCCTTCCAAAAAAAAAATCGGAATATCAGAAGATAAGTCTAAATCTGAAATGAAGAAAACCTGAGCTCTGAGCTTCAACTTACAGAGTTCCTGACTAGACAGAACCCATATCAGGCAGCCCTTGATTAGTAGAAGCCAGGGGTGTGCCTAGTGGAATAGACGCAGAAGGCCAAAAAGACTTTGAATAAAAGTAGACAAAGTTCCACTACTGGCCACGGAAAAGAGGACAGGTTGGCTCCATCACAACCAAATCATGAGAGGAGCCCCCAGAGTTCATCTAGACCATCTCCTGAACTCAAACCATTGCAAAATCTAAACAAGGAGAGACCCATCTACACAGATGGTCTTAGTGCAACCATGCCAAGAGAACAGTCGATCATACACATTAATTAGAGAGAAGTACCTGAGCTATACCTGATCATTTTACCTCCATTCTCAATCAGTCATTTATTAAGAGCCTGCTGTGTGCCAGGCACCGTGCTAGATGCTAAGGATACAAGTACAAAGAATAAAACAATCCCCATTCTCAAGGAGTTATATTCTAACTGGGAAGACAACAGGTGCACATATAGAATAAATCTTGAAAGAGAATACAGATAATATATATATATATATATGTATATGTATATGTATGTATGTATGTATATGTATAAAATGTGAAGGGGAGGGGAAAGAACGCATATTTATGAAACATCTGCTATGTACTTTACAAATACTCCCTCATTTGATCCTCATAACAACCCTTGCTACTGATGACTGAGATTTGACACAACCCATAGGAGAACTAAACAAATTTTATATGAAGGTCATAAGGAATTATTATACTGTAAGAAATGACTAATCAAGAATTCAGAGACATATGGGGAATTGTTAATGAACCAGTACCGATTAAAATAAGCAAGACCAGAAGAAGAATTTATGGACCAGGTGAATGGACATCAAAAATGTGTTGATTTGTTTTGTTTACCTGTATTTATACTTCAGGAAACTGAGGCAGAGGGTAAATGATTAGTCCAGGGTCACACAGCTAGGAAGTATCTGAGATCATATTTGAATTTGAGACTCCAAGTCCAGGGTTCTAGCCACTGCTTCACCTAGTTCCAGCTAGGAAGAAATATCACTGAGTCTTGTAGACAGGCTTATCAGTTACTAAGGTCTAATACCACAGAGAGATGGAGGAACAGACCTAGGACCCTGCTACGGAGGAGCTCACAGGAGAGAAAGAGAGAGAGAGACAGAGGAAGATGTTGTAAAACAAGAGAGAGACTATCTACCCTCTAAGGTGCTTCCCAGCTCTGACATTCTGTGATTTTGGATTTAATAATGCACATTGCAAAAACCTTTCTCCTAACATGCAAATGGAACTACTGGCTCAGCTCTACAGCTGAAAGTGGGGGTAAGGGACTAAATATCCATGGTAACATCATCTGTCTTTGAACCTACAGATCCCTCAGGCTGGTGGACAGGCCGATTGAGAGGCAAACAAGGACTGTTCCCCAACAACTATGTGACCAAGATCTGAACACAAAGAGACGTTGGACCATATTTAGGGAGGAGTCCTAGAAACAGGTGGAGCACAGAACATTTTAGATGACTCCTCTTCTAAGCAACAGCAAGCAATATCTTCTCTGTGGCCTGGAGTTCTTAACTGCACCTTCGCAGGGGGAGGGTGGCATGGGGTTAGAGGGTGGCGGGAGTGGGTTATCATTAGGAATTACTCTTATCTAAAAGGCAACCAGGTAGCCTAAGTCAGAGGAACCCAGAAGGACAGAGATGTGACCAACCAAGATTTATTTATTGTATTTAAACTTGGTCAGATGGAAGGTGAAGTCTATCCAGTCCTTCTGATTTCTGTCGAAGCAGCAAGTCACTTTCCCATGCAGGCCCAGGAAAGTGTTAAAAGCTGTTGTTGACAAGTGCCTTTTAGTTGGAGTCTCTTTGTTTTAAGAAAAAAAATAACCTAGACAAAACAAAAAACCCCAAACTTCTTGACACAGACGGTCTTCTCTATACCTCTCTGCCAATGCTGCAACTCACCCTGGAGGGAACCATCCCAAACAAGGCTCGGGGTCACCCTTGGACAGAGGACTGACGCTTAAGAGTATAAGTAAGCCATCCAAATGCTGAAGGCAAGGAATGCTATGCTGAGTCTCTCCAAGCAGATGTGGAACAGCTGGTTTGCACTTTGCCCAGAATTTGTGTAAAGGACAGTCCGGCTGGGCAGGAGCAGGGGGCGTGGGAGGGAGGGGTGGGTTATCCACGTGGCCTTCTTCGCGTCTTAAATTGGAATGTGGCTGGCCCATGTTGGTTTTATGTGTAATGCTGTACCTATTACAAGAAGGATCTCTCTTCCTCAAGCTGTACATTTATAAAAGCAGATCATATACTGTATATACAAAATCCTAAAATGGTAGAATCATGTATGAATGTATAATGTAGTATCCCACTGTACGTAGTCGTAAGGTAGTTTTATTATAAGACTTGCACCAGGTACTTACAAATGTGCACTATTCCTTTTCAGTTATAGAATCAGTGTTACTGCTCTAGCCCATGCCCTTCTCAACCCCCAATTTAGATGTCTACTGCTTTTCTTCTTGGTAATAATCTTCTCCTTCTCCACTCCACTCCCCAATTCTCCCAAATAAACAGAGGAATTAGTGAGCTGCCTTGTTCATTCATAGGTTCAAGCACAGATTCATATTTCTGTGATTCCTCCTTCCCTCCCCAACTAGCAAATCTCTTCTTTGACAGTGGGAAACCAAGACATGGATACTGTACAGCATGAGGCTGTGACCTGTTTTCTGTTAGAGAAAATAAACCGCGAGGACCATGAACTAGTATAAAGCACCTTATATTAAGAACTGGAAACACAAAACCTGATTCAATAAATACACTTTTTAAAAGCTCTTTAGTTCCATATTATGAGCAGTTAAGGAAAAGAAATAAACAGAAAGTAGAGGGAAAGAGAAAATAAGGGGGCGGGGGGGTTGGGGGGGAGTAAGGCCCAGAGACAGAGGATGCTAGAGAGAAAGCTTAGACCACTGGAAATTGGGCAGTGGGGCTGGAGGGGAGGACATAGGATATTCTCCCACCTGTCTAATCTCTTCTTCCCACAATATCCCAGGTCTCCCTCTGCTCAAAGCTCAAAATCAACTCCCTTCCTGATTCCTATCTCTACCAAGGACTATCTCCCACCCAATCAATTCTCAATTCCCAAGGTTCCAGCTGTTTTACCCAACAGATTTAGCCCCATCTCCTGATCAGCCTGACCCTGGACCCAATAATCATGAGCTACCACTAGGTCCTTAACCTTTGGGCAAACTACTCCCTACCGTCTACTCTTTCTCTTGGGAGTTTGGGAAAGAGAAGAAAAGAAAGGGTATCCTTTCCTTAAGGGGGGAGGGCATAAGTGTATGATAATAACTGATGTTTATGTGAGGCTTTTAAAGTTTACAAATCACCTTACCTACATGATCTCCTATGTTTTTCAAAACACTCTGTGTACACTGTTGGCCCCAATTTACAGATGTGGAAACTCAGGCTCATAGAGCTTAAGTGACTTGCTCAAGTGACTCAACATCAAAGGCTGGATTTGAACCCAGACTCTCTTAATTCTAAATCCATCACTCAATCCCCTATGCCAGGGCTGTCCAAAATGCAGCGCGCAACGTGATTTATGTGGCCGGCCTACAAGCATAGAAATTTACATAAATGCTTTAGTAAAAGAAGCTGAGCTGCTGCAGAGCTGTCACTGAAATGGCAAATCAAAATATATCGTCTACCGTTTCAATAAAAACCTAAGATTGGACAGCCCTGCCCTGCACCACACTGAGAAATGGAAGCTTGATCCTTTGTTGAGGCTATAGTACTACTGAAATTGGGAAGTAAGGGTGGTACTATTTTAGGCGGCTTATTTTAGAAAACTTGAGGTGAAATTAAACTGAGGGCCAGATATAGCTCGTGGACCAGCAATTCCCGTCTTCTACACTTGGGGAGATCATTAGCTGGGAAAGTCCTAGATTTTTATAGATCTAAAGGCATCAGTTAGGAAGATAAAAGAGAGGAAGGGTGGATAGCATGCTGGGAGTTTCTACATAGCAGGCCACGGCCTACCACTACTGTTCATGTTCTTTGGGGGCTGTCAGCTGCTGCTCCTTTCTATAATCACTCTGTCTGCCTGGGTTGTAGCAGCTGCCAGAAACAAAACCACCAAGTTTGAAGATATCTCCTAGGTAAAGTATAAGATATTTAGTCATGTTCCTTGCAACATACAAGTATTTGGTTATTTATCTTGAGACACTTTTTTTGGCCTACTTCCAGATTCTTCGCCATATTCCAATCAGTTGAGGTTGCCAGATACATAGCACCTTCCATCACAAGATCCCTTGCCAAGCAGCTACTCTTACCCCCTCTGAAGTCTCACCCCTTCTGTCCTTTCCTCCTCTAGCTCTTCCAGAAGACAAAAATAGACCAACATCTATCTGCTTCCTTTCTCTCTTTGCCTCCCCACAGGGCAGAACTATTCTTTGACTTAAATTAGATAAATGAACTATCTTCAGAAGGCTAATAATGGTTGACAAGCTATAGCTTATAAATCCTGTAGCCTAGAATTTAGAGAAATACTTTTTGAAACCTAGAAGTTTGGATTTAGACTTTTGAGGGTTTTCCCTGTGAATATTCTAAGTTAGGGCATTAGAATTATGGTTTTTAGTGCTGGAAAGAATTCTCTTTATTATGAAACCTATTCATTTTTTCTTTCTTAATACTTAGTAATTGACCATAGACCTCTACACTGTCAGGTAACTGACCTCTTTCCCTTTTTTTTTATTCTACATGAACCCAAAGTCTGGGATCATTAATATCACTATGTGCATAAATTGGTATACTATATGGATAAGAACCGTCATTTAGCCAGTTACCACCAAACGCAGCTTATAGATCATAACCTCTTTGAGGACAGGGACAATATCTTGTGCATTTGTATGTTTTACATAGTGCTTTGTAAACAGGTACTCATTATGTATTGGTAAAGTGAATAAATGAACATATACAGGTGGATAAAGTGGGAAAGGGGGCAAGTTTTGAGGTAAAGATGTAAAATTTGCGTTAATTTTAAACCCATAAGTGGGCAATGGTATACTATTTAGCAATCAGGCCTCAAAGCCAGGAGAGAAGCTGCATAAGATATAATTTGTAACTTACTTTGACATTTTGTTTCATTTTTTAAAATTATAATTTTATTTTCCCCCAATTACACGTACAATTCTTAACATTCTTTTAAAAAACTTTTGAGTTCCAAATTCTCTGGCCATCCCCCACCCACCCCAGGTTGATAAGGCAAGCAATTTGATAGAAGCTAGTATTTGAGCAGTCATGCAAAACATATTTCCATATTATACTTTGATATATTTAGAGGGATAAACACCAATAGTAAGCGTGAGTATAGTAGGTAACGAAAAATTAGGAGTAACTTATTTTTCTGATTTTAAAGAATCCTTAGAAAAACCTTTGTGGATTTTTTCCCCTAATGATTGTTTACTGAATACCATTTATTAGATGACCACCCCAAGTGCTAGGCAGCTCAAGGGATAGCCTGCAAAAAGGCCCTAAATTAAGCCAAAAAGAAAAATCTTGTTAGGGAAATGAAAGCTACACAAATAGAGCATCACCTAAGAATGAGTACTTGAGACAGTACTAGAGAAGCTCTGGTCCTGAGAAGTTATCCAATACTGATCCTGAGGCCATGAATAATGCTTTTACTACATTATAATGGTCTGAAAGATGGTAGCCATCTCTAATTAGGGCCAGCTACAAATGGAGAACTAATAGCTATGTGTACCATGTTTTTTTTTTTAAATACATCTTGTATACTTCATGAAATCCAGTTTCAGATCTGGCCTGCCTTTTATCAAGAGGGACAGGTAATAAGCTCTATTAGGCCACAGAGTATAGTATCAAAGGAAAAATGACTTGCTTTTTTCTTTTTAACATTAAAATACTTTGTCTTGTTTTGTTTTTCCAAAAAAAAGGTAGGAAACAGATTGAAGAGGTAAAACCAGGTGCTGCCACCAGTATTTTTGGATTTCTTCTAATTAAATTATGCCCATTTAATGATCACATTGTTCCTATAGCACCATTATATCTCAGAGCCCACCTACACTTCCCTCCTCCTCATCTAACAGAATGGCTTAGATAAGTCACTCGAGACTTGAGGCATTTCTCCCCAACAGAAAAATCCACTAAATGGGTTGCCGTGAATTAAATCTAGAATATAATGGAACCCCTTAGAACACACACACACACACACTGGGGGAATAGGGACAGAATATTTACTGTGTTACAGCAGACATTTCCTTTAATTTCATGGGATAGCATGACCCTTCTCTAAGTTCATGTTAATAACAAACATCATGAAAAAGGAGCTCTAGGAAGGCAATATGGCATGACAGATAAAGTGTTAACCTCAAAACCAGCAAGACTTAGATTCAAATCCTGCCTTTGGCACCGGCTATGTCACAACGTCTGGAGGCCACAAATGACGCTAAAAGAAAATAAAAATCAAATGAGATTTTACCCTCCTTGTGAGAGGAAAGAATGAGTGGGCATGGAGTGTGTAACAACTCCACTTCATTGGGAGGAAAAGTCCAAGAGGCTAGAGCAATGATTACCTGGCCTGTTTCTAGGATAGCAGTGTTTCATTTTTAAGAACTGTTGTAAGCTGCCTTCTGGGTGCAACCCCACAGCTGTTAATTACAGCCGGAAAAGAAGGACTGCAGGTCAAACTGGTCCTCCATTGGCAGAGGGCCAGGGGCACTGGAATTACCTCCCAGAACTCATTTATAAATTATACTCCTCTACCACCGAGAACTGGAGGGGCAGAGTACTTTTGAAAGTTAAGAGCAATGTTAATAAAGAGAAGTTAGGCTATGTTGAGGGTAGGCCTGATGGGTTTCTCTTTCCTTTGTACAACAGACTTCCAAGCACAAATCACAGAGTTCATCAATTCACCCAGGGTGGTCAAGCTCTGGTGAACTGATTCACAATAACTAAACTCACAAAAGACTCAAATATAAAGCAGAATGGAAATTTATTGATTTACAGAGGGGATCACTGGTACAATATACCCTTCCTCGCAGTAAAGTACTAGAGAAACCAAATTACATATCGGAAGGTTGCTTGGGGAATGGAAAGCCAGAGTGAAGGAAGCTGAATAGTCCTAAGAGGTATTTTCATCAAAATGAGAGAGCCCAGTGAGGCAGCCTTTTCATCTTCAGGGTATTTGTTCCTCGAACAACCTGGATTAGTTGTCTGATCCTGCCCTGGACCATGCTAGGACCATGCTAGAGATGGATTTCTACCCTTCTTTTTCTAGATTCCATGTAGACCATCGCCATTCTGTTTGTACTTTTCATCCCAATACCCCTCCATTTAAATATACTTTAACAACCTAGGTTGTTTCCAAGTTTATAATTTATTTAAATTGATTACATTTTAGGTACATTGCCTCGCAATATACTGTTAATTAATTAATAATACTATTAAGGGATTTTTTATTACTATATCCCAAAACTAAGTCCTGAGGCAGGCTAAGTAATACTATATGAAAAGTGCTATTGGGTAACCTTTAAAATATATCTCATTTGACAGTTCGCCCACAAAATTGATCACTACAACATGGAGAGCAGTATCATGCTTAGGCAAATAATCTTGCTTTGATTAAAGGAAAGACTCTTTAAAATTAAATACATTTCATGATCACACACATTTTGACTTGGCAGCAGGAAGGTTGCTATGGTAATTTCTTACCTACTCACAGTTTTGCTAATTCAAAAAAGATATGGGTAACATTTCAGATTTTTAAGTCTCCAAAAACTATTCACAAATGATATTCACATCAGCTGAACTCTCATCAACCTGCAGCTGAAAGTTCAAATGATCCTGACCTGCATAAAGTAGAAACAGCACTGGAAAGCATGTCTGAATCAGAACTATGATAACCTCTATCTTCACAAGCAGAAATATCCCCCTTTTTGATTCAAGGACTAAGCAGGCAATCTTAATTTGCAACTAAAATAAGGACTCTTTCTTAAAATTATTGGAAATCCATTCTCAGCACATAGGATGATTTTTCCCATTCATATTCATGTGACTCGTGTTAATATAATCACATTGCCATGGTATAGAAAGTCCAAAACCTATAGATTACATTTCAAAAGCTTATATTAAGTAGTTATTTGGAGCTCAGAAAGTGTTCCCATAGAAAAAATATAATTACAATATAGTAGTGGTTAGCATACAAAAGTTTTTAAAGAAATATTACTGAGAAACATTATTCTAAGTTCCAAATCTGAAACGTGCTAGGAACACATTTCCCTTTAGGCAAGAAGAAAATAATACCCCTATCACAGTAACTGCTATGTCTGCTCACTATCCAAACATGAGAGGAACATAAAAGAGCCAGGGCTATCCATTCTTAACTCACCCCAAAAAGCTGCCCAGACACTTTCCGCCAATCACTCTCTTATACCACCCATCTCTATGTGTAAAACCAGAAACTTAAACTTAGTCACATCTAACAGAAATCCTCCTGCTTATTCTATCTTGAACTCATCAACTGGCTATGCCAAAAATCTGTTCAGATACAATTTTAAAAATCTGAACCTCCTATTCAAAAGGTTTTGAAATTCAGTGGTTTGGGGGAGAAGAAAAGGAAGGGCTATATCGCAGTTAAGTAAAAGAAAGCATAGTATGTAATTGCTGTGTATAACAATACCAAATCAAAACAAGTTTACAATAATTGAGCATTAAAATTCTGAGGGAAAATATACACAAGTTTCCTTAAGGAAAATTATGGTTTTATTTTTCCTCAATATACACTGAGAAAACAAAATAAAAAGGTTCCACAAAGCAGGCCGAAAGCCTATGTACAAAAGCGGACGTGCCAAATGAATGCTGAGATACAACAGTGTGCGGACTGAGGAGTCTTCCAACTCGGGTCCAGCCGTCTCATGATCTTCCCAACAAAGGCGACGCGAGGTCCTGCACGGTTTTTGAATTTAGCTGAGGAATGGTGCTAATCTTCATGAGTTTGCTACTTGCATACTTATTCTTGACGGCCTAAATGATTCCAAGTGAAGCAATGCCGAGATGTTAGTTCTGGCCATTCCAAAAGCAGCTGATGAAACACAAAAACGTGACCCAACATTGATTCTCCAAAGATCATTACCTCCCGAGGAGGAGAGAAGTCGAAGCTCTATGACGTAACACAATAGACATTTTTGTGGTGCTTTATTTACAGTGACAGGGAGTTATTCTGTTTAGCCCTCACAACCACTTTACAATCACCTCGTGAGCTCAGTAACATAAATATCGTTTCCTCTCATATTTGTTAATAGGAAGAAAAAAGGCTATATAGTTAATAGAGATAAAGTGCTTTAGACATCCAAAGAGTTGAGCTTTACAGACTGTGCTACAAGAGAGCAGAGATGATTTCCTTTGCTGTACACAATGGCATAAGTGTAAGGGGATGGTTACTTTCAGAACTGCCATAATCAGCAATAGAGACAAAAGAAGCTAATGATCATCAAGGACCTGGATATGACTTAAAGAGACAATACCCTGCCCCACCAATGCCTGATATTCTTGTCAATCGCACACATAGGAAAGTGAATCAAATCTTGGGGCCAGTAGCACTCTTCCTTGGGCAACCAGAAGAGAACAAGAGAGCCCAAAATAAACGGCTGTTGTATATTAGGAAGAAAGACTGCAACGTGTCCATACAGACAGTAAGTACAGGGATCCGCTGACCTGCCTTAAAGAGGCCATATAGCTCTGCCAGCCACTTAGAAAGTCTTCCATAAATATTTCTCATCACTCATCCACCACACAGTCCTTATCTGCCTTTTGATCTTTTCTTTTGGGAGCCCAAGATGCTAAAGTAGTATAAGTATAAATTCAAAAGAATAACAATTGGAGAAGAGAACTAGTCCAAACCTCTCATTTTAGAGGAAACTGGAGGTCAGGGAGATAAACGTATGTGTCCAAGGTCACACAGGTAATTGGAAGCAAAGTCAGGATTCAAAACTAGGTCTTCTGATTTAGAATAATGGATATGAAACTAACTCTGGTGAGTCCCAAATATTTCCAAGAGCTGACTTTCTCAGGGAATTTTTTCATCAACAAAATGCCACCCCAAGTCTGTTCTACAAATATGTAAAAACCTTTTGCAGGAATGATCTTGCATATCTACTGAATAAGCCATTTACTTAAAAACCCCAAAGTTGAAGCAGCAATAATACTTACAATAAACTTTGTCAAGTTTTCATTTACTTTTACTATATTCTTGGCCATGTGCTGCATCACTTCCAATACATCATTCTCTGAATAACCAGTATAATACTGTTGCTTTAGGCTCTAGAATATACAAATGGAATAAAAGAGGTGAGCTATGATCCTAAGAAAAGGAAGCTTATTATACTCTGACATCTTAGAACAGCTCGTTTTACAAAGATTAGGTACCTTCTCACTATTAAAAAAAAATAGGTCCTTAACCTGACTACTACAATCAGACTGTCAGAGCTTAAAGACCATCTATGGCTATATCCCTCAGTTTATTAAAAAAAAAAAAAAGGACCATCTTTCCATTCTGAAGCACTAAACTAAGTGAAATTTTAAAATATTTTTAATGAATTGATTCTTTTCACAGCTAGAATAATATAGAACTGTATGCCTAGAAATAAGGCTTTCATCTTAGATACTGAGAAGTGCATCATATGGAGCAAAAATGAAAAGGCAAGACAGAGCAATGTCGAGTCCCCTTGCACAAAGCCCAGGTATCTCTCCACCTCTACAGACAAAAGCTGAGGTCCCTAGTACTATGTGCCTCATTACTGTTTAATGTACAAGAGTTTCTCTGAAAAGATTCAGAAATAGGAAATAAAATGTTACCAAAAGCAGCCCACCCAATGCAGGAAAACTTTAAACAAAATGTTATCCTACAGGGATTTTGGTTTTACTCTACTTAAGGCATAGTAAATAGGGCACCAAAGACCAAACAGCTAAATTCAGCCAGGGAGACTGGCTTCAGCTTATGAATGTTAATAGGACCTATCAAATATTTAGGTCCTAAGATAACTTCTTAAAAATCAAAGTTCATTCCTTCATCCATAGAGTTAAGTGTGAACTCTGAAAATCATGCTGAAGGAATGTAAGATTGAGGACTTTTGAAACAAACCCTAATGAAGCACAAAGAGAATTTGAAGACCAACAAAGGTATATTCCTCAAGGGCAGGTCACAGAGTTTGAAACAATTAAGCTGAACTGAGCACATCCTGGAATGAAGAGTTGTCCCTTTCCTCCCACCTCACACTGCAAGACCCTAAACCAGGGGTAGAGAACATACAGCCTTGAGGCCACATGTGGCCTTCTAGGTCCTCAAGTGCAGCAGCCCTTTGACTAAATCCCAACAGAAAGTTTGGGTTCACAGAACAGCAGTTCCAAGGGCCAAATGTGGCCTCGAGGCCACAGGTTCCCCATCTCTGCAAACTGTATCATAAACTTCTAACAAAATCCCACACTCACCCATTTCCCTTGATCTAAAACCTTTTGAGACAAGCAAGAAGCAGCAGCAGCTATCTCAGAAGGATGATAATGCACCATATCGTAGTCAACAATTGTTAGCTCCATCAAGTATTTGGCTAATGTATGCTGTTCAGCATCTGCCTGTGAAGGAATCACATCCATTATGGGGTCAGGGTTGTTAACTTGGAAAAATCAGTCAAGACAGACAGCACGGTATGGATAGAGAGCCAGCCTCCAGGTCAAAAAGTCTTGCTTCTCCCAAGATACAGGCTGTGTGAACCTGGGCAAGTTTCTTAACTTCCCATGGTGCTAGGCAACTCTAGTTGATTAATATTACAAAATGGTTGTTGATCTGCATTAGTAGAGAGTTTCTGCACTGGGAGTTCTCTACCCCAATGAAATTGCAGGTTTGACTTGAAAAATCAATAAATAAATAATCCATGTCAAAGTTATACAGATGTAAATCCCCCTTACTCCACCCCTTTCCCAGGCACTGAAAACTGTTGCTTTTTGTAACACATGAGAGAAGCAATGGAAGAGGAAGGTCCCCTGTTTTCATGAATGATGTTACAAGCTTTTTAAAGATCAAAAAGCTACTTCCTAGTAAATTCAGTTTCCTAGCAGGTAAATGCGGGTAAGGCAAAGTGTATTATTTTAAATGCTTCCAAATCAGCAGTCACAATAGCAGTAATTCAGAATCTTAACTCTCAGTTGTGCTGAGCTAGAGACCCTCACCTCACCAGCTTTGGATGCTCTTCTTAAAAAGTGAAGCGGAAGGGGTCGACCCAATTCAAACTTCAATTCTTTCAGAATCAAAATCTCCATTTCTCGAATTTGAGAGCTAGTATATGCATTGTCTGTGATGTAAACAAAGTCCTCAACATTTGGAGAGAATATCTCCTCATATTTGGAAGCCAAAAGCAGCGCTGTAACTCCAACCAATTGAAGAGTCTTCCGAGAGACGGGTTGAACCTACATGAAACAATGTTTCTTCTATTACACATAGAACAACAAAAGACCAAACCCTGCCTCACTCCTTGCAAATTAACAAAAAGGCTTCTAGAATCCAGGAGACCTGTGTGGGAAAGACAATGAAGAAAGGGATTTTTTAGAACTGGAAGATTCTCCCTCATTTCCCAAGGTAAGTCAAGCTGGGATATGGAGAGTGAATCTAGGGGTGGGTGTCCCTGCCCTCCTAGACAGTGGTGGCTGTGGGAAGGGAAGAGGCCTTCTTCATCATTGCAGCCCTCTCAGATCGTTCCATTCCCCCTAGAGTAATATTTATAAGTCATGGGGGGGGGACATTTTACAGGGGGAAAAATTTTCAAGCTAATCTCTTAAAAGATTCATGTATGGCTTTGGAATTACTTTTAAAACTATGATGTGTTTAACTGAACATTTGGTCAAATATGGCAGCATTGTTCATCTGCATTGCTAAATTGAAATTGAAGTCATTCTCATCCCTACCAAAATATCATATGAATTGATCAAAGAGACATACACATTCTGATGAATAAAAAGGTACAAGCTGTTTGGGCTATTACTTTAGCAGCTTAAGCTTCCAAACTTTCTAAGCTACCGTTTTCGGGCCGCATCTTTAAAAATTGTGAAAGGAGAACAGACTCTCCAAACTTACCCTCCAATTTAGAAAATATTTAATTATCAACAGGAAATAGGAAAACTCAGCTTTCTTTCCAAGAAGCTGATACTTGAAAGAGGGCAAACCAGCTCAAAGACACTAATCAAACCATTGGTATGAAATTTCTAATATAATACCTACTTGTAAGAAACGATCCATGATTGCAATACACATATAAAGAGTTTCCTGCAGAAGGTGAAATTTGGAATGGACTTGTACCAACCAATCAACCAGGATTGCACGCATACGCCCATTGATGTCTTTTCCATCCAAGAAATGTGGGTTTATAGATTGCTGAACCTACGAAATTTAAAAATAACAATAACCCTGTTGTCTTGTGTTGCTATGGATCCATGCCTCCAAATTACCACAGCATTCTACACATGTAAACAATTCTACCTCAAGTTGTCTCAGATACTGGTAAATATCCTTAACATAGTCACTGCAAAGCTGAGGATTCTCCCAATCTTCATCATCAATGTCCTCTATCTTGCATAACAGTGCATTAGAGAAAGCCTGGCACAGTTCTTCTTCCTTCATAGAAACATCCATACGGTTTGGAGACAGACTCTAAAACAAGAGAAATTAAAATTACAAAATGCACGGAAATAAAAGGTTGTAAAAATAAAGCACTGATTTTATACTTCAAAACTCTTCTAAGCTTTTTTGGAAAACAAAAAGAAAGCTTTTTTAGCTTTAATTGAAGATACAACGGCATAAATTAACTGCAATAAGTTTCAGTGCTAAGTTTGAAACATTCGAGCAATTGTTTGGTGATAAAGATTTTTTTTAAAGTCACACCAGAAAGGGGGGGGGGGGGGGAATCTAAACACCTAGATTCAGGACTACCAAGGTGAGAATCTACATCAACAAAAGTAGCTTCTACAGGTAACAAATGTTTTCTTCATTTACACTAATTCATTGTAAATTGAGAAACCACTTAGAAACTGAAAGACCAGGAAAGCTTTCTTTTCTTCTGCCAATCTAAAGAAAAACAGGAAGAGGAAAGTTTATTCAAACTGCATAACTTAATATTTTAGTTTCATACGCTGATCTAACTGGAATTCTATTTTGTCAAGAAATTAATACAACTAGCATATTTTTAGAAAATGACATGTACATATTTCTGATCAAATTAAAAAATAAATAAAATGATTAGTATGGCCTAGACCTATAGTTACGTGACATAAAGCTTATAAATAACTACCTGAGATAAAGAGGCTATAACAGTATAGCAGTATAAAGTTACATTAGTGAACAATGGTCCCTTGTTTATTATTTAAATTTAGCCTAGCAATTTAAGTCTATCCTAAGGCTCAACAATTTTTCCTTTCATGACAACTTAAAACAAACACTAAACATAAAAATCAAAGGCCCAAGTTAGTTTTCCATTAAAGGAAAACATTAGCTCAAATAATTTATTTATTTTACATTTTAATAATACAGTAGCAAGCCATACATACACCTGAAGACTTATCATATACGAAATGCAGTATGTTTTTAAAAAGTGGGCCTTAATTCCAAAAGACTCGTGATCGAAAATGCTAACCACATCCAGACAAAGAACTATGGAGTCTGAATGCAAATCAAAGCACACTATTTACGCTTTTTTTTGGTTTTTTCTTTCTTATGGTTTTTCCCTTTTTGTTCTGCTTCTTCTTTCACAACATAACTCATGTGGAAACCTGTTTAACATGATTATACATGTATCTAACCTATATCAGATTGTTTGCTGTCTTGGGAAGGGAGGAGGGGAGAAAAATTTGGAACTCAAAATTTTACAAAAATGAATGTTGAAAACTATCTTTACATGCAATTGGAAAAATAAAACAGTATTAAGGGAAAAAATTATTATTATTATGATTATTTTTGTTAGTCACTTGAAATAAAACGAATAGTCTGACTGAAACCCAAGTGCTGAGGTTAACTGCAATCATGGCCACAAAGAACCATTTTCAGATTTCTACCTAAAATATTCCTTCTCAAGAATTGCATAAATGGAATGGGATGTGGGGAGTGGACAGTAGAAAGACTGACCTGTCCACTCCAAAAATAAAACTTAGACTCTTCTAACCTCAGACTTCTATTTTACTTGCTTTTGTTCCTCCAACCAAAACCTCCTCATGCTAAGGATGAGATTCATTTACTTTGCCAGTGGAGTTACTTTGGGCACATAATTTTAGCTTCTCTGAACCTATTTCCTCACCTGCAACATGGGAATAATAAGGGTTGCCCTTTCTCATAAGATTATGAAGAAATTGTGTGCTAAAATGTAAAGCGCCATATTAAGAGAGGCAATCATCCACTGGTAGGTTATGCAGGAAACATTGGTTTAACTGTGGCTGAGGGGACTAACCTAAGTCTGTGAAGGAACTGCTGTTGTGGCCATGTATCAGATTTATATATTGTCCTGTCGATCATAATGAAATTATTCTGTTTGATGTGGGGGATGGACTTGAGGGTCCCTTCTACTTATAAATTTCTATTTTATCCAAGTTAACAAAATTCCAATGTCATAAGGGGTGACAGAGATGTTGCCCCTTTACCTTAAAGCTTACATCTAAGTCTTTCAGTTCGACTGCCAAACATATCAAAAGCTTGCTTGCTCAAGCTCAGAAATAACATAATTCCTAGAAGACCTGTTTTTAGAAAACTCGTTAAGAAACACTGACTGAGATCTTATTTTGAGCTCAACAGTTCCTTGAGACCTCTGAGCCAACTATTCTTAGGTAGAATTTCTACTACTCAGAATCTAAGAGCTTTTGAAGAATCAGGTCAACCAGGTACAGTACAAGTGCTTTTGAAAGGCCAAATCTGAGAAGAAGAAAACTAGCACACTGATGGGACTGATGGGAGCGTACTCTCGGGGATGGCTGAAATAAGTAAAAGCTAGACATAAAGAAAATAAGATTGAAAAGTTGCTATATTTGGGGGGTGGACCTATGCAAAAAACTCACTGACATGCTTGATATGAGTCTCAGTAAGATCATGAGATCATAGGTCTACAACTGGAAGAGCTACGATCAATCATCTAATCCAACCTGCTCATTTTAACAGCAATGAAAAGAGGCCCAGAAAGGTTAAATAGTGTAAAGTCACAACAGTAATAAAATGCTAAGAGTCAGGATTTGAACTCGGGACCTCAACCATGAAATCCAACACTCTTCATTTGATCAGACTGCTTCTCAAATGTAGGAGAAAGTTATAAGAATATTATACATACTTAATGATTATTGCTTGTTGTTGTGGTTGCATCATTTTAGTTGTGTCTGACTCTTTGTGACCCCATTTGGATTTTCTTAGCAAAGATATTAGAGTGGGTTTTTCATTTCCTCCAGCACATTTTACAGATGAGGAAACTGAGGCAAACCCAGTTAAGTGACTTGCCCAGGGTCACACAACTAGCGTCTGAGGCCACATTTGAACTCAGGTACTCCTGATTCCAGGGCCAGCACTCCTATCCACTATGCCACCTACTTACCTGATTACTGGTGTAACACAAGAAATAAGAAACAACACAAGAAAATCTGTGAAAGGAAAAATTAATAAAATATGATAGTTTTGACCATAATAGATTTTTCCTTTAGTTATTAAACTTGCTTTAGGCATAACACATTGAGAAAATTCACTAACAGTCCTTAGAAGAAAGCTGTCTGTTCTCCAGTGGCTGCATCTAACATTTTTACCATTAGAACAAATAAAGAAATCACTGGAAAACAAATTAATAATATGAACGTTACTATCAAAAGGATGACCTAGAACAGCGATTCTTCACTTGGATAGATTACAGAAGATCTGTAAACTTAGATGCTAAAAAAGAAAAAATTTTTCACTAAAATTTAGCATTTCTTTCAATTAAAACATAAACAACAAACATTATGAGGGGTTCAAAGGTTTCACCAGACTACCAAAGGGGTCCATGATACAAAAAAAGTTAAAAACTCCAAACCTAGAAGAATTTAATCCTACTACATAAGCTAGAAAATTTCCTCACTAGGGTAGCAAATTTAGTTAAGGGACTCCAATCATGAATCTCTATCTACAAGCAAAGCCTCCAAGAAAAATGCATATCGGACACAAGCCCATCAAGAATTCCTAGAAGATCAAAAAAAAGATTTTAAAAAGAGCAAAAAAATTTTCAAAAATCAAATAAACGCAGTAGAGGAAAAACTGGGAAAAGAAATGAGAGGTATGCAAGAAAATTATGAAAAGATAATAGATTGGTTTAAAAAAAGGCACAAAAAATACTGAAAGAAATAACTCCTTAAAAATCAGAATTGGTCAAATAGTTTAAAAAAAACCTCATTGAAGAAAATAACTCTTTAAAAATTAGAATCAGTGAAATGGAAATTAATGGCCCTATGAGACATCAAGAAACAATAAACCAAAGTCAAAAGAATGAAAATGTGAATAATTCACAGGGAAAATGGCCTAGAAAAATAGATCAAGGAAGATAATTTAAGAATTACTGGTCTACCTGAAAGTCATGAGCAAAAAGCAAATCTTGACAAAGTATTTCAAGAAAGCATAAAGGAAAACTGCCCAGATATTATAGAACTAGAGGATGAAGTTGAAACTGAAAAAATCAATTGGTTGCCTCCTAAAAGAAATCCCAAAATGAAAACTTCCAAGAACATTATAGCCAAACATGGTACCACAATCAGGATCGCACAAGATTTGGCAGCTACCACGTTAAAGGAGTAGAGGGCTTGAAATGATATTCCAGAAGTAAAGGAGCTAGAAGTAGAACCAAGAATAATTTACCCAATAAAACCAAGTATAATCCTACAGGGGAAAAAAAGATATAATGAAATGAAGGCTTTTCAAGCATTCTTGATGAAAAAAAAAAAAAGCTGAGTTGAAAATGTAGCATTCAAAAACAAGACTCAAGGGAAGCATATAAAAGTAAACACAGAAATGAGAAATGAAAAGGGACTTAATTAGGTTAAACAGTTTATATTCCTATATCAGAAGATGATACACATAACCCCTAAGAACTTAATCATCATTAGGGCAGTTAGAAGTAGTCTACTTAGAGGGCATAGGTGTGAGTCTATTGTGTTGGGATGATCTCAAAGGAAGAATGGAAGGGTGAGAAAAAGGAATGTACTAGGAGAAGAGGGAAGGGAAAGGAAGAATGGGTAAAATTACCTCCAATAAGAGATCCGCAAGAAAGAGTTTATACAATGGAGGAGAAGATGGGGGTAAGTAGGCAAAGCTTAAAACCTCTCTCTAATATGAACTGGTTCAAGGAAGAAAGAAAATACACACACACACACACACACACACACACACGCATACACACACATGCACGCGCGCAGGCAGTTGGGTATAGAAATTCATCTTACCCAAGGGGGAAGTAGGAGGAAAGAGCATTGAGAGAAACAAGGGGAGGGGAAGAGGAGGATATAAAAGGGAAGGTACATTAAGGGAAGGTAGCAGTCAGAAATGAAACAGACTAAGAGGGGAAAGGGTAAAAAACAGAACACTAAACTATAAGAGAATAGGATGGAGGGAAATACACAGTTAGCAATTACAACTGTGAACATGAATGGATGATGTCATCCTTAAGACAGAAGAGGATAGCAGAATGGATTAGAAACCAGAAGCCAACAATATGTTGTTTACAAGAGGCACACTTGAAAAAGATACACATGGCATTAAAATAAGGGGCTGAAACAGAATCTATTATGCTTCAGCTGAAGTTAAAAAAAAAAAAAAGATAGCATTCATGATCTTAGACAAAGCAAAAGCAAAAACTGAGTTAATTAAAAGAAATTTTCAGGGAAAACAACAGTTTGCTGAAAACTACTATAGACAATGCACCAAATGGCATAGCATCCAAATTCTTGAAGGAAAAGTTAAAGAAGTTACAAGAGAAAATAGTAAACCTATACTAGTGAGGAGCCTCAATTTACCCCCTCTCAAACGTAGATATATCTAACCATAAAATAAACAAGGAACTTGATGTAATGAATAGAAATTTAGAAAAGTTATACACAAAGAGACTTCTGGAGAATGTTAAACAAGAATGAAAAGGAATAAAGTTATTTCTCAATTATGCATGGCACCTTCATAAAAACTGACCATGTTTTAGGTCATAAAAATCACACTAAAGAAAATCACACACAGAAAAGCAGAAATATTAAGTGTAACTTTTTTCAGACAATAATGAAATAAAAATGTATGTTCACCTAAAAGCCTTTAAAGCATAGATTAAAAATTAATTGGAAACCAAATAATCTAATCCTAAAGAATGAATGGATCAAAGAACAAATCATAGAAATGATTCTTTTGTTAAAGATGATGACAATAGAACAACACACCAAAATTTGTGGGATATAGTCCAAAAAGTACTCATGGCAAAATTTATAACCCTAAATGTTTACATCAATAAAACAGTGAAAGATGAACAAAATGGATTAATTCAACTAAAAAAACCTAGAAGAACATATTTTAAAACCCCAAAATATAAATCCTGAAAATCAAAGGAGAGAATAATAAAACCAAAAGTTAAAAAAAAAAAATCACTCAACTAATTAACAGCTAACTTTATGAAAACAAACAAATAAAACTGATAAACTACTGGCTAATTTGATTTTTTAAAAAGAAAGAAGAAAGCCAAACTACCAATTCCAAAAAATGAAAAAGGTAGCACACAACTTTGGCACACAATAGCACAACCAATGAAGAGGACATTAAAATAATTAGGAGCTATTTTGCTCAACTATATGCCAATAAAACTGACAATCTAAATGAAATAGGTAATTATGTACAAAAATATAAACTGCCCAGATTAAAAGAAGAGGAAATAGAATACTTAAAGAACCCTATCTATAAAGGCCTTTGACAAAATATAACACCTATTAAAAAAGTTATAAAGCACAGGAACAAATGGAGCTTTTCTTAAAATAAGTAGTATATACCCTAAAACTAAGAGCAAATTTTATTTGTAATGGGGATAAACAAGAAGCCTTTCCAGTAAGATCAGGTTTGAAGTAAGGATGTCTTGTTATCACTATTATTCAATATTTTACTAGAATGCTAGCTATAGAAATAGGACAAGAAAAAGAAAGTGAAGGAATAATCATTGACAACGAGGAAACAAAACATTCACTTTTTGCTAATGATATGATTGTAGATTTAGAGAACCTTAAAGAGTCAATTAAAAATCTAGGCAAAACAACAAAAGCAATTAACTTTAGCAAAGTTGCAGGATATAAAATAAGCCCACACAAATTATCATTATTTTTATATATTATCTTTTTTTGGTAAATTTTTTATTCATTTTAAATTTAAATACAAAACAAGGGGGGAAAGGACATTCCCATGTATACAGCATAACATAGAAGAGGATTCAATATAAAGCAATAAATTTTCATTTCCAGAAAACCTACACAATAAATACTACACATTAATTTCAACACTACGCAGCTTTTCTTTGCTTCCTTCTAGGTTTTCTTTTGTTCTCTGCTATACACTTCTTCATTGTTTTTCCCCTCCTCCCTGCCCTAAAGAAGGCTACAGTTAAAGGTGGATATATATACATAGACATACATATCTATAAACATACACACACACAATGTGTGTACACACACACACACACACACACACACACACACATATATGTAAAACCATACTATCCATATTCCCATGTGTTACCTGTTTTCTCTGGAAACGGACACCATCTTCCTTCACTGATCCAAGTCTTTCCATGTTTTGCTAAATCAACCAGTTCATCATTTACCACATCCCAACACAATTACATCCTGAGAGATTGTCTATGGAAGTTTCTTCCTAATTTTCTGTAATTTTCCTTCTATTCTTGGCTACTCGTGGTTTTATTCAAGAAATTTTTAATTTAAAATAACTGAAATTATCCATTATACTTCAACAATGCTCTCACCTCATAACATAGTTTAAAGTCTGACACGGCTGAATCTCTTTCTTTTGCATCTTTTTTCCCTGGTTTCTTTGAAATTCCTGACCTTTTGTTCTTCCAAGTGAATTCTGTTATTATTTTTTCTAATTCAGTAAGATAATTTTATAGTAATTTAACTGGGATGACATTGAATAAATAAACTAGTTAAGTAAAATTGTCATTTTTATTATATTGGCTTTACTTACCCATGAACAATAAATATTACTCCAATGATTTAAATCTGACTTTATTTCTATAAAGTCATTTTATGTTTATGTTCACGTAGTTTCTATGTCTATTTCAGCAGATGTACTCTCAGGTATTTTATACTGTCTAATTATTTTAAATAGTCTAAAACAACATTGAATAATATTGATGACACATAGTGTAGTTTCCCTATTTTTCCTTTTAACTAAATCTATTTTAGCTTTAACTTTGTCTGAAATCATGATTACTATCCCTGCTTTTTTTAAATAATAAATTCTACTCCAGTCTTTTATTTTATCTCTGGGTATATCTCTCATTTTTATTGTGTTTCCTGAAAGCAACGTATTTGTTGAATTCAAATTTTTAATCTGCTGTTCGTTTCTGCTTCATGTGTAAATTCATCCCTTTCACATTCTAAGCTATAATTACTCGTTGCATATTTCCCTCCTCCTTATTTTTCTTCACTAACCTTCTCACCCTATTTACCCTATCCCTCTTCACTCCTCTAATTTGCTTCTACCCATTACCTTGACTTCCTATTGTGGATTTCCAGAATACTGGAAATTTGTGTCCTAACCTTAAGTTAACATTAGTGCCAAAATATTGTACTTAGACATGTTAGAGGAAGTTTCATGTCTTGGATTTGGGAGCCAGGAAATCTATCTTGCCTCTTTTCCTGACTAGTTGTAGGGCCTTCAACAAGTCCCTTAATTTCTTTGGGCACAAGTTTCCTTCAACGATTTGTAAAGTCCCAGTTCTACAATTCTTTGAGTTACCTAATGGCTTACTTAGTGTTAAAATGATAATGAGGCCAAGGTGAAAGCTGTTTTTTCCCCCCATGTTATCAACTTGAATATTTATTGAGCAATTACTTTGCATACTCTTCCCTCAGTGGACTAGTAGTTTCACAATTAGTCTTGAACCAAATATCTGCAGTCCATTTTTCAGGCTGCTTCTGATTTGATAATCATCTTAATGTACTGATCTGGTCATGTCATTCCTCAGTTGAAATATTTTCAGCAGTTCCCAGTTGACTATTAGATAAAATACATGCTTTTTTTGTCTTTGTGTTTAAGGTCTACCATGGGATGTCTCTAATCTACCTTTCCAGCCTTATTTTACACTATTTACTTTCACAACTTGATATCACAGCACACTTGAGCTCCTTCTATGTTGCTTCTTCTCATCCTACCCTTTTTTGTCTCCATGTATTGTTCATGTTGTTTCCTATATCTGGAATCTGATTCTCCTTAATCATGTTTGTTTAGCAGTGTGCCCTTCGTATACTTGAAGGTTATTATAACACACTTGCTTTTCCAAGTTAAACATCCTTAATTCCTTCATGACTGGAGTGCCTTTCACTAAACTTGCTGCCATATTGAGGAAATTTTCTAGCTTATTAACGTTCTTCCTAAAATGTGATCCCTAGAAATGAACATAGTTTTACAGATCTGATCTAACCAGAGCAAAATATGTCAGGAACATTAATTCTTTATTAATCTATTAATTCTTTATTCCTGAGCCTCTTAAGGGAGCTTATATTGTGTCTGCTTAGTACAAGAAAGACACTTTTGACCTACTATAAATAGGGAGCTCAAATTCCCTGCTATATAGAGAGAAAGGAAAGTGTATTAAAAAGGCTTATATTTATGATGAACATAAAACAATCTAAGAAAATAAAAAAAATTATGAAAATAAAGTCAATCAACTAGAAATAGAGAACCAAAAACTTAAGGAAGAAAATAATTTCTTAAAAACTAGAATTGAGCAAGGGGAAGCTAATTACATTATAAGCCACCAAGAAATAATCAAACAAAATCAAAAGAATGAAAAAATAGATGAGAATGTGAAATATCTCATCAGAAAAACATCTGATCTGGAGAATAAATTGAGAAGAAATAATATAAGAATAGTCAGACTACCTAAAAACTATGATTAAAAAAACAAATCTTGATACAATATTACAAAAAATTATCAAGGAAAATTGCCCTGAAGTTCTAGAAAAAGAAGCCAAAGCAGAAGTAGAAAAAATCCAACAATCACAACCTGAAAAAGGACCCAAGAGGAAAACTTATAGGACTATTATAGCCAAGTTTCAGAGCTCCCAGATTAAGGACAAAATATTTCAAGCAACAAGAAAAAAAAAACAATTTAAATATCATAGAGCCACAATAAGGATTACACAAGATCTAGCACCTATTATGTTGAAGTACAGTAGGTCTTGGAATACTATATTTTGTAGAGCAAAAGAGCTGGATTTACAACAAAGGGTCACTTATCCAGCAAAGTTAAGTATGCTCCTAAATGGAAAAAATAGACATTTGGTATTTGTGGCAAAAATAGCATAAATATAAAATTCAACATATAAGATCCAGGAGAAATAAAAGGTAAACATTAAAGACCAATTATAAGGGACTCAGTAAGGTCAAATTATTTACTTCTTACCTGTAAAAATGTTATTAGTACTTGTATGACTGTCATCATTATTTGGGTAGTTTGAATGAAAGGCTTGGGCTGAGCTGTGTACGATGTATTTTATCTAGTAGTCAATTGGGGACTGCTGAAAATATTTCAACTGAGGAATGACATGACCAGATCAGTACATTAAGATGATTATCAAATCAGAAGCAGCCTGAAAAATGGACTGCAGATATTTGGTTCAAGACTAATTGTGAAACTACTAGTCCACTGAGGGAAGAGTATGCAAAGTAATTGCTCAATAAATATTCAAGTTGATAACATGGGGGGAAAAAAACAGCTTTCTCCTTGGCCTCATTATCATTTTAACACTAAGTAAGCTACTAGGTAACTCAAAGAATTGTAGAACTGGGACTTTACAAATCGTTGAAGGAAACTTGTGCCCAAAGAAATTAAGGGACTTGTTGAAGGCCCTACAACTAGTCAGGAAAAGAGGCAAGATAGATTTCCTGACTCCCAAATCCAAGACATGAAACTTCCTCTAACATGTCTAAGTACAATATTTTGGCACTAATGTTGACTTAAAGTTAGGACACAAGTTTCCAGTATTCTGAAGTTCTCATGGGCCAGTTTAGATTTTCGGTAGAGTTGTATCTATTGCATACAGTCAAAATTGTATTTTGTTTTGAGATTAAAAGTAAATACGATTCTAACACCAGCTCAAAGCATGACAAAGTGGAAATTGTGGCTTTGGAGTAAAAGGACTAAGGCTCACAACTTTTCTAGACCTCATGTATAAAATGAGGAATGATCCTTTTTTAGTTCTAGATAAAACAATCCTATGATCCTAAAGCATTATCACAAATATTAATAAATATTGATTTCCTTTAAACTACTGGCACAAAGCAGGGATCTAGCTGTCGGTTTCCATTTTTCTTTAGGGAAAATTAGTTTCAAAGTTGCAGTGACATGATGATGATGATGATGATGATGAAGAAGATGATGATGATGGTGGTGATGATACCGCATTTTGCAGTTTATAAAATACTTTATTCAAACTCATGTGACTGTAGTAAAACAAACTAGAGGCAGGAAATCAGGAGAAAGGAGAGTCTCAAGGAGATGATGTGAAAATGAGGAAGAGAAGCAGCCTAGGTAGAAGGTACAATAATAGGAGTGCCAATTAGGCATATATGCAGCTATGTGGGAGATAACACAACACTATTAGTAGTTAAGTAGGTTTAAATATTATCTCAATTTTAGAAATGAGGAAACAGCCAAAGTCAGCATCTGAAACTAGGTCTTTTGACTCCAAGTCCAGAACTCTATTACAATATGTCGGCTATGGTACACATTAAGGAAAACCCGAGTATTTTGGATAAAAATTAGCCAACCTGATAAGTATCATTTACAACATCTACGATTTCCTACCTTTGGAGCCAGAGTTTCCTTTGGCCCTGGCACTGGCACTGGTTTCACAGTAGCTGTAGGCTTTACTTCTCTTACGACATTTGTGGCTTTGGTTTTCTTCACAAGCACTTTGTTTTTCTCAACTTTCTATGATTAAAAAGGTAATGGCATTAGTATTAATATCAAGTTTTTCCAATAATTAAAAAGTCTGCACAGACATACATATCTGTAATAAAATTACCTTAGCTACTTGTGCTCCTCTGGTTGTAACTTTATTTCCAATTTCTTCAAGAGCGGTTCTTCTAACAGCAACTTGCATTGTGGCTTTTGAATTAATTCCTTTGTTAACATCCTCCAAACCATTAGACACCTAAAGAAAAGATCATTTAAGCTTTTGAGACAATGACATATCAGACAGTTGACAATCATTAAAAATGCTCCAAGAAACTGAAAACTGTGTAATTATAACGTTTTTAAAAATGATGAGAAAATATTCCTCTCACTTTTTTGGAGGAGTAGGGGTGAAATATATAATATTACATTTCATCAGAATCAGCTGATATGTTGATTATTTGGCTAAATGATTATTTTCTCTTCTTTTTTAATCTTTTTTTTTTTTTTTTTACAAAAAAATGGTATTCAAGGTTGGTGGAAGTAGAAGGTAGAAGGGCCTATTCGGAAAAGAAAATGATATAAAAACAAAAGAACAATAAAAAGTATTTGTTCAATAGGAAATAAGAAAATGGTCTTTTCCCTTAGTATCCGCTTCTGCGTTAAAGAGTTCCTTACACTACAAGAATATTTTGAGGATTCAGTAGAGTCTGATCTGTAAGAGGATTTGAAGGCTTCACAGAAAAATGACTATGGAATGTGGCACCTAAGAGATCTGCCACAAATCCCTGGGATATAAAAGTACTTAGTTTAAAGCCTTCCTTTTCAGAAACCCCATTTGTAAGCAATATTAGGAAGCCATTCTGTTCCCCTATTTAAAGGCATGTATTACCTTATTACACTTAATTCTGCTTCTTATCAAGTCTTTCTAGGCACTAGAAATGGTTCACTAAAGTGGATCATTTGAAGTTACAGCACTTTTACAGCTTTCTTGTACAACAGTAATATTTAGAACTGAACTTGATTTCTTGCAGAAAGAATTATTTTAGATACCAAAAGCTATGAGGGCTAAGGAAGATAAATTTTCCTATATGTAATAAAAATATAACCTACTAATAATGAATTGAATTGGCCCTAGACAAACTTGCTTAGGGAAAAAGAAAACAAAAATTTCCCATGCATGATGACAAATTAGCTACTTTAAAATCTTTAAGTTATAATACCACTATCATCAGTCACTATTTTGTAAGTACCATGCTGGGCCCGTTTTGGTCTCAAAGAGCTTTTTCAAGAATGGATTTTGCAATGTTTACAGCCAATGTTTCTGATAAAGGCCTCATTTCTAAAATATACAGAGAATTGAGTCAAATCTATAACAATACAAATCATTTCCCAAATGGTCAAAGCATAGGAATAGGCAGTTTTCAGAGGAAGACATTAAAGCTCTAAAAATGCTCTGAATCACTACTGATTAGAGAAATGCAAATCAAAACAACTCTGAGGCACCACATCATACCTATCAGATTGGCGAGTATAACAGAAAAGGAAAATGACAACTGTTGTAGGGGATGTGGGAACACTGAGACACTAATGCATTGCTGGTGGAGTTGTGAAATGATCTAACCATTCTGGAAAGCAATTTGGAACTATGCCCAAAGGGCTATAATACTGTGCATACCCTTTGACCCAGCAATACCACTTCTATGGCCGTATCCCAAAGAGATCAGAAAAATAGGAAAAGGACCCACATATACAAAAATATTCATAGCAGCCCTTTTTGTGATGGCAAAGAATTGGAAGTTGAGGGAATGCCCATAAATTTGGGAATGGCTGAACAAGTTATGGAATATGAATGTAATGGAATACTATTGTTCCATGAGAAATGATGAGCAGGTGGACTTCAGAAAAACCTGTTAAGACTTACATGAACTGATGCTGAATGAAGTGAGCAGAGCATTGTTCACAGTAACAGCAACATTGTGAGGTGACCAACTTTGTTAGACTTAGCTCTTCTGAGCAATGCAATGATCTAACACAATTACAAAAGACTCATGATGGAAAATGCTATCCACATCCAGAGAAACAACTATGGAGTCTGAATGCAGATCAAAGCATAATATTTTGTCTTTCTTTTGTTGTTTTTTTTTTGTTTTTTCTTTCTCAAGGTTTTTTCTTTGTTCTGATTCTTCTTTCACAACATGACTAACGTGGAAATACGTTTAATATGATCATACATGTATAGCCTATATCAGATTGCATACCATCTTGGGGAGGGGACAGTGAAGGGAGGAGGGGAAATTTAGAACTCAAAATCCTATAAAAGCAAATGTTGAAAACTAAAAATAAATAAATTTTTTTTTAAAAGAATGGGTTTTGGTAAAATGACTAAGATATATGTCAGATTGAGGAGAATCAAGTTAATCAGTATACAGGCATTTTGGCTATTAATAATGTTATAAGAAGAGTTGAAAAGATGTACCAATTTCCTTTCTTTGCACAGCTTGGAAACAGGGGTCTAAGGATGTTGCATGTACTATCAGACACAATCCTGTCCTCATATTAGTGGGGGAGATTTCAATATACATATCGATGGAGAGTGGAGCCAAGATGGAAAGAAAAGGCAAGGACTTGTCTAAACTCTCCCAAATTCCCCTCCAAACAACTTTAAAATAATGCCTTAAGATGAATTTTAGAACAATAGAACCCACAAAAAGATTAGGAAGTAACAATGTTCTAGCCCAATATAACTTAGAAGGTCAGCAGAAAAGGTCAGACACAGGCTGCCTTGGGCAAGCCAGGAACCAGGCCCTGAGCCCTGGCACAAGCTAGCAGCAAAGCACTGGGGCCTTACACTAGGCAGCCAGCAGCAGTCACACTAGGAACAGTCCAGCAGCAGGCCTTGGGGACAACTGAATTGGCAACTTCCAGAGCTCTCTGCCCACAGATGATAAAGGTCATGACAATGGGACAGAAGGAGATTACAGGTGTCTTTTTGATGGCACTGGGTGCAAGACTCTGTTGCATTGCCCATATGTAGTTCTCAGTTGCAGTCCCAGGGTGAGAAGAAGCACTAGCACTCCAGATCTCATGGTAGCAGGGGAGCAGGGACCCTGGTCACTGTTCCAGGGCAGAAAAGAGTGTTTGTAGTCGCTCACAGACCAGAGCACAGTCCACGACAACACTAAAAACACCTCACCTTAGATCATACCACCTTGAAGAACTGAAAATTTACAGACCCCCCCACCCAAGAAGTAGCTCTGAAAACAGCTGCACAAAAAAACCTGAAGCTTGAGGCAGTGCCCTCTCTACCCAGAGAGCAGAGCCCTACTCTGACATCAAGTTAAAAGTCAAGAAACAGGCTGGAAAAATGTACAAACAGCAACAACAAAAAGAACTTGACCAAACAAAATTACTATGGGGACAGGGAAGATCAAAACACGAACTCAGAAGAAGACAACAAAGTTAAAACTGGTGCATGCAAAGCTTCAAAGAAAAATATGAATTAGTCTCAGGCCCAAAAAGAATTTCTGGAAACCTTTGAAAAGAATTTTAAAAAATCAAACAAGAGAGGTGAGGAAAAACTGGGGAAAGAAATGTGCATGACACAAGAAAATGATGAAAAAAAGTGTCAAAAGCTTAGTTAAAGAGGCATAAAAAAAATACTAAAGAAAATAACACCTTAAAAAACAGAATAGGACAAATGGTAAAAGAGGTAGATGAGGAGAAAAATGCCCTGAAAAGCAGAACTGAAATATGGAAATAGAGGCACAAAATTCCCTGAAGGAAAAAAATTCCTTACAAAGAATTGGCCAAACGGGAAAAGAGGTACAAAACCTCACTGAAGATAATAATTCCTTAAAAATTAAGAGTCGGTAAAGTGTAAGCCAATGACTCTATGAGACATCAAGAAACAATAAAACAAAATCAAAAGAATGAAAAAAATTGAAGAAAATGTGAAATATCTCATTGGAAAAATACAACTGACTTGGAAAATAGATCCAGGAGAGATAATTTAAGAATTATTGGACTTTCTGAAAACCATGTACAAAAAAAGAATCCAGATATCACTTTTCAAGAAATTATCAAGGAAAACTGCCCTGATATTCTAAAACAAGAGGGTAAAAAAGAAATTGAAAGAATCTATTGATCACCTCCTGAATGAGATCCCAAAATGAAAACTCTCAGGAATATTAGGGCCAAATTCTAGAGCTCTCAAGTAAGAAGAAAATATTGCAAGCAGCCAGAAAGAAACAATTCAAATATCATGGAGTCAAACTCAGGATAACACAAGATTTAGCAGCTTCTACATTGGAGAATCAGAGGGCTTGGAATATGATATTCTGGAAGGCAAAGAAGCTAGGATTATAACCAAGAATCCAGCAAAACTGAGTATAATCTTTAGGAGGTGGGGGAGAGGGGCGGGGAGAATAGACATTTAATTAGAGGACTTTTAAGCACTCCTGATGAAAAGACCAGAGCTGAATAGAAATTCTGACTTTCAAATACAAGATTCAAGAGAAGCATAAAAAGTTAAACAGGAAGGAGAACTCATAAAGGATTCAATAAGGTTAAATTGCTACATATATTGCTACATGAAAAAATGATACTTGTAACTCCTAAGAACTTCCTCATTATTAGAAGTATACAAAGAGAGTCTGGTTGTGAGTTTAGTATGATGGGATGATATCTAAAAATTTTAAATTAAGAGGTGAAAAAGAATGCACTCGGAGAAGGGGAAAGGGAGAGGTAGAATGTGATAAATTATCTCACATAAAAGAGGTGCAAAAGAGCTTTTACAGTGGAGGGGAATATGGGGCTTGTTGGGGGGCGGCGGGCACACTTGAACCATACTCTCATAAGAACTGGCTCGAAGAGGGAATAACATACTCAGTCAGTTGGGTGTAGAAATCTAACTTAACCTACAGGAAGGTAGAAGGCGAAGGGGATAAAAGAAGGGGGTTGGGGGTATGGAAAGGCGGTTGGATTAGGTGAGGCAGGAGTCAGAAGCAAAACACTTTTGAGGATGGACTTTTGAGGGATGAAAGGAGAGAGTAGGATAAATGGAGAAAATAGGATAGAGGTCAGTCTTCATAACTGTGACAAAAAATTGTCAGCCAGCTTCGCTGATAAAGGCTTCATTTCTCAAAAATATAGAGAACTGAGTCAAATTTATAAGAACAGGGGCAGCTAGGTAGTGCAGTGAGTAGAGCACTGGCCCTGGAGTCAGGAAGACCTCAGTTCAAATCTGGCCTCAGACACTTGACGTACTTACTAGCTGTGTGACCTTGGACAAGTCACTTAACCCCAAATGCCCTGCCTTCCCCCCTCCAAATTTTTTTTTATAAGAATACAAAGTCATTCCCCAATTGCTAAATGGTCAAAGGATATGAACAAGCAGTTTTCAGATGAAATAATCAAAGCTCTCTATACCCATATGAAAAAATGCTCTAAATCACTATTAACTAGAGAAATGCAAATTAAAACAACTCTGAGGTATCACTCCATACCGATCAGATTGGCTAATATGACAGAAAAGGAAAATGACAAATGTTGTCGGGGATGTGGGAAAATTGAGACACTAATGCACCATTGGTGGAGTTGTAAACTGATTCAACCATTCTGGAAAGCAATTTGGAACCATATTCAAAGAGCAATAAAATCATGCATACCTTGTGGCCCAATACAAGGTCTGTATCCCAGAGATAAAAAACATAAAGGAAAAGGACCTATATGTACAAAAATATTTATAGCACCTCTTTTTGTGGTGGCAGAGAATTTGAAATTGAGGGTATGCCCAACAAAGGGGAAATGCCTGGTTAGTTGTGAGATATGATCGTGATGGAATACTATTATTCTATAAGAAATGACAATTAGGATGCTCTCAGAAAAACGTGGAAAGATCCACCTACAGAGAAAGAACTGATGAACTCTGAATGCAGATCAAGGCATACTTTCTAAAACTTTATTTTTCTTGGTTTTGTCTGTCTTTTTTTGGTCTGTGTTTTCTTTTACAACATAACTAATATAGAAATGTTCTCCATGACTGCACATATATAACATATATCAAATTGCTTGCCTTCTCAATGAGGGGAGAAGGAATGGAGGAAGGCAGAGAGTTTGGAACTCAAAATTTTTAAAACATTGTTTTTACATGTAATAGGAAAAAAAATATACTAAAAGCATATTACCTACCTAGCACATAGTAGTTGATTAGATAGATAGATAGATGTAGATAGAAATATAAAGATGTATACAGAGAGAGAGACACATAAATACATATTGACAGTCCCTCAACTACCTAACTTGCTGGTTCCTTGATTTCAACTCCTATGACCTGCAAACACAGATGCCTTCTTTTAGTACCTCCTTCACTCTTGTCTCAGATGAAAAAGTCATCCTTCCATCAAGATAAACAGCAAATGCCCCCTTGATCCCAGTCCCTCCTTCATGTTCCAGAAGACTGTCCACACAAGCAACCCCATTCTCTTTCAGATCTTCCTATAAATACTGGCTCCTTCCCTGCAGTGGCGGAAGAACCACCTCAAGTCGTCCTGATCTTTATCCTGCCACTAGACCCAGATGCCCAGATGGCTCTAGAGGAAAAAGTGAGGCTGGTGACTTTGCACAGCCCTCCCACATTTAAAACCAGTTCACTTGCAAATCATGGCACCACGTCCCTGATATCAAGGTCCTCTTCAAGAACTAAGGACAAACAACACCAACAAACATGCCCTAGTTTCCCCCAGCCTTAAAAAAAAAAATAGCTTCTGACTTTATCATTCAATGAAAAATGTCCTCTTCAAAGTAACCAATGATCTCTTAACTATTCTTTCCAAAGTTCTCAATGTTCTTTTAATTGTCAAATCTAATGACCTCTTCTTAATCCTGATACTCTTGATCTCTTTGAAGAATTCTGTCACTATGGATCACCCTCTTTCTGGATACTACCTTCTTTAGGTTTTCCTCTTTCTTAGACGGCCTCTTCTTTCTCAGTGTCTTTTGCAGGTTTTTCACTGATAATCATATTATCCCTCAAGGATCTGTCCAGGGCCCCTTTTTTCCTCTAAACTATCTTACTTGGTGATCTCATCTGATTCCATGGGTTCAAGTATCATCTCTATGCAAATGATATCCAGATCAATATATTTAGCCCTAATTTATTTCTTGAGTTCCAGACAAGCAGAAACTGCCTTTTGGAAATGTTGAACTGTATATCCCATAGATAAAGCAAACTTAATATATCCCAAAACAGAACTCCTTACCTTAAATTCACCCTTCTTGTAAACTTCCATATTACTTTTGAGGGCATTCCCCTGTAGTAGCAATTTGGATTTGAAGATCTTTCCCACCCGTTAATAGGCCATGTGACCTGCTTATGTCACTGGAAGCCTGAGACATATGTGGTGGGAAGAGCTTCCTGACAGGAAAAGAAAGTTATGTCACAGGAAATGCTGAGAGAGAGAGAGAGAGAGAGAGAGAGAGAGAAAGAGAGAGAGAGAGAGATGTTATGGCTGCTAATGGCCACCCTCACGATTGTTAGAACTGAACAGGCTGACTTAGCTGTACTGTGAGTTTGTTTTGGGGAAGATCCCAGCAGGGGGTCAGAGAGATTTTGGGATGGTCAGGCTCCACGTTGTTATATTGTGTATTGAGTGTTTTGGGTTCCTTGCTGTTACGATGAAGTGGACTGACTGGATAAATGGCTTGTGGGATATGGTTCTCTGATGCCTGAATAAATGGTTTACTTCTTCTACCTTCTATGTGGATAGTCTTGTATACTTTGCAATACAGAACCACACAGGCATTTTGACAATTATCATCTACATTGTTATTATTGCCTGTTACACTCCCCTAGTCAAGCAGATTCCCAACCTCAATGTCATCCTTGAGTCCTTACTCACCCCAAATCAGCTGGCAAATCTCGTCATCTCTACTTTTACAACATCTGCTGTATAGATATCCACTTCTCTCAACTCTAACAACCACCAGCTGAGGCTCTCATCACCTCTTGCCTGGATAATTGCACTAACTTTTTGACTGGTTTCTCTACTCAGTTGCTAAGGTAGTTTTTTTCTAAAGAATAGGTCTGACCATGTCATTCCCCCTGCAACTTGAGCTCCAATCAAATATAAACTCCTTTGTTAGACATTTAAAGCTAGTTACACCATCTCATCTTCCTACTTTTATAGTCTTTTCACACCTTACCCTCCTCCACACACTTTGTTAAAGCCAACTAGCCTATTTGTAGTTCTTCTAACCAGTCACTCCACCTCTTGTTTCTGAGGCCTTTGAACTTACTAGCTGTCTCCAAGCCTGGAAAATTTTGCCCCCTACTGGGCCTCTCTCAAGATTCAGCTCAGATCCCACCTTTCCCAATCCCCCAATCTCAGTGCCTTCCCTCAGATTATCTTCCACCTAATTTATATTCATCTTATATGTACCTAGTTATTAACATGTCTGTTCCATTAGAATGTGAGCTCCTTAAGGAGAGAGGCTTTCATGAAAGGCCTTTCTTTGCATTCCCAGTGCACACTTGCTGGCATACACTAAGTGCTTACTAAATGCTTACTATCTCTTCCCTTCCCCCATTTCTGACAGATCGCCCTCACTATCATCTCCCTTTCTCTCTAATATTCAATCTCTCCTTAGATTTCTTCTCTGACACTGCGGACTTAACTCCTTCCATTCTAGACCAATACCTTCTAAAACAAGACCTGGATTTTCCTGTATCTATGCCCCAAACCCTGGGAAAGTTGAATCCTTCTTCTTTAGACCTTCTGCCTTAGAGCCCAGAGAAGCTGACCGGGTGACTGACTACATGCAAACTAGTACACTTAGTCCACTATGGCTAGGACAGCCAACAGATACTGGGATCATGCAACAGCTTCACATCCCATATGCAATCCACTCGGAATGTCTCACAATCTTCCCATTTACTATCTCCATGTTTTCCCAAGTCTATGTATCTAGCCTATCTCTTCTAGAAGATCCAATCATTTGCATATTGGACATTTCAAACTATCAATTTGCATCCATCAATTGCATATTGGACATTTCAAACTAGATGTCTCCTAGGCATCTCCAAGTCAAAATTTTCCCCTCAAATCCCACCCACTTTCAAACCTCCCTGTTATTGTCAAAAGTACCACAATCCTTTCAGTCACTCAGGCTGACAAATTCAGAGTTATCTTTGACTCTTCACTCTCACTCACCACACATAGCTAATCAATTGCCAAAATTGGTCATTCTTCCACATCTCTTTACTCACTCAACAACCACCTTAGTTCAGGCCCTCATCACCTATTTAGTGGACTACTGCAATAGCCTCTTAATTGGTCTCCCTACCTTACTCCACTCCACCCTCTATACAGCTTCAATGGTTCACCAATCAGTCAATAAGCATGTATTTACCTACTCAGTGCTTGGCACACCCAACTAAGAGCTAGGTGGATAAAAGAAGGGCAAAGCAACTTTCCCGAAGCACAGCTTCTGACCTCAAGGAGCCTGTTAGCTTGAGGCCTTGAGGCTTCCTCATCCAGTTAGTAGCCAGACTCACTTAGCACCATTCTAATAAAGAGGAAAGAAGAAGCATTTAATAAGAGCCAGGTAATTAATTTAGTATGTGCTAGACACTATACTAAGCACTTTATAAATAATATCTGATTTGATCCTCACTATAACCTTGAAAGTTAGATGCTATTATCACTCCCCATTTCACAGCTGAGAAAACTAAGAGAAAAGATAATGGATTTACACTGGGTCACACAGTTAATGTGTCTGAGGCCGAATGTGAACTCAGATCTTTCTGACTGGGTCCCAGCACTCAATAAGGGTGACAATATGAAAAAAGTTGTGTTTACAACGTAAATGGAAAGTGGTATCAGAGACACAGCCCCAGGGGAGGGGGAGGGCAGGAAAAACTTCCAGCAGACAAAGTGGGATTTTGAATCTTGAAGGAAGCCTGGGAAGTCAAGAAGCAGAGATAAAGAGAGTGAGCCTAGAAATCAGGGGAAATAGTGAAAAGGCACAAATAGAGAGACCACAGTATTGTTCCCGAGAAACTGTAAGGATGTGAAGCTGGGCAACAGAGTACAGGGAGGGTAGTAAAGTGTAAGAAGACTGGAAAGGTAGGAAGGGACCAGGGTGGAAAAAGCTCTGAATGCCAAACTGGGTTTCCGGTTTTAATTTAATTTAATACTGAGGGTAATACGGAGCCACTGAAATTTAGTGAGCAAGGGAGTAACACGGTCGAGTCTTGTGGTTTGGGAAAATTACTCTGGCAACCGAAGGATGGATTGGAGTGGGAGGCTAGTAGCAGGGAGACCACCGAACAGGCAATTGCAGTCCTTCTGGTCTGAGGCAACGAGAACCTGTACCCTGGTGGTGACCCTGTCAGAAGGCGAAGGGGGCCCGACACATGAGCTGAGAGGGAGTAAGTGGAACATGACACCGAGGCTGTGCGCCTGGATTGCAAACCCGGCCGAAGAGAACGTGAAGGACGTAAGATGAGAGGAAAACCAGGAGGGCAGTGTCCTCAAAACCTAGAGGAGGTCCCAGATCTTGGAAGCGGAAGAAGTGGGATTCGGGGGTCGGACTCCCCGACTCCAGATCCCGGGCTCTCTACAAAATCACGGCGCCACCTCCTCGTGATGGGGACTTTGGGGTCAAGATACTGGGGGAAGGCCCTACGTCAGCAATCCTCTCCCGCCCCCAAGAAGGGACGGTACGATGCGGAGAAGGCTACTGTGGTTGCCTGGGGGCGTCCCCGCCGGTGGAAGGGGAGAGGGAATCGCCACCACGCCGCTGACTCACCGCGTGGCGTCGGAACAGCGCCATGGGGACCGGGACAGGCTGGAGCAGGGCCCGCAGCGAATACGCGAGACAAAGGAGCGACACGACCCACAAGCAGTACCTGGTCCCCGGACCACGCCGCCGCCGACTCTCAGCCCTACGGCCGAATTCAAAAGCCGCACCACTCGCACTCTCATTGGCCCGTCCGCCTGGCGGTGCGCTCTTCTGATTGGGCGGGCTGATCAGACACACCTCCCCCCGTTATGCGTTGATTGGCTGTTTCCGGGAACCCGTTGGTCTGTCATAGCAATTGGAAGTTGTTTTCCTGCATATATGTGGGTTTTTTTTTTAAATTAAAAAGTGACCAGGAGGAAATAGAAACATAACGGATCTGAATCGAACGACGGAAATGAGATACTGGAAAGCTTTCCTTCCCTTCGTATAAAAGCAAGGGCTGATGACATCTCGCGTTGTTTCTACCAGATCGGGCGGAAGCTAGGACCGCGGAGCATTCTGGGACTTTCATTTCCTTTTTCCGTGACCTGAGCCGGAAATTGGGGCCAATGGTTTTGGGTCTTCTTCCCCAAACTATTTGTCTTCTACGTTGTAGTGTTGGAGATGACGTGCTGTGGCACATTCTTCATTAGCTCCACCCCCCCACTCCCGGCAGAAGGGCTGAAGGTAGGCTCGTGGAGGAGCGTACCTGTGCCTCCCTTCCATTACTTCCCCACCCTCATACGAGAATCTGAAGTTGGAAACACTCGTTAGGGACTACTTTCATCCTTAAAAAACATCCATTCCCGAAAAGGGATGCAACGGTCTGGAGAGGGCTGAGAGAAGTGCTGCTGGAAGATTCCAATTAGATTCCGCTCCCCAGCAAAGAAGGCGTTTCCGTGGGGCTTTGGGGGGAGGGGGAGGGTGGAGAGGCAGAGAAAAATTCAGCGCAACTTTACTAGCATTTAGCGTTTATTGAGCGCCTGCTCAGTACCAGGTCCTAGCGAGAGCTGTCCTGAAGATGTCGAAAAAAAAAAAAAATGAAAAATCCCCTGCCCTGTAGGAGTTTACCCTGATGCTGAGGAAAACACGTTCACCAATTAACTTAAGGAAAAAATATACCCCAAGTCTCACCTCTGTGGAATTAAGAGTTTTATATTAATGGATAGGCTATATGTAATGAATATACTAATTCTCTCAAGAGCTGCATCTCTGGCTCAGGAGTCAGAGCTCAGAATGCAGCTTAAACTGATGAATCAAAACTGACAGGGCTCACAATCACTGGACCATAAGTGAAGTGAATCAAAGACTGTAGAACCTGGTGCCATCACAGAATTCTGGTTCTGCTCCCTAGGGGAGGTGGTCACGGACCCCAAAGATTTAACTCCAGAATTGTAGCATTTGTGGGTTTCTCTCACTGAATGATTGTAATCCACCTTCCCCCCTTCTTCCCCACTTGTCATTTAAGAATATGACCTGTGCTTTTATTTGAGCTAAGAGAATATTCCTCACTCTGAAAATGATTAAACTGCCTGACTACCGGCACTCCTGTGTCTATGTTTGCTTTGTGTGGCTCTGAGCATTTTCAGGTTATAGCCTGGCTCAGTAAAAACCTTGTTAACACTTCTAAGCAGGACTGTATTGCCTCTCTAAAAATCCCAGGCCCTCCATTTCCTTCGTGTAAATGAAATTTTTTTTTCTACCGCAGCCACTTTGTTGGTGGGCAGGGATGGGGGAGGAATTAATAGCTCTGTGACCATAGATAAGCAAGTCACTTCTTAATCTCTTTTCTGGTCACAATTTGGGGATAATATTTATGCCACCTAGTTCAAGATTGGTGTGAGGAAAGTACGTTGTAAACTTGAAAGTACCATTTACATGGCTTTTACCTACAAGAAATATTTTCTCTTGGGGCCTAGTAACCTTGTGTAAGATGATAAAAACTATTTCATGTCTCCAAGCAAAGCAGATTAGAGCAATAGAATTATAGATCTCTCAGAGAACAGAGGCTGATTCCTGTACTTCACATTCAATATGTGAAGTTATGCTCTTACTATGAGCGACAGTCCACTAGCAGATAGATGAAAGCCATACGAAAATAAATGAGACAGTCCATTCCCTTTCCTCCCTCAGCTCCAAGAATCTTGCAGTTTACAATCTAGCAGTGCTAGTAGGATGTATACTGTACAATAATAAAGTAAGTAGAATAAATGTAAAAGATGTACAACTAAAGTATTATAAGAGTTTGAAGGAAGGAAAGGTACTTACTGGAAGGCTTGGACAAAAAGCTGCCATAAACTGAAGGGAAATGAATAGGAGAAATACAAGAGTTTGCCTATGGATGTGAGAGGTAAGGGAGAGAAAAGAGTCAAAGGAGTATAAAATATTTGGAAGTCTACTTATTTGCTTAGTTTAATTATTCAGTGCCATACCAATCAAACTAACAAAAAATATTTTATGAGCTAGAAAAAATAAAATTCATTTGGAAAAACAAAATGTCAAGAATATCAAGGAAATCAAAGAAAAAGCAAGTAAGAGAAGGCTGCCTAGGAGTACCAGAATCCAAACTACATTACAAAGTGGTAATCATGAAAATAATCTGGCACTGGCTAAGAAATAGAGTGGTGGATCACCGGGATAAGCAAATCACCATAGTAATCTAGTTTTCATAAACCCAAAATTCTAAGCTTTGAGGGCGAGAACTCAACATTTGAGAAAAACTTCAAGGAAACCAGGAAAGCAGTCTGGCAGAAACTAGACATAGATTAAGATCTCACCCCAAATCCAAGGCAAGGTTAAAATATGTATATTATTTAGACATAAAGGGGGATATCATAAGGAAGTCAGGCAAGCATGGAAAAAAGTGGCCTATCAGATCCATGTATAAGGGAAGATTTTATGATCAAATGAGATAAGAGACAATCATGCCAGGTGACACTGAAAATTACAAAGAGAAAGAATGACTGAATAAGTTATGATCTGAACCCTTAGAGGGAGTATCACCAATCAATGGACAAGCCTTAATTACTTCCAACGTAATAGGCACTTCGCTAAGTGCTGGAGATACAAAAAAGGCAAATACACCAAACAGACAGTATCTACATTGGTGAGAGTTTGGATCTCTTGAAGCATTGAAATAAGACATGAGAGGAGGAGACTAAAAACTCTTGATCTGGACTGCTAGGTCTGTATCCCAAAGAGGACAAAAAGAAGGGAAAAGGACTTACTTGTACAAAAATATTTATAGTAGCTCTTTTTGTGGTAGCTAAGAACTGGAAACTGAGGGGATGCCCATCAATTGAGGGTGGTGTATGATAGTCATGGAATCTTATTGTGCTATAAGAAATGACAAACAGTATGATTTCAGAAAAACCTGGACTGGTGAACTGATACAAAATGAAGAGCAGAACCAGGAAAACTTCGTACACAGTAACAGCAATACTGTATAATGAAGAACTGTGAATGACTTGGCTGTTCTCAGCAATACAATGATCCAAAACAATCCCATAGGATTCATAATGAAAAATGCTGTCTTCCTCCAGAGAAAGAAAATAGATGGCTGAGTAAGCATCTGCCTAACAAATTGTCTTGCATATGAAACAAATGTTTGTTGATGAATTTTGAGCTGACATACTTTTTAAATTCAGGGCAACCCTGAATTTTAATTTCCTGTTTCCAAACTGGAGAAGAATCTTACTGTCTGGAGCTTGAGAAGTTGAGGGGAAGAAAAGAAAAGCATTTTCTTTGGAGAATGTTAGAAAGAGACAAAACCTCTTGAGGAAATTTGACCTCAGCAAGAGGAACCACTAGTGAGATAATTGGACTATCTGTAGGAATCTGGAAGTATAAACAAAAGCATTAGGAGTTAGCAGAGGAAGGGTGAATGGAGAAGTGTCAGTTTCCTTCTCCTTCTCCTGGGCTCCATTGAGTTGGTTGTGAATCTATTACCATACTGGGAGGCTATATCAAGACTCTTTTTACCATGGACCTGTCTAAAATCAGATGCTTCTATTCATGTTCTCAATGCCTCTAGTCCTAGAATGACAGGTCACTATATTCCCTGTTTTCTTTCAGCCACCCCTCCAAGAAACACTGTGCCCCTGGTCCTTGGTGAGATGCTGAAGGAGACTAAAGTAAATAAAGGGACCTAGACATAGTTCGTACCCACTAAGCATCCCATAAGCCAATCAGTTTCTTGCCCTTGGCTTAATTACATCCATTCTGTGTAAGTTCTCTAAAATGTAAATATTCGTTAGTAGTAGGAAATAGAACTATGTAAGAAATACAACTAAGATCAACAAATACAACTGCATTTCTAACACTTCAGTAAGACTCAAGTCCTGATTCTTTCTCCAGGCACTTTATCTTGGCCCACTATTCTCAAAGACAGGAAGGGCAGCTGGAACAAGAGAGATTGCCAGATATTTGTGCAGAAATTCTGATTTTTTATTCTTAGGATGCTTTTTCCCTTTATAGGTCCCTCCATTGGGGCTTTAAAAAAAATGATAGATATTTAGAGTTTACAGATGCAGTGTGTTCTGGAGACAGCTAGGTTTCCATTCATGCAAGATGATGGAAAATAAGTTGAGAGATCCAGGAAAAACTATTCTGGAAAATTATTTTGAATTATATTAGAAAAAGTAACTTTGATCCAGCAATACCACTACAAGGCATGTATTCCAAGGATGCCAAAGGAAAAATTCTCATACCTATAAAATATTTATAGAAAAAATGTTTTGAGGCAGCAGAGAACTGGAAGCAAAATGAGCACCTATCAATTTGGGAATGGCTGAGCAAATTGTTTCATGTGAACTCAGTGGAGTATTGTATGACTTGACAACAGGATCATTTTAAATGTCTGAACTATAGTAAAATAAAGCAAATCAAGAGAACAAATTGCAAAAAGGTCACAATAATGGTAAAGGAAAATGACACTGATTGACATAAGGACTCTGATCAGCGCAGTGAGTAATCGCTTGGATTGTTGATGAAGTTGTCTTCCTTTCATCAGAAAGGTAGTGGACCATAAAAATGGAATGAGGCCTATTTTGTTATACACAAGTAATATGTTGATTTGTTTTACTTAACTGTCATTCTTTGTAATGAGGGAAATTTCTATTGGAGTCAAGAGAAATTACTGGAAAGTGATACATCTAAAAAAAGAGCATCAGTAAAATGCTTTCAAACAAAAGAGATCCAGAATAAAGGGGAGCTTGTTTAGCAAAAGGGAAGAGGTTCCATTCTGGGGAATACAAAGGAATGGTGGAGCAGAGATGAATCATGGAGGGCTGAGGAGAACAGAAATGAGAGTATGAGGACAGTTATAGAGAGGAGAGAATGGGGAGGGGGAATTTTAGCAAGGGTTGATTCTGAATCATAGGATTAAAGGGAGCAGGGGCAAGCAAATTGCCTGCCACTTCATAGGAATGACCAGTTCCTATATTTGCCCCTGTCCTCTAAGATCCTATGAAAACTGGAGGCCCTTGCTGCCTTTGAAGACTAACATGGTGATTGGATACTCAGGGACTGGGCTGAACTCTCACTCCTCAACTCTCCTTGGAGATTCATTACAAGATGGTAGGAGATGAAGCACATACAAAAGATATGGACAGGTACAACAACTCTTTATCTGAGTCATTCCAATGTGCACATGCACGCGCAAACAAACACACACACATACACACACACTGCCTTTAGTCTGTGCCAAGATTCTGATCTGTGATGGCCCAAAGTTCCCTTCAGAGCAAGACATTTACTGCCTCACCACACTGAGTGTGGGGTCTAACCCTTGAGTTCCCTTCAGAGCTGATACATTGGTACTTCAAGCACCTAGAAACTAAGGCCTGAGAAAATGGGAAGAGATAGCCAACATGTCAGATAAATGACTAAAAAGATCATGGCAGGACACAACTTTGGACTGGACCAAAGATGGTGAAATTTAACGTAGGTTCAGTCTTACACTTCGGCTAAAACAAACAAAAACCAAAAACGAAATCCTTTCCAAGTATATAGATAGGGGTGGGGTGAATAGGCAGTTCCTCTGAAAAATATATGGAGATTTTAGTGGTAGAGATCAGTTTAAGTCAGTCATGTGATATGGAAGCCTAAAAACCTACTGCCATCCTAAGTGATACTAAAAGATACTTTGCATTCAGCACTATATAAATGTCAGCTATTACTATGTTTGCTATAAAAATTATATTGGGCCCTATACCAAGATAAGGTCTAAATGGGTTTATGATTTAGATATAAGAGATGATACCGTAAGTAAATTAGGAGCACAAGAAATAGTTTACCTGTCAGATCAATGGAGAAGGAAAGAATTTATGACCAAACAAGAGATAGAGAACATTATGAAATGCAGAATGGATAATTTTGATTACAGTAAATTAATAAGTTTTTGCACAAACAAAACCAATGCAACCAAGATTAAAAGGAAAGCAGAAAGTTGGGAAACAATTTTTAGAGACAGTATTTCTGATAAAGTCCTCATTTCTCAAATATGTAGAGAATCAAGTCAAATTTATAAGAATATAAGTCATTCCCCAATTGATAAATGGTCAAAAGATATGAACAGGCAGTTTTCAGATTAAGAAATTAAAGCTACCTATAGTCACATGAAAAAAATGCTCTAAATCGCTGTTTAGAGAAATGCAAATTAAAACAACTCTGTGGTACCACTTCACACCTATCTGATTGGCTAATATGACGAACAAGGAAAATGGTAAATGTTGGGATGTGGGAAAATTGGGGCACTAATGCATTGTTGATGGAGTCGTGAACTGATCCAACCATTCTAGAGAGGAATTCGGAACTATGTCCAATGAGCTATAAAACTGTGTATACTCTTTTATTCAGCAATATCACTACTAGGTTTGTATCTCAAAGAGATTATTAAAAAGGGAAAAGGACCCACATGTACTACAAAAATATTTATAGCAGTTCTTTTTGTGGTGGCCAAAATTGTAAATTGAGGGGATGGCCATCAACTGTGGAATGGCTGAACAAGTTGTGGTATTTGCATGTAATGGATTATTGTTCCATAAGAAATAATGAGTAGACTTCAGAAAAACCTGGAAAGACTTGCATGAACTGATGCTGAGTGAAGTTAGCAGAACCAGAACACTGTACACAGTAACAGCAACATTGTGTGATACCAATTTTGTTAGACTTAGCTCTTCCCAACAATACAATGATCTAAGACACTTCCAAAAGTCTTTGTGATGGAAGATGCTAACCACATCCAGAGAAAGAACTATGGAATCTGGATAAAGACCAAAGTATACTATTTTCACTTTTTTTTTGGTTTTTCTTTTTTGTGCTTTTTCCCTTTTGTTCTGATTTTTCTTTCACATGACTAATGTGTAAATGTTTAATATGACTGTATAACATATCAGACTGCTTGCTGTCTTACAGTGGGGGAAGGGAAGGGAGGGAGAAAAATTTGGAACTCAAAATTTTAGAAAAATGAATGTTGAAAACTATCTTTACATGTAATTTGAAAAAATACTATTAAGGAAAGAAGTATATATTAAGAAAAAAGAAAACAAATGTTGATTTGGGGCAAGCCCTTATGAGTCAGGTCACACACGTTTGGATAGTGTCTCAAGGAAGCCTAGTCACATCAAGTCTTTTTTTTAAAGAGCAGGCTGAAAAGCAGGTGAATTTAAAGAAAAAGAAAACAAAGTTATTAGGATTTTGTAAGCACAGTTAAATTCAAAGAGGGATGCAAATTTTTTGTTACTTTTCACTGGGCTTTTTTATAACATAGGGTTTATAAGAACTTTATCAGACTAAGATGTAAATGAGTTAACTTTGAGGGGATTTGTAGAACACTGACTTCATGGTCATCTTGAATATTCATTGTGATCTTGGGGGATGGAAACCTTTTTATTCTAGATCTTTGAATTAATTCTATGTTAAGAACACCCCTAAAGGGATCCTTTCCTAGAGATTCTGAAGGTGGAAAGGAGATTTCTGGGTAGCATTGGAGGTCCTTTGAAATGCCTCTTCTGGCTAATTTGAATATTTCTTCATTCACTGGTGCCAGATTTGTAAGCACATGTGATTTCCTCTGGTCCAGTGGAGGGTCACACTTGTCTGTAGGGTGGGGGACTGGGGAGAGTGGCACACAGAACAGAAACTTTATTTCTAAGGTTCCTTTCAGCAATACTTCCAGGTTTGTTTCTTTCTTCTATTTGAGAAAGCTGCCAATACCCTGTTATTTATAGGAATGAAGGGTTGGTCCAGAGGGGGAAGCTATAGTTCTTAGGGTGATTAAGGTTTCAGGCTAGAAAGACCTTTGGAGATCATCATCTAGTCACTCTCATCTTACAAGTGAGGAAATTGAGACAGGGTGATTTACCAAAGGTCACATAGGCACTAAGAAGCAAAGGTGGGAATTCAAACAAATCTTTGGACTTGAAATCCAAGACTAAGACACTTCTAGTTATCGTCTAAGATGGGAAACGTGATTAGTGAGGGCATTTAATTTCTTTGAATCGGTCTTCAAGAGAAAAAAAGAGTTGCCTGCTTATCAAACCCCACTTCCAGATTAAATCAGGCAGCTGGAATGTAAAATGAGGCAGGCAACTTGGATCAAGTGGGGGAGAGATGAACAATTAAAGACCCCCGAATGTGCAGAATAAGGGGCGGTGGTCCTGTGTGAATAGGGAAGAATGGCATTGAGATTGTGGTCAGAAGTGAAAGACACTAACAAAAATCCTTGAAGCCCAGTGGGATGTGACTGAGGAAGTCAAGATGGTAGCAGAGGGAAGAAAAAAAAAAAACCACTTAAGGGTCTCAGGTAGTTCATGAATATGGATGAAGTCACCATAGGTGAAAGAAGATATGGGCAGACACACTGAATCAGATATTGAGATTATCTTAAATGGTGAAAGTTGGTCAGCAGTATTTAACAGCAATGATTTAAATTGGTTGGTATAGATGGATGGAAAAATGACAAAGGATCAATGTTCCGAGCAACACTGGGGATGTCTGACTAGCTCTCAAAAATAAAGTCTTTACAGCCTTTACATCTATGAGAAGCCCCTTATCTCATGGTCTTCTTTCAACTTTATATCTGTAGCATACATATGCTAGTTTATTTCAACAATAGATTGTTTCTTCAATGTTTGTTCAACAATAGATTATCTTTTAAGATCTCCTTTACAAAATTCTGCTTTTCAGGGTTCATGTTTTCTTCTCTCAATAGAAGGTAAATTCTCTGAGGGCATTTTTCCTTTCATGGAGACGGAGAATTAGTGGATGGAAAACTGGTTTCAGAGCAAGAAGGGCTTGGGTTCAAATAGTGTCTCTGTCAAATACTGGCTGTGACCCTAGGCAGATCACCACCTCTCAGGACACTAGGTGACTCTCTTAAGTTGCACAGAAGGTACTGACCTGCATTGGTAGAAGTTCTAGCATTTTTTATTTTGCAAGATTTCACGTGTATGACTGATATATTGCTTGCCTTCTCAGAGGGTGGAGGAAGGGGGAAAGGGAGGGAATTTGGAATTCAAAATGTAAAAAAAATTGCTCAAAATAATTGAAAAAGAACGTGGCAGAGGGAATTTCCTCATCTGGGAGTTCTACCAATGATACCACAAATCCAGTACTGATTTGGACCTAGACTCTCCCTCCCCACTTACTTTCCTCCCCCATAGTAAGCAAATGCTTGTTGAAGAAAGAAATTGCTATAAGTCTACATTCATCAAGCTATACCTAGTTGAGAATGAGACCTCATTAAATTCTCATTTAATTGTCCAGGAAAATGAGCCCTGAGAAAGAGTTCTCTAACACAAAGCTTCTTATACTTTTTCCACTGGAGACCCTTATCAGTGTTTAAACTGTGGGTCACAATCCCATATGGGGTCTGGACCCACAGTTTAAGGGTCCCCCATTTTGATAAAGATATTGGATGTTCGTGGGTACACGGATTCGGTCTCACAAAGGGTAGAAATTCAAGAGAACTGGGTGGTAGTAATGAGCTTCAGGGGCACCCCAAAATGTTGGAGTGAAAGGCCATCTTGAACGAATTTGCTCAGGCTGTCTCCAAATCAAGTGAAGGCATTTATTGGGTTAACACAACACACCAAGGGGCGGGTGCCCTAAGGGAGAAGACTGCTTCAGGGGGACACCTGCTAAAGGGAGACCATCAGGGCAGGTGGGTGCTTAAGAGAGATGCCTCCTAAAGAGAGATGCTCACACTCTCCACTAGCCAGGAGAGGCTAGGGATTCTTATAGAGGAAGACCCACCATGGGCTAGGAGATGAGGTAACCTGAACAGTAGTTCAGAGTTTCACAAATATCTAGGCACAATATTATTCTATCATTCAGCCCATTTGCCAGGAGCATAAGTGCCCCCAGTTGGGTTAGTTTCAGTATTTCATTGATCAGCCTACTTTAATTTCATTGTCTCCTAAGGTGGCTTTATGTGGGACTTGAGATAAGGGGCTTCTCATAGACCAGTCGATTTGAATCTCCTCCTCTCCCCCCTCAAGAAGTAGGCACCCAAATTCATTTGTGGAAAAGGGTAAGGGTTGTGCATTACTCATCAGTGGGATTAATGGGAAAGGCCCTCTGAAAGGAGGCACTGCTGTGCTAGGGGTGGAGAGGTCTGAGACAAAGTAAAAATGAATGACTATGAAAACTAAGCCTGCTAGAAAGAGAATAGAGTCAGGCTAGAATAATCTAGTCAGAGAGCTGTAGTTGCTGTATTTATGGAGTTACTTTTCCTCTATGTCTCCTCTCCACTCACATAGCAACCTCACTAGTGGAGTCTTATCGCTTCACATCAAGACTACTTCAATGGCCTCTTAGTCTCCTTGCCTCGTCTCCCCACCTCAATCTATTATTCTCTACTTGGCAGCCAAAGTCATTTTTATAAAGCACAGACCTGTTCACTTCACTCCTTTACTCAGTAAACTCCAGCGACTCACTATTACTCCAGGATCAAAAATAAAATCTTCTGTGTGGTGTTTAAACATTTAAAGCCTCTTGCAACCTGGCCCCTTACTACTTTTCCATTCTTATTCCATGATCCAGCTACCTACATAGCCTTGCTGTTCCCCATATGCAACCCTCCAACTCCCTATTCCATGCTCTCTTCCATGTAGGAAATGCTCTCCCTCTGTACTGCTGCCTTCTGTCTTCCTTCATGACTCAGGGCAAATCCTACCTTCTGAAGAAAGTTTTTCCTGGTCTCTCCACCCTAGCCCAAAGGTGACTTTCTACTTGAAGGCAGAGACCAAATTCTTTGCCTTTCTTGGCATCCTCAGCATTTAGCATAATGCCATGGTAAGTACTTAATAAACACATTAACTGAATGAGTGCAGGGTGGGGGGAGGAGAGAATTTATTTGGAAATTAAGTAAGTGATGTAAAAGTCAAAGATACAGTTTTAAAAAAAACCCAACCTAAATTTATGGAATTTGAGAATGGAAGGGCCGTTATAGATCAACTAGCTTAACCCCTTTGAATCTAGAACAGGACCGTGTTTGGACTAAACCAAAGTGTCAGATATAGGGGGATAACTTGGGTCCTCCAGCCCATATCCCTTCCACTGCTCCTTGAATAATAATACATTGCGCCCAACATATTACCAATGTATATGAGCAACATCTGTACTACATTTATGTTTCAATCATGTTATATGTATATGCAACTATTTACATAATGGAAATGTAAGAATGATATGTTCTTTCGACCATTATATCCAATAAATGTTCCGTTTAGAATGGCAAAAGTGGCTGTCCTAGCCCATCCAAACTATAATTTGAGCTCTAATATTTATTCCTTAAAGTTTAAGCATTTTTTTTATTGTACTGAAAAAGACCTGGCAGTCTAGAAGAAAAGATACAGGAATTTGTGACCTTATGAGCAAATTGTATTCCAAAACTTTGTAAGTATTGTTTTTTTAGAACTTGGAATATTTTACTTCAGAAACAAACTTCTCTCATACACAAAGAAAAAACTGATAATAAAATGCTAAAAATAATTGAAACATTTTAATATTACTGTTTAGTGTTCAAGTTTCATAGACCATTAATTTTAATAATAAAACTATTCTTATCATAAACAATTAACATGTTTCATATGGGGAAGAGTCTGCAAGCAATTAAAATGCAAAAATAATTCAAGTGGAAGAAAAATGTCAGGTCATATAATAAAACAGTGTTACTGATCTACACATATTTGTTGACAAGCATTTTTCCCATTAGAATGATAGATGGCCATTCTTACAAATTTTATTTTGAAATTATTGGATGCAAGGAAATGAAAAGCACCAAAACAAATAAAGCACAACAAAGTGAAGGAACTCTTGCAATATATTTTCCCATTGGATCATTTTCCTCTAAGGGCAGCGTTTTAAGAGCTCCAACATTAACAGTAATGGAAGCTAATCCCTTGTAAAAATTATTTTATGATAAATAGCAATGTTCTATCTAAATAATAATAAAAAATCAACAGTAGCCATTACCAAACATGTCAAAGTGTGTTCCTAATTCTGATTTGTACAAACACTTTAGCCCTTTACTGCGAACCCAGGTTTTCTAGTAACTAGAGAATATTTTCCCACATCCTTTATGCCATCAAAGGAAGAATATATACAGAAAGGTCACTTGTCCTTTATTCCATTAAGGTGGAAGTTTGCCCCCACCTTGTACTTTGTATGCAACTGTAGCTTAAAACTCATACAGTTTGTCTCTGAAAATATGTATGTTATCATATATCTGTTTGTCTCCACAAAGCAATTAAATTTAAAAATTAGCTAAGTTTTCCCACCCTAGTTTTCAGCATCAAAGTAAAAGAGAAATTATAATATACTACAGATTAAAAAAAGAATTTGGCCAAGTTTTCTGGAGTTGATAAGAGGTGGGATATGCAAGAGCTCTGATTTCAATGGCCAGGGGAACATCTATTGTAGTAAATCCTTCCACCAACGTAGATCTTCAGCACTCATTAGCCTGCTTTAATTTGTTTGGAGAGTTGCCTGGGGAAGTGACTTGCCCAAGGTCAAATACCTGATAAGTTAAATTATAGGTAGGCCTTCCTGATTTCAAGTTGGCCCCCTTATCCACTACTATACCGTGCTGTCTTTAACTACAAAAACTGCTACTGCTTTTCCCAACCCCCCTAAAAAAGAGGATGAAAAAGGTAAGTAACCTTAATTTAATAAAGACAAAACACCAAATTGGGCAGATTCAAACAGGAAACTATAACACAATTTTAAAAGCATTCTTTATCCCATGATTTTTGATGTTGTTCTACACACACTATGAAAAAACAAGGACAATGGAAATTGAAGGTATTTATTAATCAATCCACTTACAAAGCAGGTGGCTTAATGCAAGCTTATTGACATCTTCACATATGATCCATAGGAACATGTCTTCCACATTATGACAGTAACACTGTCTGGATGCATTTGCAACTTGGGGCATTACTGAGCACATTTAAACAAATAAACTATGCTATTTTGTAATATGAAAAGTATTTTGATAAGGAATCTGCATCCTGAAGTGGATTAAAACTTCCTCCAAAGGAGAAATGTTAGTACATTAACTTAACTCTATATACTATATTATTCAGCAAATCTTAACTATAGAAATTATATTTTTTTAAACCAGTGATTGACTGTTGGCAATGTATACAGTGGAATTCTATAACCAGAGCAACACTAGGTAACAGCATAATTTGTGCCTCACAGTATCTGCAGATTTATAGTTTTTCAAGTTTAGTGAGAAATAAAACAAGAGACATGTAGATTTAGCTAACTTTATTAACTTTTAACTAATAAAAATCCCTTGAAAATGATCCTGGGACCTTTAGAAGTTCTATGAATGTATGGATACCTGCCAACAACTGCAATTCTAAATCTTGATTGAATGTGTTTACAAAACCAACGTAAGCAGATATCTTAACTAGACGTGCTTTAGCTGAAGACTGAAGAACAAAATTCTACATGTCTTTTTTCAGTTTCCCTAAAAATTCATTAAATCTGCAAGTATATACAATCTAGCTAATGGAAATTAATATTTAGTGTTTGTTAGAGCTGTTTTACAGCAGGGAAAATTAAATCAGGGAATTTCTAGACAATGTAAGAAAAAAGATAAATACAATCAGAACAGCAGTATAAGTGTATAATATCGATATTCATCTATATCTGCATTGTGCTGAAAAGAAATTTAAAAGAATACACCAAGAAGATTCAAATCGATCACTCTGGTGATGAGTATGCCACCTGCATCTGACTGAATATAATTTGTATTCTGTTCCCAGTATTAAGGATGGTTTTTAACTCAGAATTCATATTGTAAATATACAGCAGCCACTTTGTCCTATTTAAGGAATGTCTTAATACACAATATTATCATTTTCTAGTTCACCTCTATACAGTAAACTAAAATACATGATTGATTAAATTAACAAATTTAAGGTTAGTAATGGATGAAATCATAATTCTCAAAGCTTGGTACTATGTAAAAACAAAAGGACCACACAATTCTACTTCCTAAAGCAGCTAATCTTGCCTGCAAGTTTAGGGTCACAAAGCCCATAATATGTGCAAAGAAATGCAATCAATACAAAGAACCATGCAAAAATACAGTAAAATAAAAAAGGAAATGTAAAATCTAAAAAAAAAAAGCTTTTATAAATACATTAAATCAACTGTATACACAAACTGTAGGTCTAGCATTAGTTGTACCATGTAGCAGAGCCAGAACTCTTTAAGTTCAATGCTTCCAAATCTGCGCAGGTAAGTCATGCCATCTTTGGTTGACTGCAGTACCAGAAAGGACAGGAATGGGAGGGAGGGCAAGAGTTCTGAGAAAATGGTGTCAACTTTCACTTGGCAGCTGAGCTTCAATGTCCACTCTGCAAATGGGGCACTTCTTATTAGTAATTAACCATTGGTCGACACACACTTGGTGGAAAAGGTGCATACATGGAAGGCGCCTAAAATTTAAAAATAAAAAAATTAATGTTATGATGAACACAAATGGCATCTCTAAAGGTTAGGTTGTTTGAACGCCACTGGAAACTTGTTTTCTCTTCATAAAGACATTTTAAATGTAATACTTTAGACAAAAAGATAGGGACAATATAAGAAAAATTACCAGGATGACTCATTTCTATAGATATAGAAATATACAATATATTGCGATTATGATCAGTAGAACTGCGCTGGTCATCAAGTTCTATACGATAACATACCCATTTCTGTTCAGGAGATAGATTAGAGTGCTCTTTCCAATTGCATAAAACTGCAAAATTTATTTTGATGGTATAATTCCCATACCCTTTTAGAGCAGCACTTTACCACAAACACATTAAATAAAAGGTATCCATTTTGGTGAACAAAACCAGGTTTTTAGTTAACAAAAAGCTCAAAGAGGATTTCCACAATACTAGAAAAGATGGAATAGCATTAATTTGTCCTTTTAAGAAGAAAGCCAAATGACATTCGCTCTAGGTAAAGTATTGACAGTCACTAAGCCAATTTTAATTCTTCACTCAGACTTGCTTATATTTGTACAAAACAAAAAAGATACCATTTCCACTTCCTTGGTCTTTTCTCAATTAAGGCAGTTATCCTATAAGTTAAGAAAACAAAATAGACTTCATTGTGGGTGCTCCCATCAACAATACAGATTAATGAAGATCACTGCTCCTAACTATCTTTGAGTTACTACGGCAAAAGGGGAAAAAAAAAAATCACATAGTGTTTAAATGTGATGAGCCTCATCAAACACAGGATGGTCCAGGGATGACATAGAGTCCATTGCCAGGCCCGAGCCTTTTCAGATTTCAGCTCTATTTGCAGACTTGCACTCTGCTGGCAAAGCCTCCAAGGACCAAGGGAAATACCACTCCACAGTGAAGCACTGGAGGAGAACTTCGTTGTGACAACAAAAAATACTTTTAATACTAATTTATCTGAAAGCCTCCCCAACTGACATGTGGGTTCACTACTGTAAGCTATCTTCAGCTCAAATTCTGAGGGATTACAGTTTTGCTGTCCATTTAAGTTCCTGAAAACATCATATTATTATGCTGCATTAGGAAAATAGGAGATTATGAATCTATTATTTGAGTGCAGAATCTCAAACTTAAGTATTTTTAATTATTTCCATTCATGAACTTACTTCAGCATAATGGACTATATTCCACTTTAAAACATAATTGCTTTTGTATCCCACAAGTATGTTCAACGGGTCACAAGAGATTTGTGTATGGAATGAAATCTGACTCTTCAGCCTGTTCGACTTTTGGCTGTCCTGTCTCTGGACCTCAGTTTCTTCATCTGTAAAACTGGGAAGGTAGACTATGTCTAAGGTATCCTTTCCAACTTAAAATGTCCACAATAAACTTTGTTCTTCTGGAACTTATAAAGATCAAACAATATGGTCTCCAAAGGAGAGTAAAGAATGCTTCTATCCCAGATTCTCCAAGGTGGTCAATTAAAAACTTACATGGCAGAAAACAATTTACCAATTCTACATGTCAAAAGTCCAGCAACAGGATTACTAAAGTGGCACCAGTGCATAATATGACAACTGTTATGTTCCTTTAAATTTTGGAAACACTCTGCTTCATAGCAATCTTGTGAAGAAAGTAGAGACTCTAGAATTCTTGCTTTCTTACAGATAAAGAAACTTGGGCTCTGAAAAGTGCATGGACCTGGCCACAGTTACAAAGCTCTTAAGTGTCTAAGGAATGTTTGCAAATGGACCCTTTGTACATCGTTCCTTCACAGAGAAACAGGAAAAGTGTCATGGAACTGCAATAGGTCTGAGAAAGCATTTAATCCAATATCTCGATAAGAGAAAACAAAGATGTACACAAGGGGCAATGATTCGCTCAAAGTCTAAAGCCAATGAACAGCAGAGCTGAAAAGCAGAACTTGGATTTCTCAACAACCAGCACAATGAACTTAACCCTACTACCATAGGGGTATGCATTGTTCTCTACCCCCTCCTCTATCACAGCCAACTGCAAAACCTGGCTGGAAGAATGGGTTAAAAAGAAAGGGTGAGTTAGGCTTAATATTTGGTTTCTAGCCCTTGCTGTAAAATACTGCTAATTAAATTAATCTGATTAATATTTAATTACCTCACATCTTCACCTTCCTCTAAAATAGACAAACAAATGGTACATTTTTCCTCTGTGTCTTCCTCAGTTCCCTCTTCCCCATCTTGTTTGCAGTGCAGTTTCCTCTGTGAGAACCAATCAGTTGTTACCTTATTAGTAGAGATGACATTATTGAATAACTGAGTAAAATTTGTTTTTTAAAAATCAACATCATCAACATGACAAAACAACAACATTGAACGGTATCAAACAGAAATTTTTTAAAACAGCTATTGATGGCTAATAAAAAGGTGTAACTTGGAAAAAAAAATCCTAGAGGGCCAGCACACATACTCCTCTTAGCTTCAGGATTTGACAGATTAAAAGTACTATCACTGAGTCAGTGTAGTAAGAGAGGCCTTTATCTTAAAGGTAGCATATAAATTTAAAAGATACATACAACATAAATATATGATTTCTATAATTTTAAATAGTCACAAAATATCTAAAGGAAAAAAATTTTAAATCACACCCTGTACATTTTTTATTAATACTCATCTTAAAATACTGTGCATATTTACTGATGTTTCCAACATCAATAAGTGGGAATGAAAACAAATAGTTCTAAATTGTACAAGGCCAAGAAATAGTGATTTCTCATTACAGCGTAAAAATTCAAAACCAAAAAAACCCAACAATATGGCAACTATTGTCTTAGGTCTATTTCATTAATCTTTATCTAGCATGATTCATCTCTAGGAGTTTCTTGTGGGGTCCTGGTGACCATGTTTAATTTATCAAGGTCAAAAAGAATAACAGACCCTGCGAGTCCAAGGTAAAAGAAATTAAAAGACTTCCATATAATTGCACAGGATTTGAAAACTGCTAAATTCCTGATCTTTACAAATGCCAAAGATGTAGTTATCTTTATGCCACCATACATGTTGCTTAGAAGTGGTACTTTGGAAATCTGCATAGGTTACGGTTTTATTCTATACAAGAAAGATGTTCAAAGCTTATAGTGTGATCCTTAATAACCCTTGACCAAATGCTGCAGAAGTGACCAAAATTTATCTTATGAAGGCAATAACTTGAACCTATTAGGTTCTAATTTTAACTACACTTTGAGCAAGAACCAGTTGGAAGCTCAGGTCACAAATAAAGTAGCAAGGCCAACTTAAGAGACTTAAAAACATTTTTCAAATAACCTACTACCCAAGGCTATTTTTAAAAAATCCTCACCTTTTTGTATTTGTGTGGGTATGTACATCTTTCAATTGTTCCCTGGGAAGCTCCACGATTGACATTTCCTAACCGTTCTTCCAAATGGATAAGTTCCTAAAAACAAGGAAAAAACCATCAAAATCCCAAACGGATAATCCCATAAATCACAAAAAGGATGATTTCAGGGAGAAAAAACCAGTAATGATTTCAGTTAGTCATATCCCAATTTCTCTAAAGTTACAATATACAAAAAAGTTGACACACTGAAAAGAAAAAGCTGAATTTGATGTTTTATTAGTTAAAAAGCACAAAATTAGGATTTTCACACATAACAAGAAAACAAAATTCCAATATCCAAATGTCTTTTCTCCCTGAAAATTAAATGACAAAGAACTTTTAGATCTAAAACAAGAGTTGTTTCTGGACCCTGAATTCTGAGAAACATGACTAGATTATTTTCTCATATTTATGTGGCTTAGCTCATTACAACCTGAGTGCTACAAAGATATTACAAAGGTCCACGAATTCATATGTGAACCAAGCACTGCATTCAATGTTTAATGCCAATAAAATATGCAGTTTAACGCAGAATGACATAAATGAAAATACTTTCTCTTGACTTATGTGCAGCAAATATTAGCATTAACTAATTTACACAGATGCGGTGTTTGTATATGAAAAGTTTGGGAAACAATGAACCGCTTGGTTGTATAAGTAGCTTTACTCAATTTCTGCAGTTTGCTGAATGGTTTATTTACTCCTCTTTTAACAAGATAAGACATGCTGGGATGATAAGATATAGAATAATGAGACCCACATTGTAGCTCTTGCCCTGCCCCTAACTTAGCTGTGCGATTAATCACAGGTCTCAGTTTTTTCACCAGTAGAATAAAGGGGTTGCATCTCTAAGCTCCTGTCTCTCAAATTATGTAAATTAGTTTCCCCCCTCTAAATGTACACACAGAGTTACAAATTCATATACAACAAATGCCAATAATTATCTTGAAAATTAGGATAGTTTGCATTCTTTCCTTTTGCACTGAAATGTAGTGCTGTACCTCAAAAGCTGAAATTACTAACAGTTATATACTTTCCCCTTTATTAAAGACATTTTGGCCAACAACTATACTTATTTTATTACAAACCTCAAAATTGCCCCGGAAAGGGCCTCTAAATGATGTTCCATCCAATCCTGACGAGATGTAACGGATGTGAGGATAGCCTGCCATGTCTGGAACCTATTTAAACACAGATACAAGTTAATACTATTCAGAACTATTTCATTGGCTTACTTTTCAAAATGAAAAAAAAAAAAGTTTATTGGCACCCCAAGTCATCAAGGAGTTGGGAGTAGGGCCAGCTGGGAAATCCAAGCTCCAGCCTGCTTTTACAGACAGTAGTATTTACATATAAGGGTAAGACAAGACTGACTGATAGAGGTTTTAATGATGAAGTGGGATGAGTGTCATCTTAGCTCCTGCTCATTACAGCATCACTGGAAGATGAAATTAATTCTCAGGTGATGTGAGTAATCCTCAAGGGGTCCTCATCCTCTACTGCAGTCTGGCTGAGCACAATCCAAAGTTTAAGTAAGGTTTTTAAAATATGGGGTAACTCAGACTATATTTTGCCCAGTGGCCTGACGTTGAACAATTCCCCCTTGGGGCTAACCATATTCATAGTACAGCAGTAGTGTCATTTTTCAGTCATGTCCAACTGTCTGTGATCCCATTTGGAGTTTTCTTGGAAAATATATTGGAGTGGTTTGCCATTTCCTTTTCCAGCTCATTTTACAGATGAGGCAAATAGGGTTCAGTGCTTGCCCAGGGTCACACACCTACTAAGTGTCTAAGGCCAGATTTGAATTCAGGAAGATGAGACTCCCTGACTCCAAGCTTGGCACTCTATTTACTGCACCACCTGGCTTCCCCCACAATCAGACCTGTATTGCTCCTCTATGACCTTGCCCAAGTAGAAATTCCCAAGGAATCAGCTTAAAGAGGCCTTTGCTACTTTTCCTCCTCACAACAAATTATCAGTATTACTGATTTTTCAAACATTTTTTATCACATTCAAACTTTGTTTTTAACCACATTTCAAACTTTTTAACCACAATCTTTTAACAGTTCAATCTATAATCTAACACCATCCAGACTAAAGAGGTGACAGGGTATGGGTCCAAGCTGAGACCTTTGCCCCTTGCCTCAAAAGAATTTGGGTCCCATTTGTCTACTAGCCTGGGAAAACCCTACCTTGAATTCCCCTTTAGATCTGGCATTCCCAGAGACTATAAACCTGTCAACTGGCCTTTCATCATTGCTATGTCTTATTCTCTGTTAACCTTAACCTGGCCCAGCTCTTCATTGTCTGTTACCTCCAGATTGCCTCTGGCTACTTCCCTCCCTGGATCCTACCTAAACCCCATTCTCATAGCCACTTCAGCCTACTGGCCACTCCCATCAAGATTCTCCCTAGACTCCTCTACCAATCACCTCAGACTATTTAGCCAATGCTAAATCTTTCCCAGAATCTTTCTGTATATAAGACCCATCTTGTTTCCATGAAGATACTCAGATTGAATTTGGCCCGCTTGCATTAGAGATACAAATACTGAGAATCTTTCTGGCCAACATGGCAGATCTTTAATAAACCTTGTTGTGATTTTTTTTTTTGGCTGAAAGGCAGCTTAGGTCAAATTCATTGGGGCAGGAACTGCGTGTCAGTATTTCAGAGTCCCAGCACCCCTAAACGTCAACAAAAGCACTTTTCTAACAGAAATTCTGATACATTGGTTTCCCAAATTCCACAATTTCATGTATCTAAAACATAAAACAAAACTAATTGCCAGATAACATCGATTCAGTTGAATGCATTTCGAGATTATCTTAGAAAATCAGTCATTTTCACCTTTGGCATCCAAACTGATTGCATTCATGACCATAAGAGTACTTAAATTTACTAACATTTATATAGTGCTTACCATGTGTCAGAAACAGCACTAAGCACTTTACAATTAATATGTCATTTGATCCTCACAGTAACCCTGGGAAGTGGGTGCTAATATTTATCCCCTTTATGAATTAGGAAACTGAGGTAAATAGAGGGGAAGTCATTTGTTTAGATTAAGGTCACACAGCAAATAAATTTTTGAGACCAGATTTCTAACTGAAATTTTCCTGATGCATGCATTTTTCAGTGGATTTCCTTAATGCGAAATAGCAAATTTAATTTGCTTTAAGTTCGGATTTACTATCCTGATTTATTATCCTAATAAATGAGACATTACAATTTTAGTTTCAGGACAAATTTTGAAAAAATAAAATCTGGATTTGTAATCACTAATGGTAACATTCAGAATCTCAATTTTCCCAAGGGCATCCTGTTTCTAGTTAGCTCAAGTTCAAAAGTTTGTGAGGGCACTCCCAGCTCCCTTCAACCTTTCCTCTTTAAAATCACTCAAATCAATTCCTTTTATGTTCTTAACCTAACCTCACTCATACCTCACCTTACACACCCGCCCTTTACTGAATAGGGCACATAGGTGGCAAAACTATTTATTAAGAAGAGAGAGTGCTTATTTTTTTTTTTACAAAGGGCTTCAACATAAATTTACACCAGACCAAAGACAACAATATCTTCTTTACCAGTCAGTTAATTTGAATTTGTTAAACTCCTACTAACTAGATAGAAGAGAAAGAAAGGAGTCTTAAGCTGAAGACAATCCAGTACTAGTTACAGGACATCCAGTACTAGGCATAGGACAACCCTAGAAAGCACAAGGAGGGTTTTCAAGAGGGTTTTCACATGGAAGGTTCACATTCTCATTTTCCCTCCTTTGGAACTCACAAGGTTCTAAAGGTCTTTCAAGGGCAGAATAGAATATTATCTGTTTAAAACTGCCAAGAGGTAGTTCCCTAAGAGTTTTTAAAATATTTTTTATTTCTGCGGATCGAGGCATACTATTTTCTCTTTTTAAATTTTTTTTCTTTCTTGTGGCTATTCCTTTTGTTTCTGATTCTTCTTTTTTGGAGGCTGAGGGGTCACAGAATATGGTGGTACATTTTTTTTTTAAGTTTTTAACATTCACTTCCACAAGATTTTGAGTTCCAAATTTTTTCATCTCTCCCCTCCCCCCATCCCAATGTGGATTCTGATTACCCTTTCCCCAATCTGCCCTCCTTTTTATCACCCCACCCCCCATCTCTCATCCCCTTTTCCCCTTCTATTTTCCTGTATGGCAAGATAGATTTCTATACCCCCTTGTCTGTATATCTTATTTCCCAGTTTTTAGTTCCACATTCTCTCCCTTCCTCCCACCCACCCTCATTGAGAACTCAAGCAATTTGACACACGTTATGCATGTTTAGTAGTAATGCAAAACATTTCTGTAAGTCATGTTGTGAGAAACTAACCATATTTCCGTCCACACTATCCCGCCTCCCATTTGTTCTATTCTCTCCTTCGACCCTGTCCCTCCTCAAAAGTGTTTATTTCTGATTACCTCCTCCCCCTATTTGCCCTCCTTTCTATCATAACCACCGCTTTTCCCCTTCCCCATTTTCCTGTGGGATAAGATAGCTCCTTCTCCCAGCTCCTTCCTCTGTCTCACATCTTAATTTTATTTTTCAGATATCATCCCTTTATATTCAGCCTACCCCTCCAACTACCCTAATATTGAGAAAGGTCTCATGAGTTATAAATATAATTTTTCCATGTAGGAATGTAAACAGTTCAACTTTAATAAGTCCCTTATGATGTCTCTTTACTGTTTACCTTTTCATGCTTCTCTTGACTCTTATAGTATGTGCAAGTTAAATTTTCTATTCAGCTCTTGTCCTTTCATCAAGAATGATTTAGGGGGCGGAGCCAAGATGGCCACATGAAAACATCTTACCAGAGCTCTCTCACAAGTTCTGTAAGATAGCTCTAAAAAAGTGAATCTGAGCAGATTTGAGAGAGTTAGAAGCCACTAGTAGACTGAGTGGGGCAAATTTCTAAGCCAAGAGAGTCTGTAAGGTTGACAGGATGGATCTGTAGGCTAGGAGCACACCTGGTGTGCGGAGCTGCACCAAACCACACCAAAGCAGAAGCACCTGTGAAAACCAGCCAGCGATCCAGGCTGGGAGAAATCTGGGTGCATGACACCGGCAAAGATCCCCAGGCCTCCCAGCACAGGAGAGAGTCTGTTGGAGTCATGGGAGGCAGCAGCACAGTGCCTTCAGCCACGAGACTTGCAGCCCAAAGATTTGAAACTAGCTTTCTTAAACTTCCGGGAGTCATAATGGCCAGGTAAATGGCTCTCATCCCTCCCTCCCTGACCCAGAGAATACCTTGGGAAAAACCCTGGAATAGAGAAGCCAGAAGTGGGGCTTCAGTAGCGACATAGTGTGAGCTCCTTAGTCCTAGAAGGGTGGAGCCAGAGAGGGTCAACACCAGGAACCCAGAGGTGCCTTCACACAGCCAGGGGAAGTGGTGGACATCAACACAGAAAACGTCTGAGACCACCCATGCTGGAGAGCAGCCCCAGGGGAAGAGGAGACTTCCAGCAGCCAGATGACCCCTCCCCCACACCTCAAGAAAACTGAGGCCACACGAAGCCAGTAACCAGGCTCACAATTCCCAGAACAAGAAGCCTGGGACAGAGCTCCCTCAGCCCCAAAAGCAGAAATCCACTTTAGAGGCAGGAAAAAGCTAAACAACATGAAGAGGAACATGAAAAAACCAAGGACCATTAATACTTTTTATGGAGACAGGGAAGATCAAAATACCAATTTGGAAGAGGACAGCATTGATACTATACCCACATGTGATACCTCAAAAGGGAATATAAACTAGTCTCAAGCCCAAAAAGCATTCCTGGAATAGCTAAAGAAGGATTTTAAAAACCAAATTAGAGAGGTAAAAGAAAAAATGGGGAAAAAAAATCACTGATGAGAACAAATCTTTAAAAAGTAAAATTGGCGAAATGGCTATGGAGATTCATAATCTAAATAGAGAAAATGACACCCTGAAAGGTAAAATCAACCAATTGGAAAAGGAGACTCACTCAAAAACAAAATGAAGACAGCAATTCATTAAAAATTAGAATTGAACAAGTGGAAGCTGATGACTCTATGAGGCATCAAAAAGTAGTCAAACAAAATGTAAAGAATGAAAAAATAGAAGAAAATGTGAAATATCAGATTGGAAAAACAAATGACCTGGAAAATAAATCCAGGAGAGACAATCCAAGAATTATTAGCCCCCCAGACCAGCCACCACACCAGTACTTCTCCTAGCCCCAACAACCACCACCCAGGGCTGGGACCCAGATCCAAAGCTCGGTAAGGTAAGAGAATCCTGCTTCAGCAGCAACAAGGAGACCCCTGCAATCCCCTTTCTGATCAGTCGCTCGATTCCCCGCCCCTCCCACCATCTGTGGGCCAAGAGTGCCGGAAGCAGCCCCTGCTGCCACCACCCTGGGACTAGGGCTGGACCTGGACCACGCTCCTCGCTCACCCAGGTCCCACAGGTCTTTCCTACTGACCTTCTAAGTTGCCTTTGGCATTTGTGGGTTAAGGGTTCTGATTCTTCTTTACAACATGACTAATGTGGAAATATATTTAATAATATTGCTTATATTATATTATAGCTTATATCGGATTGCATGCCATCTTGGGGAGGTAAAAGCGAGAAAATTTAGAATTCAAAATCTTATAAAAGCGAATGTTTAAAACTAAAAAGAAACAAACAATGAAATAAAATAACTAAATAGGCAAAATATGGATTTTCAATAAAACAGAGGACTTTCAAGTTTTCTCAGTGAAAAGACCAGAGCTGAATAGAAAATCTGACTTTCAAATATAAGAATCAAGAGAAGCATGAAAAGGTAAACAGGAAAGAGAAATCATAAGGGACTCACTAAAGGTGAACTGTTTTGGTTACATTCATACATGGAAAGATGATATTAGTAACTGATGCAACCTTTCTAATTATAAGGGTAGTTGAAGGGAATATATATACATAGACATACATATATATATATATATGTGTGTGTGTATATATGTACACACACACACACAGAGACATACATATATATAGACAAAGGGCACAGGATGAGTTGAATATGAAGGGATGATATCTAAAAATAAATAAATACAACTAAGGGGCGAGAGAGAAATATATGGGGAAAAGGAGAAAGGGAGAGATAGTATGGGGTAAATTATCTCACATAAAAGTGGCAAGAAAAAGCAGTTCTATTGGAAGGGTAGAGGGGGCAGATGAAAGGGAATGAATGAATCTTGCTCTCATCAGACTTAAGGAGGGAATAACATACACACTCAACTGGGCATCTTATCCCACAGGAAAGGAGAAGGAAGGAGATAAAAAATGGAGGACGACAGAAGAGAGGGCAGATGGGGGAGGAGGTAATCAAAAGCAAACACTATTGAAAAGGGCCAAGGTCAAGGGGATAAAATTGAATAAAGGGGGACAGTATAGGCTTGAGAGAAATAGTCTTTCACAACATGACTGTTATGGAAGTGTTTTGCATAATGATACATGTGTGGCATATGTTGAATTGCTTGCCTTCTCAAGGAGGGTGGGTGAGGAGGGAAGAAGGGAGAAAATTTGGAACTCAAAGTTCTAAAAACAAATGCTCAAAAACAAGTTGTTTTGTACATGTATATACATAAGATATAAAGGCAATAGGGTATAGAAATCTATCTTGCTCTACAAGAAAGTAAGGGGAAAGGAGATGGGGAAGAGGGAATAACCAAAGGGAGGGCAGACTGGGGAAAAAGGCAATCAGAATATATGCCATCTTGGAGTAGGGGGGGAGGATAGAAATGGGGAGAAAATCTGTAACTCAAAATCTTGTGGAAATCAGTGTCAAAAATATTAAATAAAGAAATATAGAAAAAAATGTTATTATCCTGTTAAAAAAAGACACATTTCAGCTGCTGATTTTTATATCTAGTTTAATAATGCTATAAATTTCTACAGACTGAGAACAAAGATTTCCTTTCCTTCTTATCTGAGTCTGTCTTCCAAACTTGACTAGAGTTAGACATGCAGAGAAAAAGAGGTCGTCTTTCTGAAGGTTTTCAAAGTTCCATAGAAAAGTTTCCACTCTTTCCATTCTTTTCCCTTTGACTAATAAGGCTACCAGAAAAGTCAGTTTGGGTTTATCCAGATACAAAACAGAGACCTACACACTTAACGTTACACAAATAAAACACTTAACCCTTCAAGCTGAAAAGCCCCATAGTTACCTAGCCAGTATGAATTGGGCTCTACTGCTTTTTGGACATTCCCTATTGGCCAGCTTTCCCTTGTCCCAAGCTTTAATAGTTTGCCTAATGGGGAGTCAACAGGAGGCTTACTTTGTCCCAATCCCATAACAGTATCAGCAATCTTTGCTTTTCTATTCCCTGGTGACTTTGTTTTTGTTGTTCAGTCACATCCAACTCTCCGTGACAAAATTCAGGGTTTTCTTGACAAAGGTACTGCAGTGGTCTGCCAGTTCCTTCTCCAGCTAATTTTACAGATGATAAAACGAGGCAAATGGGGTTAAGTGACCTGCCCAGGGTCACACTGCAAGTGTCTGAGGCTGGATTTGAACTGATAAAGATAATTCTTTCTGATTACAAGCCCAGTGATCTATCCATTGCATCACACCTAGCTGCCCCTTGGCATCTAATATTGGGCAGCTCCACACCACTGGCTCATTTCCTTCATGCACAAATAACCATCTCTTTTGGGGTTGGTACCTATTTCTCCTTATCCTTCCTGAGTCTTGGGAAATTAATTTTCTGATCACTTCATAGGTGATTAACTGCTGAGAGGCTACACTTGGATCCAGGATCCAACAAAAGTCTGACTGCTGGCTATGGTGGTGGAAGGTGGGCTGACCCAGTGATAGATATGCAAGTGAAGGGACCCTTCTTGGTTGCCAAAATTGTTAAAATAAAATCCTGGTTCTGGCCTCACCCTAATCAATAAAGACAAACTCAGGAAAAGGAGCTCATTGGCAACCCAAGGCATTAAGTAGCTAAAGCGGGGCTAGCCCCATGATGAAAGATATACTTTTTATCTCTTTAACTTGCCATTCCTACTTATTGTTGATGCCATTCAGCTTCATAAATATAAATAATTCCAAAATTCTTTAACACTACAGGAAACTCAAATGGTTTCTAAAATGTAACCCCAGGTAACTATTGCATAGTTATTTTTGCATTTCAGTCTGTTTCCTTTAATCTCGTATAAAGAAGCTCTCTGTAGAAAACAGAAAACTACAAGGATGACGCTGTAAGTAGCATAGGCCTTTGTAGACAGTATTCACTTAACATTGGATGAACTTAAAAGCCAAAAGTGTCAAGTACTACCAAAAAATCAAGAGGGATTACTAATTATTTGGTGGATTTGGTGACGGAGGGATCATTAGTGATCTTGAAGGAAGTCATTTTAGCAGAGACAAAATACAGACATCAAGGGGGAAATTAGTGGAGTGTCACTTTTGAGAAATTTGGCAGTAAAAGGAAGAAATTTTTTTATTTTTAAAGTTTTGATAGACCAGAGTATGCTTAGAGACAGAAGGGAAGGAACTAACAGATGGAGCTTTAATTTATTCACTTTTAAAAGGAAGGATTTGGACTAGATCTCCAATGAACATTCTTTTTGTAAAATCTTACAATTCCTTTGGAAAATAGTACATTACTTAAACTATATATACTAATTAGACTTACAAACTTTTAACAATGTGATTCATTACAATAGCACGTGTACAATGAGAAAAGTACTGCTGTAATTTTGTGTTTTATGCTATATAAACTTAATAAAAGCAAAATTTTGAAATCAATAGTACCAAAGACACCTGCTATTTGATAATGACTATAACATTAAAATGCAACACTCATGTAAATATGTATTAACTAAAAGCCTACATATATTTCCTATATTTAATGAATTTAAAATAAGTCAACATGAAACACTTTCACTCAACAGAGAGGAAGAGAAGTTCTATCAGATAAGGTAGCTAAGTCATTTAAAAAAAAATTTTTTTTTAAAGAAGAGGAATGAAGGAGAATTTTATTTTTAGTGCAGGGGAAATAATCCAGGAAATGTTTGGAATAAAAAAGAAAAAAGGCATCCATGAAATCATTCCTGTAGAACCATTCCTATCAACCAGCATCTTATTTTTACCAAGCCCACAAAGTGAGACAATTTTTATTACTATACATCAAGTAACAAGTGAAGAAAATTCAAAATGACAAACAATGACATAGTCTTAGTTTCTAAATCAATTTTGATACAGTGCTATATGAAATTCATAAAGTAGAATCAGATTGTCAGGTATTGAAACTAGCTTAAATCAGATGGAGGTCAAATGTTGGTATATAACAGAATTTCAGTCTGTCTAGGGATTAAATGAAAGAGTATAGACAGACCACTGCAAATACTTCAAGTTAGTCAACAATCATTTATTGGGGCAGGTAGGCGGTGCAGTGGATAAAGCACTGGCCCTAAAGTCAGAGGACCTGAGTTCAAATCCATCTTCAAACACTTACTAGTCCTGTGACCCTGGGCAAGTCATTTAAATGCTGTGCTATGGTAATTAAGGTGGGACTTTTTTTTTTTTACTGTTTTCTCTTTTGGAGCACTTATTTAATCAAGTGCCCTTGATGAGTCCTGGTTTTTTGTTTTTTGATTAAATCAGGAGTCTCTGACAACCTGCTTACCTCAAGCGAAAGCTTAGTTTACATGGGTCTGAGTTGCATGTTGTGATGCCCTTTGACCCTGAACAGGGTATATAAACTCAGAGTTTGGCCTTTTGCCTCTGGGGGCTCACTCATGGAAGAAGTGTTGAGACTCTGGGCAAGCCACTGTAACTGGCCCCAGGCTTTGCTAACCCTGACCCACTGGTTCTTCTCTGGTAACTATTGTGATTTGGTCAGTTAGATAAGAGGCCTGTCTGTTGATTTGTGTTTATTTGCTCTGTTTATATAATGTATGTTTGTAATCTGCTTGCATTTGCTCTGAAGTTCAGGGTGCTGGCTTCTTCCCCTGAACTAAGTGAATGATATATGTATGTGTGATTAAAGTGAGACTGTTAACCTCTTACAGTTGCTTTCCTTAGAAAAGCAGATCAAAGCACCTATGCTCGCAGCTCTTGTTACTGGTCTTGTTGGGTCTTTCTTACACCTCAATAGGTACTACTAGCCAAATTGTTGTAACACCCTGAATGCCTTAAAAAGAAAAAAAAATACTACTATGAGCTAAGTGCTGTGATGACTAAGCATTGGAGATACAAAGGTGAAAATACAGTCCTTACTCTCCTAAATGCCCCACTGATACTGGGTCAGAAGTGCTAACAATTTCACAGATGAGGGATAAGATATTATAATTTCATCTTATATCCAAAAATAAAATTTTAAAAGATGTAAATTAAAAGAATAAATTATAGCAAATCTATTATCTTTTACTGAGCATTTCTATTCAACATTTATATAATAATTAAAGCAACTTCTATAAATTTTATGGAAACAAAAAAGTTCAATATTGCATGCAATGCCTTTCAAAAATTATTTAACATAAAAACAGAGAACGTTTTAAATAAAATTATTTAATAAAAAGTTTACAAGTAGTCATCTTACCATTAATGGAAGAGCTCCTAGTTGTAAATGATGAAGTCGAGGAGGTGCATGGTAATGAGCCAAGTGAGGATGCAGTGCCCCTGGAGGATATGTCCCTGCAGTCACTCCAGCTTCAATTCCCAATTCCCTAACAAAAGCAAAAATCAATACTTTAAACTTTAGGTGCCATTTGTCTCTATTGTTAATCTAAAAGGAGAACATTTCTGTGTACCTTTCTAAAATTATTTATTGCTTAACAGCACATTTAGTTGAAAGTGTTACCAAAGAATTCTAATAGTTCAAAACATTAAATTTATCTCAAAATAATTCTGTTATAATTTCTAGAAATAGCAGCTTCTATTTTATTTTGGATCTAAACTTATGACTCCATCTGTTCAGGGAACTTACACTGTTGAAATTCCACCAATGTAGTTCAACATTTCTTTTGTAATTTAGTCTCAGAGAGATGCCAGTGGCACTGAGAAGTTAAAACATTAACTTGCCTGTAGACAAATTACTAATATATGTCAGAAGTAAAATCTGAATCCAGGTCTTCCAGACTACAAATGCTCTATTCCATTAGGCTACACTGTTTTTCTAATTATTAGTAATTAAATGCTGAAAGTTATTACACTAAAGCACATATAGAAGGAGCAAATAATCATGAGATTCTGTCTTAAATAATACAATCTAAAGTATATGATAAGTCATTTTAGTGAAATCAAGGGGACATCAAAATTGTTTTGTTACATTTGAACTTAATGAAATATTAGGTTTTTTTTTTTTAATTTGAGCTAAGCAATTTGACTTCTTTGGGCATTCATTTTTTTCTTTGTAAATTAGGGGCTGTGTGATATCTGAGCTCTCACCCAGGTCTAAAAGGCCATACAGTTTTATTGCTACTTTGTTCAAATAAAGCAACTTCTTCGGTGTATGCCATAAAGCCTATCTTTGGTTCTGTTAAAGAACAGATTATATTTTCATTTACGGAATTTTAGGATTTTTAACAAAAAGTGGCTGAAAGAAATCAAACAATACTGTGTCTCTAAGTAACTACCTACCGCAGCAAACGCCCCTGAGACTCTAGCCTGTCTTCTCTTCCTCTCCACAACTCAGTGTCCATCTCCTTGATTCTGAACCTCACTCAAGTTGTAGCACACACAACAATTAAACAGAAAACATAATAGCTGAACCAAAACCAATTCATTAAACAGCCTGACTGCTGTTTACATCAGGCCTTGCAAAGCTATTTTATAAGTCTTTGCACTTAAAACTGGTTGGAATAAGATGAGAAGAACATTACTATGAGAGGCCATATATTTAGGAACCCATCAGACTGTTAAAAACAAAACCCTAATTTAAAACTGGATTTTATCTATTTCTGTGACCTGCTTCATAATACTGTGAAAAAGGTAGTAAAAAAATATTATCATTGCGGGCCTTGTATATAATAGTTGTGAATGCTTACGGAATCAAATTCTCATTTTATAGAACAACAGCCAGCATTTATATAGTACTTTAAGATCTACAAAGTGCTTTACAAATTTTCACATATGACCATCACAACAACTCTATGTTATCCTCATTTTAGAGAGGAGAAAACTGAGCCTGAGAAAGGTTAAACGACTTGCCAGGATCATAAAGCTAGTGCCTTGCTGTCACACATTAAAGCTAAAAGCCAGAATAGGAACCCTGGTCACTTGGGCTACAAGTACATTGCTCTTTCTACTACACCACAGGGCCTCTCTAATATATACAACTTCCCTAAGGCAAAATCCCCAAATTCAGAGTGTGAGACTCATGTGGATAAACACAGAAGTTCTGACAGACAGAATACCTGGCATTTATTTACGTGGTAGTTAGGTATGCAAATTGCTTTACCTGCTTTTTCACATATGATCCTTACAACTAACTCTAAGGATAGTGACTAATGATAAAATTTAAATGCATAATAAGAAACAAAATAAATTCATTACTGGGAATTTTTAATTATAAATCAGGGCTTTGCAAACTTGCCTAAATGGTATGCCTAGTTTCGATTTATTCCATCTCATTTTAGATTTTGAATGGTTTCCCGAATACCAAGAAAAAAATCAGGAATCTCAATGTCATCTTGGGGAACTGAAGAGGAATTTGACTAGAAAAAAAGATGGTATTTGCCTGGGGAAGACAACAGTACTTGGATAATTTGGGGCATAGGTATATGGTCTTAGAGAGGAAAAAATCATAGGTTTGCCACAAGATGACTATCCTCACAGAAGACAAACAACTCACCAAGCAGACCTTTCTGGAGCCTGTCGAGGGTGGGAAGACATTGTCTGCGGCACATGGATGTGATGCCCATGACCGTAGTTTGGGTGCATCCGATGTGGATGGGGTGGAGGGCGCTCATGTGCCCTCCTAAAAACAAAGAGCAAATAAAGACAATTAGAAATCAATTTTTACTGAATTATTCTTAACAAAGAACAAAGGAATGTTTCTGTAAGCATCTTCAAGTTATTCGTATAGTTAAAAATCTCCTGGTTGATAGCATCATATCCAGAAAATCACCATACATATACTTTGATACTTAAGTAAATAATTATGTATCCAAAAACTATGACATTCACCCTTCCCTTATCACATCCCCTCAAAATACCATCCAAACACAAAAATAATTTCAGTATAAATTTGGCTAACTGCTGCATTCAACATACTTCATGCATACACACACACGTGCATGTGCACATCTCTTAAGATCTTTTTCTACTTTTTAACCAATGAATTTAATATATAGATATAGCAATTATGTGAGACATTTCCACACTAGTCATTTTGTATGACAAGACTCAAATAAAAAAAAAAGAGTGAAAAATAGCATGCTTTGGTCTGTATTTAATCGACATCAGTTCTTTCTCTGTAGGTGGATAGTATGCTTCATCACTGTCTTGGATCACTGTATTGCTGAGAATAGCTAAGTCATTGCTATTACTGCCTACCATGTTCTCCTGATTTTGTTCACTTCACCATGGATCAGTTCATGAAGTATTTCCAGGTTTTTCTGCTTATCATTTCTCACAGCATGACAATATTCTACTACAATTCCCCTGATTTCCAATTCTTAGTCACCACAAAAAGAGCTGCTATAAATATTTTTGCACAAATAGGTCCTTTCCCCCTTTTTTAGATGTCGTTGGGATATAGACCTAGCAATGGTATTGCTGGATCAAAGGGTATGCACAGTTTTATAGCCCTTTGGGCATAGTTCCAAATGGTTTTCCAGAATGGCTAAATCAGTTCACAGCTCCACCAACAGTGCAAAATGAATATACAGTGAATGTTTTAAAGATAAGGAGAAGAAAGTAGGGAGGTTAAATTTGGAAACAAAAGCAATACAAACAATATATATCTATGTATGTATGTAAATGTATATATATGTATACACACACGTATGTATGTGTGGACAGAATGAGATGTATTCATAATTTTAAAAATTTGACACAACTTAAAAAATCCCACTTTACGGGGCAGAAAAATACAATCATTTCCCTAAAGCTTTTATACTATTTCTATACTATATCATCCACATTTTTTTTTTAATTTCTCACTAACTGAGGAAATATTAGCTATCAGGAGACAGTAGAGTTCGTGAAAAGGTTTACAGAAGAATTAAAACCACAATTGCCTAAAATGACTCCTAAGATAAAGAGAAGACAGTAATTAAAAAATGATCATTTCCTGAATAGCCAAGAAGAAGAGTAAAACCTTCCTTGTCCAAAATATAGGAGAAATGAAATATTTGGCTCAATTTTAATTAATTTAGAAGCCTTCTGTTTCAACTTTGTGAAAATCTAACTATTTTACTGAACTTTCTTACTCAGTAGTTGTAAATCTCTTATTGAAGGTTTATTTTGCATTACATTAAGTCATTTTGAATGTACAGTACAATGCTGCGGGGCTGTGTGAAGAAATTATATACATTATGGTTTTATACATCTGCCTGATCTCCCCTTTGCATTCCCGCTGAGGGATTACTTGCCATCCAGATCCCAAATTCTACAGCCTAGTGACTGCCTTCCTACCTGACGCTAAGAATGTATCCCTAGATCTTTTCATCTTCCCTGAAGCTGAACCCTACCCTCCTATATGTACTGTCTCTATTAGAACATGAGAATCTTTATTTTGTTTTTCTATATGTACCCAAACCATAATGCACAGTACTTTGCACAGAGTAAATGCTTTCCTTTTCCTCCCTCCTCTTCTTCCATTCATTCACATGCTAACCCTGAAATATAGCTTGGAATTTGCTTTTAATAAATTCATTAGCTGAGATTATTTTGTGACATGCATTTTTCATATAAAAGTTATCAACACGGCAGTGGCTGGAGAAAGAAGTGATTAAAGGCACATATGATTTTCTTTTGCAAGTTTAGAGCTTACGTTGGATGTTGCATCATTCTTCTCCTTTGGACCTCCATCCTCTGGATCACTTCATGAGGATGTAGTCTTTGTGCGGAAGGTGCTGTAGCAGGAATATGATGTGAAATTGGCTGGTGTGTAGGGGGGAGATGCTGAGGAATTGGAGCAGCCGTACTGCTTAAATGGTGAGTTGGGGGTGGAGGAGGCACAGGATGAGATGCAGCATGTGAAGTCATCTGCGTATGGAAGGGATGTACGGGATGAGGAATAACATAATCCACTTGCGTTGGGGGTTGAGTCTGAGAAGGAGGGTTCCCGTGAGAGTGGGGACATGCAGAAGTTTGATGATGAAGTGGTCTGGTCAAAGAAGGATCTGAAAAACACAATTTAAAGCGTGTTTATATATAGGCACAAAGAATTCTTTATTACTTGTCATTAATAAAATTGATGAGAAGCAAAATAGCATTGCAATTAAAACAGCAACACGAAGCAAGGAAAACTGTTGTTCAATCCCGCTTCTGAAGAGCTGTGTAACCACAGACAAGTCAACAAAGCCATCAAAGTTCTTTAACACAGAAGGCACAGACAAGCGATTATTCTCCACCGACAGAGGGCGCTGTGTACACGCTGATGGAATAATGAGATGAGACAGAAAGGGACAGTATGCTTGCAATATATTTTGGCCACACCTTTCTCTAAATTGGATGAAATGCCATGAGTTACTGGCCCAGCTCTATCATTTCCTAGCTGTAATTTTGTCATACAGTCATTTGATCTCTAGGGTTTCAGTTTTCTTATCTAGAAAATAGGGGAGTTGAATTAGAAGATCACCAAAGCCTCTTCCAATTCTAAAATTGAGCCTATATAATCAGACAGTATGATTACAAAGTAATGAAATCACTCTATCAAACACCTAGAGATTCTATCTGTCAAATAACTTTTATACCCTTTGAAGCCGACAGACACATAAGGAGACTGCCATTACTTAAATGATGCTACCATTACATAAAATACTTTAAAATTCCTTTTCTGCAATTATCACAAGAGATTAAGTTATATTCTTTTGAATATTCTCAGGGGACATTGCCTTTTAGAGGTAGATTGGCATTTTTTAAGCTCTAATTCTAAATCGCATGTAGCTAATGCTATAGTTAATCATGCTAGTACTGCTTTTAAGTACACTGTCATGCATTTTCACAGGACAGAAGCTGATTGGTGGTCAAGTTAATTTCCCAAAGAAAGTCTCAAATGAAAACTCACACTTTAAAGAATGTCACGATTTCTAGATTATTTTTGACTAGCTTGAGGAATAAATTGATGTGAATGAGGTCAGTGATGTCAGACAAATATATCAACACTGTCTTCATTTATGATTTTAACCTTGATGCCTTCTGGATTCCCTAGGATATTAGAATTTTCCCACTAGAGAATTTGAAGTCACTGTGTTTCCTGTTGATACCATAAACTGATTATCTAAATATTATCACAGATAACATGTGAATGAGCTGATTCTCTCATGTTTTCAACATTTCACCCAATCCAGTGAATGAATGGATGACTAGTCTTAATATCAACACATTCTTGTTCTGTCTCTGACACTTATTTGTGAGGTAGTCATATGATAACCTGCCATATACCTTTTCAGATATTCAGCATCTCTACCTGTAAAATGGAGATAAAAATACCTACAACACCTATCTGATCGTGATAATCAAACAAAACCGTATATGAGAACTTTGCAAACCTTCAACTTTGATATAAAAATCAATTGTAGTTGCTGTTGTTGCTATTGCTGGCAGCTAGGTGTCACAGTGGATAAAGCACTGGGCCTGGGGAGCTAAGCAAGATCTGAGTTCAAATTCAGGCTCAGATAATTATGGGCTGTGTAACCCTAAACAAGTGACTTAATCTCTGTTTGCCTCAGTTTCCTCAACTGTTAAATAAGAATGATAATAATAGCACCAACCTTGCAGGGTTGTTGTGAAGATTAAGTAATATTGCAAAATTTTTTAAAGTGTTTAGCACAGTGCTGACACATAGTAGGTAGTACGTAAATGCTTTTTACTTTCCCTTTCCCCTACACTCTCTACACTTTTTATGCAGTGCAAAAAATCTAGACAACTTTGTCCTCCTAAGTTTTTAAAAAATGCATCTTTACTTGCAGATTTAATTTCATATTAACTTTAACAGATATCAATTTTATATCTTATATTAAATAAGAACAATTTTCACCATTTAAGGTTTTTAGGTCCTATTTCACATTCTAATACCCCTCTAGTATTATTTCAACCTTTATTTACCAATATGTCACTATGCCCATCCTTTGTTACAATCGAGTTATTTCTTTCACTGTCCCCCAAGATGTTTTGCTCTTTTCTCTCTTTATGCCTTATTTTTATTTCAACATGAAATGTACCCTTCTATATGTCACAATGGTTATCATGTATGACTGAACAATCTTTAAAGTAATTCTGCTAAAAAGTGAAATATTCTGCAATGCACACCTGCTACAATCATTTTCCCTCTGATTCAAAAAGCTACATATAAAATTGAGTAGGACAGCTTTATAGTTATGCCCTGAATTACCAAATGGGATAGAGAGGCACAGGGGTTATCTATCAATCATTAAGTAAGAGAACTGGGACAAAACTCCATGGCTGAAATTCAAGTTCCTTATTCTTTTCACTACATACTGTGACTATAATTGCTCAATGTGCTAGATAGATAGATAGACAGATAACAAAGATTCATTAACTGTGTACTATGTGCCAGATATGTGCTATTAACTTTACAAATATTATCTCACTTGACCCTCACAAAAACCCTGGGAGGTCAGTACTATTCTTATCCTCATTTTATAGTTGGGGAAACAGGAAGATAGCATTTAAGTGGTTTTCTGAGAGTCACAAAGCCAATAAGTGTTTGAGGTCAGATCTGAACTTATTAGGTTTTCCTGACTCCAAAGCTAGTGTCCTATTCACTGAGTCACCTAACTGCCTCTAGGTTCTCACAATCATGGTAGATACTCTGTGTGTGGCTCTGCGTGTGTGTGTGCGTGGTAGATACTCTGTGTGTGGCCGTGCGTGTGTGTAGGGTTAACAGGGTTGATAAAGTATAAGACATGGTCCCTATGACTACTAAACTTATGATCTAGTTGAGTACACAAGATGAACTTAGAAAACAAAATAATAACTTGAATTGTGTAGTACAGACTGAGGAACAAGAGGTCAATGACAAGAGGAACAGTCAAGAAATGATTCAAAGGAGTGAGCTGAATCAGGTCTTGAAGGACTTTCGGGATTTTTACAAGATGGAAAGATGGAGGTAAAAAACTAGGTAAGCAAACGCAGAAGAAAAAAAGCGAGTATGTATTCTTGGGATGGTGAGGAGTTGGGCCAGCATTAGTCTGAGTGATACAAAAGATCAAATTATACAATTTTAGAACTGGAAGAGACTGTTAAAGACCACCAGGTCCAAAACCCTTATGGTGGAAAACCGAGTTATACAGAAAGAGCCATTCTAACTTTACTCACTTTTTCAACTTTTTCTTATAATATTGAAATTTATATTTTTATTGATTAAAATTTCCTTGTCTACTACATAATAAACAAATGGATTTTTTCTACTTGAAATATGTATAACGATATTGAGTAAACCAATTCATTTTGCATTTACTGTGGAATATGGTATGAGAAGCTGGACTAAACCTAATTTTTGCCAGATTGCTTTCCAGTTTTCCCAGCATATATAATTTTTTAAAAAATTATTTATTTATTTTTAGTTTTTAGCATTCACTTCCACAAGATTTTAAATTCTAAATTTTCTCCCGCTCCCTTCCCTATCCCCTTTCCAAGGAGTTGTGCAATCTGATATAGACTATACATACACATTCATATTAAATATATATATTCACATTGGTCATGTTGTAAAGAAGAATTAGAACCAATGGGAAAAACCATGAGAAAGAAGAAACAAATAAAAAAAAAGAGCAAATAAAAAAAAAGAGCTTCAATCTGCATGGGATTGACTCCATACTTCCTTTTGTGGATATGGATAGCATTTATCATCACTAGCCTTTTGGAGTTGTCTTAGATTCTTGCATTCCCAGCAGAGAGTATTAAGAGAATTCTTTCTTAGGTAATGTTCTGGGGTTTAAAGAACAGTGGGTTACTGAACTCAGGTCTAATTGCTTTCCTTTCTCACCTATGCCTACTGGCTTCTGTCGAAGTTCAGCTTAAATCCAGTCTCTGCAAAGGACTTTTCAATGTCAATTCCCACCCCACCCTTCCACTGCTAGTGACTTCCCTCTGAGATTACCTCCCATACACGTACTCTCCCCCTATTTCGAATATGAGCAATTTAAGAGGAGGGACAATTTTACATTTCTTTTTTTCCCTATCACCAGTAGTATCTGGCACATACTCAATAGACTTAATAAATACCTGCTGATTGACTTCCATTCATCTTCTCTATTTTTTAACCAGTACCATGATTTTAAAGATTCCCGCGTTATAATACAGTCTGAGTTCTGGAAGTACTTATTCTCTCTTTGTTCCTACCTTTTCTCATTATTTCACCTTTCATTTAAGATCTCTTATTCTTCCAAATGAATTATTTTGTTTAGCTCTGTAAAGGATCCCTTTTATAATTTGCTTGTTACAATGTAAAAACTGCTGGTTGCAGTTATCTACTAGCTCCCAAACGATTCTTCCCCTCCCTCTCTGCTCAAGGCTTAGGCTTCCTTTCCACCCTAACCCCTACCCTGATAATAAGAGACTTCACCATACACATTGATGATGGTCTTTGAGTCACTATGTATTCTTCCATTCTACCTCAGTCATATACGGGAAATTCCTGATCTTTGCTTTCACACTCAAGTGTTCTTACTTCCGTGACCAAAAATTCTGAAAATACATTATGTGATCATAACTTGCTAAGATTCCATCTCTCCCTATGTTTCATTCCTTCCTAACCTATTCTTCTTGGGGGCAGGGGGATGGGGAGACATCTCTAGTCATCCTGATCTATATCTTGCCACTAGACCCAGATGGCTTAGGAAGAGAAAGTGAGGCTGTTAACTTTGCACAGCCTTCCCTCACTTAAATCCAATTCACTTCCATGCCATGACACCACCTCCCTAATGTCATGGTCCTATTCAAGAATAAAGGACATACAGTAACAATTCTTCTTTACCGTAACAACCAGTCTCTGCATCCCTCAATTACTATCCAATGCTTTACCCTTTTCAATCTCTAATCCTCTAAAAGTTAACCAGTTCATTGTTACAGTCCTTTATTTTCAAACTCCTTTCTCCCCTTTCCCATCACTGATAATTTCTTTCCAAGTACCAAATCATGGATTGCTTGATTCCCATATCATCCTGGTCGCCCATATTCTAACCAGAAGACCTGTCCTTATACTTTATTGAAAAAAACAAAGGCTAATGTTAACTATTCTATTTTCCTTATAGTACACTAAATCTCAAAATTCCTTAACACTGTCCCCTATTCTCTCTTTTACTCCTGTATCCGATTAAGAATCCCTCCTAACCAAGGCTAACACTTCAACCATCTCTGCTTTCTCTAATCTTCAATCTCATCTACTGATTCCCTTTCTTGATTGCCTTCCCGAGAAACATGTACAAATCTATCCCATCCTTTAAATGATACTCACTTACTCCTAACATCCCCACTCAAGCTATTATCCTTTAGCTATCCTCTCCTACCTTGCCTAACTGTACCTGGAATGGATGTCCTCCCCACCTCCAGCTTTTATAATTTCTATTTTCCTTCAAAATTCAGTTCAAACACGACCTGCTACATGAATACTTTTCCATTTCCACCATCTTCAGCACCAGGTGCCAAAGACAGCGAGGTAGTACAGTGAATAGTCAATTTCAGCATGGATGATAATATGTCTCACATAGATCTCAAGTACAAAATCACATCTTCAAGAATAAGAAGCACCATATTGGGCAAAAACTGTTTTGATTAGCATGAAAAGAAGTCTAATGAGGAAATCTGTAAGCTTATAGATAATGCCTGCAGTGTTTGTGATTATACTTTGCCTTAAGTGAAAAAGGTTAATAAAACAGGGTCAGAGCTTGGGAAGGACAGGCTATTTAAGAGGCCTTTTCTAGTTCTGGCAGTTCTAGTTCTTTGAGGTCTGCCTCAGGCTCCATGAATTCTCCTGGGGCCGATTACCCGTTCAGATACTCCTCAGGTCCACTCGCTAAAAATTAGAGGCTCATTCAAAAAAGAAATCTGAGTTAAACCAAGAGGTTCAACTTATTTTTCTTGCCTAAAAATTATTTCTACTATTTCTCTACAAACCACGTTCACATTTTAGTCATGCTAATTAGTATCTATGGCTATTGCCATACATGTAAGTCCACTTGGTGGAGTTCCTAAAGGCTTAGGACATGAGGTGGTCATCTAGGGTTATTTAGCTAATTCTTAAACAAGCCTGTCGGGACATACTGATATCTAAAGATAGCTAGCAACACAAACTACATAAACTCTTTGCTACTAAACCATAAACACGAGAGAACTGAGAGCTTAGGAAGCAATGAAGTCAACCTTGTAGAGTTTCTGGTTATAGGACCACAGAACTCTCTGGTACTGAAATGTATCCATGAAACATCTGATGGTCTAGAAGGGAGTAAAGTTGAAATGACTGTTTCTGAAAGCGATGATTTAAACTGAGAGAGCTGGTAGCTTTACCACTAGCATCTTTAATTATGAGGCCTACTGCTTAGGGGTAACCATTAAGATGTAGCAGTGTCAGGGGCGGAGCCAAGATGGCGGCTGGGAAGCAGTGACTAGCGTGAGCTCCCCACCAAGTCCCTCCAAAAACCTATAAAAAAAATGGCTCTGAACCAATTCTAGAGCTGCAGAACCCAAAAAGCGGCAGAGGGAAGCAGGGCTCCAGCCCAGAACAGCCTGGATGGTCTCTGGGTAAGGTCAGTCCCACACGGAGCTCCCAGCCCCCAGCTGAGGGGAGCGGAGCTGAGCCCAGGGCACATGGCGCGAACAGACCAGACACGGACCTACCAGACCAGGAGACGAGC
>CM053624.1:124334955-124364462 GCA_028646595.1 Phalanger gymnotis
TATTTTCTCTTTCACCTGGAAACTCTGGAACTTGGTGACAATATTCCTAGGAGATTTCTTTTTGGGATCTATTTGAGGAGGTGATCTGTGGATACTTTCAATTTCTATTTTGCCCTGTGGCTCTAGAACATCAGGACAGTTCTCCTTGATAATTTCTTGAAAGATGATATCTAGGCTCTTTTTTTGATCATGGCCGAACCACAAACTCAGTCTCGCTGCTTTCCCCACTAACCTTCTCTGTTGTCTTTGCACTTTGTGGGTTGAAAGGTCTGGTAGATGCCACAGCTCAGTAATTCAGGATGCTGGGGCACTCTCCGCTTGGCTCGTGGTCTGGTCAGTCCGCGGTCTGTGCCGCGCACGCTGGGCTATGCTTGGCTCAGCTTTGCTCCCCTCAGCTGGGAGCTCTGTACGGGACAGACCTTTCCCAGAGACCATCCAGGCTGTCCTGGGCTGGAGTCCTGCTTCCCTCTGCCACTTTGTGGGTTCTGCAGCTCTAGAATTGGTTCAGAGCCATTTTTTTATAGGTTTTTGGAGGGACTTGGTGGGGAGTTCACGCCGGTCACTGCTTCCCAGCCACCATCTTGCCTCTGCCCTATTTTTTCATTCTTTACATTTTGTTTGACTACTTCTTGATGCCTCATACAGTCATTCATTTCCACTTGGTCCATTCTAATTTTTAGTGAATGGCTATCTTCATTTTGCTTTTGAGTCTCCTTTCCCAATTGGTTGATTTTACCTTTCAGGGTGTCATTTTCTCTAATTAGATTATTAATCTCCTTAGCTATTTTGCCAATTTTACCTTTTAAAGATTTGTTCTCATCAGTGATTTTTTTTCCCATTTTTTTCTTTCACCTCCCTATCTCATTCAGCTATTTCAAGAATGCTTTTTGGGCTTGAGAGCAGTTCACATTCCCTGTTGAGGGAGGGATCAAATTTGGATATAGTGTCAATGCCATCCTCTTCCAAATTGGTATTTTGATCCTCTCTGTCTCCATAAAAAGAATATGGTCCTCGTTTTTTTTCATGTTCTTCTTCATGTTGGTTAGCTTTTTCCTGCCTTTAAAGTGGATTTCTACTTTTGGGGCTGAGGGAGCTCTGTCCCGGGCTTCTTGTTCTGGGAATTGTGAGCCTGGTTACTGGCTTTGTATGCTATGGCCTCAGTTTTCCTAAGGTGTGGGGGAGGGGTCGTCTGGCTGCTGGAAGTCTCCTCTTCCCCACGGCTGCTCTCCAGCATAGGTGGCCTCAACCATTGTCTGTGCTGATGTCTGCCACTTCCCCTGGCCATGTGAAAGCACCTCTGGGTTCCTGGTGTTGACCCTTGCTGGCTCCTCTATTCCAGCCTTTTCTCCAAGGTATTATCTGGGTCAGGGAGGGAGGGATGAGAGCCGTTTAACTGGCCATTATGGCTCCCAGAAGTTCAAGAAGGCAAGTTTCAAACCTTTGGGCTGCAAGCCTCAGGAGTTGCATTTTTTCAAAAGGTTTTTCTGCATCTATTAAGATAATCATATGACTTCTGCTAGTTTTGTTATTGATATGATCAATCATGCTGATAGTTTTGCTAATATTGAACCAGCCTTATATTCCTGGAATAAATCCTACCTGGTCATAGTGTATTATTCTTCTGATAAGTTGCTGCAATCTTTTTGCTACTGTTACTTTAAAATTTTTGCATCAATATTTGTTAGGGAAATAGGTCTATAATTTTCTTAATCTGTTTGGACTCTTCCTGGTTTAGGTATTAGTACCTGCCAGCTGCAGGCACTGTGCTGCTGCCTACCATGGCTTCAACAGACTCCCTCCTGTGCTGAGAAGCCTGGGGATCTCTGCTAGTTTCATGCACCCAGCTTTCTCCCAGACTGAATCACTGGCTGGTTTTCACAGCTGCTTCTGCTTTGGTGTGGTTTGGTGTAGCACTGGGAGCTCTCCCAGGCTCCAAACCATCTTGTCGCCCTTGATGGAAATTTGCCCCACTCAGCCTACCAGTGGCTTCTAACTTTCTCAAATCTGCTCAGATTCACTTTTTTTAGAGGTATCTAACAGAATTTGTGAGAGCTCCGGCAAGATGGTATTTTCATGCGGTCATCTTGGCTCCCCTCTCTCACTCCTTAATTTTATTTTTAAATATCATCGCTTCATATTCAACTCACCCTGTGCCCTCTGTCTATATTTAAATGTATAAAAATAAAATTATCACCAGTTATCAATGTCCTTTGAAATGTACACCAGTTTAGAATATTCTTTTCTATAACTGGGAAAGTTTTTCCAATTTTATTTCCAAACTTTGAGGTCTATTATTAAAATAATCCTTTATTTTCTTGAGGATTCTGAAAACTTTGTTAATCTTTGAAAGAATAATTCAGGTTTTAGAAATTTATTTTGGAAACTCTGAAGGGTTGATCAATTTATTAACAATCTGTGAAATTTCTTTGTCTAGGAAAAGGACTGCGATTGCTTTAAAAGACAAAATGTTTCATTCTAGGATACCTGGCATATTAGTATGTGGTTTCATTCTCAGAAAACATTTTTAAAAAGGATACCATGTTTGTTTGTTTTTTAGTTTGATGGCCCATAAAATAGAATGGCAAGTTGTAGCGCTAAAAAAGTTGTTATAAAAAGCAACATCAGCTTCTCTAAACCCTAACATGATACAGAAACAACACAGTGACTGTTGCTGTGGGAAAAACTAACTTGAAACATTGCTTACAGGCCTTCAATAGTTAGTAAACATTTAGCCCTAACTAAAATAAGGAGAAACTATTCACAATCCAGCTTCTAGGACCCTACAGGTTACTACGAGCTGAATGGAGAAGCAGTATTTTTCCCCCATAAAATCTAACACAGCAGGAAGCACATTACCATTTTTTGCATCCCCTAAAGCTCCTCAAATAGTAGCACCCAATAGAATTAAGGAAATCCTACTGCTGAATAAATGAACAAAAAATAAATACCAAAAGATAAAGACGAATAAGCATAAAACCACATTATTTTTAAATTTTTGTTCTCTATACCTCTATTTTATTTTGAATTTCTTAAAACTGTTCAATTAAACAGGAAAAAAAACCCTAAATTTCATAAAAATCTTTAATGAGGTTCATTATTGGAAAATAAAACTAGTAGAACCCATTTTCTAGATGGGGGCAGCTACGTGGAGCAATGTAGAATGCTAGACCTAAAGTCAAGAAAACCTAAGTTCAAATCCAAGCTCTTACTTGTGTCACCCTGAGCAAGTGACTTAACCTATTTGCCTCATTTTCCCCATCTATAAAATGGTTGTAATAGTAGCCCCCCCACCTCCCAGGATTATTTTAAGATTAAGAGAGATAATGCTTGTACAGTATCTGGCATATAGTAAACTCTATGTTACGTTAGCTATTATTATTATCTAATAATTTTTGTATGCTTAGAAAGGTCAAAGTATTTATAAACATTCCAGAAAAATCATCAAAATGTTGTGAAATACTTGCTAAAGAAAAATAAGAAAATGACTGTTTAGACTGGAGATTTAGAAGAATTCTACTCTCTCAACTTTCTAATTAATACTGAACAAAAAAGATCCTAGCATCTATCTTGTAGTGCTATATGTGCACTGTGGCCTTAAGTCAAAATACTTCAACTTGAGACCATCATCCAGATTCAGAGTGTGGGCATTTTCACACAAATTATTTTGCCTAGAGAAATAACTTGAAAAGAGCTTTTAGCAACCTCACCACAAGTAAACTAATAGTTGTTTAAAAACAAAAAGCTTTTAATAATGTATTAACATAAAAACTGTATTTTGTTGTTTGTAGTTCACTCATTTGGACTTTTTATAACCTTATTTGGGTTTTGCCATTTCCTTCTCCAGCTCCTTCTATAGATGACGAAACTGAAACAAATGAATTGCTCAGGGGTCACACATCTATTAAGTGTCTGAGGCCAGACTTAAACTCAGGAAAACCTCAGGAAAATCAATCTGCCTGACTCCCAGGCCAAGCACTGTATCCACTGTGACACTTGACTGCACATACAGACTATACATAAGGAGTTTAATTTTAAAGTCTATTAGGCTAGAATTTTCAAAAATATTGGTCATAATTTCTTTTATATTGACAAAGCAATTTTTTATTAAAAAGAAAATAAAATCCTAGTTCTGTCCATTTTAGCTATGCATAAAAGAAAAAAATCTCAATGTTTTGCTTTTGTCACAGCAAAGACAGGATTTCTGGCCAACAAAGAATTCAAATCCTAGTACATTTAAAATGTGATATACAAAAATGCCATTTCCATACATCTTTTCAGGGATGTACTTACTGTAGTAGAGACTTCAAAAGTAAAAAGCAAATGAATAAATCCATGGATATTCTATTACTTTACTGCTTAAAACGGCAGTTTATGAAAAGTAGCATTTACATTACTCCTAAAATTCAGTGAATAAATAAGGCCTTAAATATTCTACAATTAGATATTGTAAACTACATTAATCCTTAAAACCAAACTAAAAACTCGAACTGATAATTATGCTTAACGTGATGCAAAATTGAAAGTAGACCACAATATTTTTGTATCAATGGTATATCACACTATCAGTGTTTAAAATAAATACTATATGACATATACTTTTTAGATATTGATTTCTGCTACTTTTCTTCAATACAAATTGAGGATAATAAGATTAAGAGCCCAATAAAGAGATTGCATACAAGAGTATCAATAAATCAATCACGAAGCATTTAATAAGCACTTATTATGTGCCAGGAATTGTGCAAGACCTGGAAACACAAATAGAATAAAACCCTACTTCAAGGATCTTACATCAATGGTCTAGACAAGCACACATATAAACATATAGAGAATAAATACTAAATACTAGAACAGAGAAAAAATAGTGAAAGGTAGTTTGAGAATGAAGGCACTAGCAATTAGGTGAAGTCAGATAAGGCTTCATGTAGAATGGTATGGCACATGAGCACATGGTATGTGATATATATGTCTTGAAGGAAGAAAGGGAAACTGAGGTGGAGGAGAAGAGCCAATGCATTCCAGGTACGTGGGACCATAGGACTAACTCAAAGGGATGAAGACGCGTGAAGAACAGAGAGGACAGTTTGGTTGGAAGGCAGTGTGACTAATGTCCAAAGAAGCTGGAAAGATAAGTTGGGACCAGATTGTGATGGACTTTACAGGCTGAACAGTGGATTTTCTATATGATCAAAAAGCAAAAAAGGGAGTCACTCGTGTTGATGAATTCAGAGAGTAACAAGATCCGAATTGCAAGTAAAGAAAATCACTTTACCAGCAGTGTAGATATTGGACTAGAATGAAGATAGACTTGAGGAAGGGAAACCAATTAGAAAACTGCTACAACAATCTATGCAAGAAGTGACAAGGGCCTAAACAATGTGATAGTTGTGGGAGTGGAGAAGGAGTTCAATGGGAGACATGTTGATAAAAATACCAAGATCTGAGTATCCCATATGTACAGTGAAAGAGAGAGAAAGTAGTGGAGGATAATACCAAGGTTATCAACCTGGGAAGATGGTGGGTGGTACCTTCAATAAAATCAAGCAAGTATGAAAGAGGTGAAGATTTGGGACAAAGGAACAAAAAATGAGTTCCGTTTGTATATATTGAAGGAGATATTTCTACAAACATAAGCTTCTATTAATTATCTGCTTATCCAAATAATATACCGACGCTTACTAACCCTTGAATACATTTGTCTATGCCTCTGAGGTGTGCCTTATCTTCTGAAATGATAAAGTTCTCTCTCCATCACCGAAATTCTAAAGAAAACCCTAAAATAGGTAATACTAAAAATAGGATAAAAAATGGAAAGAAATAATTTCATTGATGAATACTGACTCTTCTTTACAGATTAGTTACTTCCCACTGAAGCATCAAGAAATGTGCTTAAAAGAATGTATGTATGTCACGACTGACAGATAATTGTTACAAACACCTATTTAAAATACATCAATAAGTAACTATGTTAAACTGAAAAGACTTTATTTTGTCCACTATTGGACTGTCAGTAAATGTCACATAAAGGACTTTAGTCAAGAACTTCCTCCTTGAAAGACCAGCCTACTATCCACTATGATAGGCTGTCTTTCCTTAACTCAATATTACAGTTTTAGATATTTTCCAAAGCAATGATCCTAAATTTTGATGAAAGGAAAGATTAGTCCTTTGTGGAGGTGCTTTTCTGGTACTTCCTCCTTTCACAAAATAAAGAAGAGAAAAAGGGCACATGGCCAGGAAGAGCTAGAGAGATTCCTTCATCAAGCAGTAGTTGCCATCAAAGATTTTAAATAGCACAACAAACATCTTGCAATATTTTCTGGGGCAAGAAACCATTAAACTCAGATCCACAAATAAGAGATGAAGGATGAAATCAAGATTCAAGATGACTTCAAGAGTCGGTAAAAAATAAGTTAAAACACCCAATATGAAATCCATCAGGAACAATATCAAGTCTTGTGTCTTTAGTTTATCAAAGAAATTCATTCCCCAAAGTACAATGTAAGAAAAACAACTTAGCTACACTTCACATGAAAAAGTATGATCCAACTGCTCTTTAAAACCCATAATAGAAATGTAGTACCCAGATCATTAGAAGTAACACTTTCAGAATTATGCAAATAAAATGATTAAAATGTCCATATCCTCGGGGCAGCTAGGTGACACAGTGAGTAGAGCTCGGGCCTTGGAGTCAGGAGGAACTGAGTTCAAATCTGACTGCAAAAACTAGACACACTTACTAGCTGTGTGACCTTGGGCAAGTCACTTAACCCCAATTGCCCTGCCTTCTCCCCTCCAAAAAAAAAAAGATTAAAAAAAATGTCCATATTCTTTGGACAGGAGATTCAACTGCCAGTCATATGCCCCAAGGAGGTCAAATAATAGTTCAAAAATTAAAAAATGGTCCTATATGAATCAAAATTTTCAGCAGTACTTTTTCTAGTAGCAAAGAATTGTTAACAAAGTAGAGAACCAAAGATTGGGGAATGCCTACACAAGCTGTGATATATGAATGTAACAGAATATTACTGGTGCTATAAGAAACAATGGACATGATAAATACAGAAAAGTAGGAAGACATGTACCAGGAACATGATGGTACCACCAAATTCTGTCTTAGCCAGATACGTACAATATTGTTTTCAGTTCAGTTCTTAGGAAGTATACTGATAAACAAGAGCGTTCAGAGAAAGATAACCCAGATGGCAAAGTGTCTCCAGATCATATTATTCTGGAATGAAGTGAGAGAAACGGGGATGTTTATTTCCTAGAGTTTAAAAAAAGGAACATCACAGTTGTCTTCATTTTTTTTGAAGAACTGTCATGCAGGAAGATTATACTTCGGCTCGATTCCAGAAAGGACAACTATGAGCAGTGTTGCAGAGAAGATCCATGTTCAATATAAAGAAAAACTTCCTAACAATTAGAATTTTATCCAAAAGTGGAAGAGAAGCTAGGAAATTCACCCTGAAGAAAAGTATTCAAGAGAAGGTTGGATGATCACTTATTGGGTTAGTTGCAGAAGAGATAAATTTTTAAATTGGGCATCAGTTGGACTAGACAGCCTCTGAGGTCCCTTTCAATTCTGAAATTCTCTTAATTTGATACATTCCAAGGAAAGTAGTCAAGATGGTAAAGATTCTAGACACCAAAAACAGTGCAGAAAGCTGGGGTATCTTCATATGGATAACATGAATTAAAGAAGACTAAGGAGGCACATTAGAATCATAGTGAATTAGAACTATAAGAGTCCTGAAAGTCACCCACTTTAGTTTCAGTTTAAGGAAAAAAACCCGAAGCTCAGAGAGGTCAAGCAACTTGCTGAAGCCCACACAAGTAGTGAGTGGCAAATACATGAAGTCTTTAAAGGTTTTCCAAAGAGCTTTAGTGCTTAACACAACGCCTCACACATAGTAAGCTGACTGACATGAAAGAGGGAAAACAGTGTTTTGCACCAAAGCACAACTTTGGGGTGAAGGCAGTAGACTTCAGATAAAGAAAATTTAATATTAAAACTCTCTAAGAATTAAATTGGACTACTGCAATAGCCCCGTTGGTCTCCCTGCCTCAAGTTTTCCCCCACTCCAATCGTCTGCCAAAGTGATTTGACTGTTTTTCCCCCTCCCTATTCGCTCTAGTAGTAAATAGTCTCCTTGTCTTAGCATTTAAAGTCCTTTAACAATCTGGTCCCAGCTTACCTTTACAACCTTATTTTTTCATTACATCCATTCATACACAATGAGATCTTGCCAAACTACTCTTCTTACTTTTTCTTATACATAGCACTGTTACCTTCTGCCTTTGTGCATTGGCTGTCCTTTGTGCCTACAATGCATTCTCTTCTCACGCTCATCTAAAAATTCCTAGGATCCTTTAAGATTCAGTTCAAGAGCTTCTCTCCCTCCATTTTATCATTTTCTCTCTCTTTTGTATATGTTATATGCATACACACAGCCTTCCCCAGCTACATTAAGCTTCCAAAGGGCAGGACCTGTTTCAGTTTTATGTTTGTATGCCCAGCACCTAGCACAATGCCTGGTACCTCATAGGTGCTTAATAAATGTTTGTTGATGACTCTGGAACCATGCTTTCTTCCAGTACTCTGCAATACAGTGACACTGGTTTACTTGCTGTTCCTCTCAAGCTACATTCCACTGAATCTAAGTAATTTCACTCACTGTCTCCCATGCCTGGAACGTTCTTCCTCCTCATCTCTACCTCCTAGATTCCCTGCATTTCTTCAAGTCTCAGCTAAAGTCCCACATTCTGCAAGAAGCCTTTCCTAGTTCTTCTTAATCTTAGTATCTTCCCTCTGGGATTATTTCCAATCTATCCTGTGCTATTTTGCTTTGTACATGAAGTCCTTGAAAGCAGACACTGGTTTTTTTGCCTTTTTTAAAACCCCTCCAGTGCTTAGCATAGTGGGCATAAAATAAATGCTAGCTGACTGATAGGCATACAGGTTAAAGAACCAATCAAAGAAAACTACCAGGAACAATGAGTTAGTGCTCTACACCAGCTTTTATGCTTTTACACAAAGAATGATAAGCAAATTTTAATTCTTTCTTTGTATAATTTCAACAGATTATTAGTTTTTGCTACTTTTTACTTCAAAAGGATTTTTTCATCCCAGAAACTCCATGTATTTATTACTTCAAAAATCTACTCTATTTTTTCATATTAGGAATATGCAATAGTCTATCATAGCAAGACCTGGTGAAATTTATTAATGAGTGCTTTGTTAACTCCATATACTTATGCCAGGAGTTACATGAAGACTAATAACCAGGGTTGTGTCAGATTATCTTGCATAACGATCAGTATGAGAACAAAGCTAAGTAAAATAGTCTGGACACTAATAAAAGGGCCTGAATTGCAAAATGAAAATACTCATTAAAAAATTCTCATTTATATTTTTATCACATAAAATATAGCCATTTACAGTTAAGGACCATTATAGTTTTGGGGAATGGCATTCTCTTCTTGAAAAATTCATTTTCTAACAATAACAAAATTTATCTGGAAGAAAAAAAGGTCCAGAATATTAAGGGAATTAATGAAAAGAAATACAAGAGAAGGTGGACCAGATCTCAATGACTACAGTAATCTACTACTTGATAAATCCAAAGACTCCAGCTTCTAGGATAAGAACTCACTAACAAAAATTGCTAGGAATACTGGAAAATAGTACGGCAGAAACTGGGCATAGACCAACATCTTATACCCGATACCAAGATAAAGTCAAAATGGGTACATGATTTAGATATAAAGACTGACACCATAAGCAAACTAGGAGAGCAAGGAATAGTTTACCTGTCAGATCTATGGAGAAGGGAAGAATTTATGACTAAACAAAAGATAGGGAACATAACAAAATACAAAATGGATGATTTTGATTACATTAAATTAAAAAGGTTTTGCATAAAGCCAATGCAACCAAGATTTGAAAGAGGAAGCAGAAGCTGGGAAGCAATTTTTACAGTGTCTCTGATAAAGGCATTTCTAAAATATATAGAGAACTGAGTTCAATTTATAAGAACACAAGTCATTCCTCAATTGATAAATGGTCAAAAGATGAATAGGCAGTTTTCAATGGAAGAAATTAAAGCTATCTATAGTCATGTGAAAAAATGCTCTAAATCACTATTGATTAGAGAAATGCAAATGCAAATGACTCTGAGGTACCACATCACATCTATCAGATTGGCTAATATAACAAAATAGGAAATTGATAAATGCTGGAGATGTGGGAAAACTGGAAAATTAATACATTATTGGTGGAGTTGTGAATGCATCCAACCACTCTGGAGAGCAATTTGGAACAATGTCCAAAGAACCACTTCTATGATTGTATCCCAAAGAGATCATAAAAATGGGTAAAGGACCCAAATGTACAAAAATATTTATTTGTGGTGGCCAAGAACTGGAAATTTAGGGCATGCCCATCATTTGGGGGAATGGCTGAACAAGTTGTGGTATATGAAGGTAATGGAATACTATTGTACTATAAGAAATGATGAGCAGGCAGACTTCAGAAAAACCTGGAAAGACTCATATAACTGATGCTGAGTGAGGTGAGCAGAACCAGGAGAACATTGTACACAGTTATAGCCACATTTTGCAATGACTAATTTTGATAGACTTAGCTCTTCTCAGCAATGTAAGGATCTGACTCATGATGGAAAATGCTATCCACATCCAGAGAAAGAATTTTAGAGTCTGAATGCAGATGGAAGCAGACTATTTACTCCCCTTTTCTTTTGTTGTTTTATCTTTTTTTTTCTCGTGGTTCCTCCCCTTAGTTCTAATTCTTCTTTACATTATGATTAATGTGAAAATAAGTTTAATATGAATGTATAAGTAGAGCCAATATCAGATTGCACACTGTCTGGGAGAGGAGTAAGGAGGGGGGAATTTTAAAACTCAAAATCTTATGGAAGTGAATGTTGAAAACAAAAAATAAATTAATTATAAAAAAAAGAAAAATTCCATTTTCTTCACACTTTTTGCCTATGCATTACAATCACCTTAATAGCAGGAAATATTCAACATGGATTAATAGTAAAACTTCAAGGCTCCAGAGCCCTCAGAGAATGAATTGGTTCAAAGAAAGGGCTACCTTTGAATGTTAAAATGCTTTTCAGTTTGGACAGACCTCATTCTAAAATATATTTATATGCTTCCTTGCCTATGAAACAGAGTTTATGAAATACAAGTTTTCTTGATGACTCAAGATTACTAGTAATATCAATTATAATATGCTATAACAATGATACCTTTAGTTTAATGAGTATATAGGGCTCTGCGACCCCATATCAAATGATTTCATGATGCTCTGCTTTTTGACTGAGTCTCTGTTTCTTTTTTATAACAGCTCATTTCTTCTCTTTTTACATGTCTATCAATTATCACCTCATCACAGCTATGTGTGTGCCTGAAGAAGCCATGTTTTCTAATCTGCTATTCACTTGGAACCAAATTATTCAAATTTAAGTGGTTGGGTTATAAGAAGCTCACCAAAGAAATAAGCAAATACGCGAATTCATCTTATAACATCTACTTGGCTTAGCAGAATTTTTTTATTTCTAATGAGTTCTGTGTAGGTGAAACTGAGTAACAGCTGCAGTATAACTCTCATTGTGTACACTATCCAATGGGCAGAACAAATGTCACCACCCCATTCCTGATTTCACATCCTAGACAAGACTCATCCACGTGCTCCCATAAATTAACATAATTACCAAAGTATAATGAATACAGTACCTACATGAGTTCTTTTTGGCTTCATTATTTTTTTCTTCTGTCACTGTAATCTCTGCTCTTTTGAGTTTTCTTCTCATATGTTCTCAGTTACTTATGAGTTCAAACATGTAGCAACAATTGCACTTTCAAGGAAAGTCAGAAGTTCAATGATATATGAGGAAATGAACCAATTTTTTAAATGGCACCTTGATGTGATAATAATTTTTGGATAGTTTGCTTCTAAAGAATTGGAGTTTTGTATTTAAGTTTTGTTCTGTCTAACCCTATGCACAGGTTAATTTTACTAAAAGGTAAATAAGGTCAGAGTAAAAATGCTAACTTGTAGCCAGCAGCTTTGATAAGTAAGATTCCATCTATGCAAAACTACAGCTGCTAAAACAATTTTTAAAAATCCAGTGGAACTGGTGATTTGGTGTTCTCTAAATTTTTTTTGAAAGGTGACTTCAGTTAATGCATCTATAATTCCTCAATTCTGCAAGAATAAGTAGCAAGTAGCAGAATTCCTCTACAAACTATTAAAGAACTATTCAAATCAAGTACTTACTATATAACCACTCTACAAACAAATTAGTCCCAAAATAATAATTTCTATGTAATTTTCAAGGTTAGGTAAAAGAACAATGATTAAAAGAAGTAATCACATCTGTGGATAACATACAAAGATTTTTGCTAAAATGCTGGGTTTTTAGGGCAGCTAGGTGGCACAGTGAGTAGAGCACCAGCGCTGATGTCACGAGGACCTGAGTTCAAATCTGATTTCAGACACTTGACACATTCACTAGCTGTTTGACCTTGGGCAAGTCACCAATTGCCCTGCCTTCCCCCGTCCAAAAAATAAAAAATAAAAATAAAAAAATAAAATAAAATAAAATGTTGGGTTTTTTTTTAACAACTACCATTCAACTTTATGATGCGTGAAAGCTAAGACATATCAAGCTAATCTAAGAAACAACTAAATGAGACAATTATAAACCCTTTAAGTAATAAATTTATAAATAAATCACAATGGTCCCACAGGCTTCCTTATAGATTCATAGTGGTAAAAGAACCATTTTATCTCATGGAAATCAATGTTCTTTCTCCATCTTCTGAATTCCTATGCTATCTTTCTCTACCATTTATTTGGCTATTAAATTTACCCATATATTTAGCCCCAGTTCAAATGCCATTTGCTCTTTTAAAACTTTTTTCATCCTGTCCATTTAGTGAATGAGCTTTTCCTCCCTAGACCTTAGGTGGTATTTTCTCAATTATGTAATCACAATATTCCTCTATTCTAAGTTATTTTTGTGTTTAGTTATTTGAGTATGTATCATCTACAGCTACTAAACTGTAAGCTCTATAATGATAGACATCTTTCATTTTTTGTATTTTGAAGATCCTGCAGGAGACTGTACATATAAGAGACATGGAGTGTTAACTGAATTAATTATGCATTGCCTTACTGATGAACTGCTATTTAAATATTGTATTATTAGCTTTTCAGTTAATTCAATTAAACAAGGTTTTAAACTCCTGGAGGACAGGGGCCAAGTCATATGTTTCTCTGAATCCTTCAAAATGCTAAGTAAATATTTGTTTCCTTGAATCTATATGCAGATAAAACCAGAACATCCCAACAGATATTTGTTTTCAATACTGAATCTTTGGATTTGTATCTCCAGAGATAATACTTGTCACTTGCAATATATATAGATGAAAAAAAATATCCAGAATACAGGTAGTCAGTCAATCCCCTACTTACCAATGGTTTGTGTTCCCAAAGTTAATTTGTAAGTTGGCTGTTTGGAACTTGGAATGCATTTTCCCATAGCAACAATGTTATAAATGGTTGTTAGGTTCCCAGAACAGCCCACAAACACCTATTTAACCCATAATGTGGCTGGAATACTACACATCAGGAATAACAGTAGATAACAACACTATTTTGATACCAGAAGAATTTAACAAAACTGAACAAAATAATTTGTATATATGCTAAATACTAATATTTTAAGATATACTTAAACCTCCTTTAGTGAAGTTGACTTTTCTCTATCAGCTAGGTCATATATCAACCCATGTTGGCTAGCTTTCCCCTCCCAGACATTAACAGGGATCTGACTTGCAACACATTTAGCCAAAATAAAAACAAAAAGAACATCTGTACCTATGTATGAATTCATATACAAAGCATAAACAGGTTTTACCTAATACCTTAGTTATTAGCATAAGTTAAGCCTAGAGTTTTTAAGACTGAGTTCATTCCCAGACCAGATGGACAGGGAGTTTGCCTTTGAAAGTGAGATACCATCCTTTCCCAAAGCTGGATTAAACAATCCCCCAATATTCCTTCCAGCTCTGAATTTCGGGGCCTATGATCCTTAATAATTCTTTTCCCCACTTAACATCTTCCCTGAATAAAAGGATGGTAGGTAGTCAGAAAAGCATTTAATATACATCTCCCTGGGCCACCTGGCATGTTCATTCAAGGAAATGATCAATTAAGAGTTAAGTGAGAAAATATTCCTCAATGTGGCCTTTTAGGGAAAGGAAATTTTCTTATTTAAAAACAGTTTTGAAGGTGAGAAAAAGTGAAACAATGATGGGGCACACTTGAAACCTAAAGAAGTTTTCCTTTAAGGGCTAGCTGCTTGAGCATAAAAGTAGACAAACAGAACTGAGAAGAAAAAGGTAGCTTCAGGAAGAAAGGTATTAATGTGAGAAGGAACAAGAGATGATAAAAGTCCTGTCCACAGAGATGGGTGCTATTAAAACACTACAAAAAGCTACCAGGCCAGATCTGGGACAAGAAGACACAAGAATCAGGACTAATTAAGTGAATGCATATTTGGGAATTAATTCTTTCACCGATGAATTCCAGATATAGCTCTACTGTGTACATTGTCTTTAATCACCTTCAATCAATTACATGGTATCTTGCCAGACTGTCACATGATAATAGCAGCAGCTAGCTATACTTATAGATCTTTCTTTTTATATATCATCCCATTTGATCACAACAAGCCTGGTGAAGTAGGTGCTATTATTACTTCTATTTTACAGAGCTGAAAACTAAAGCCGAGAGGTTAAGTTAAATTGCTTGAGGTCACACAGTAGGCACTTCAGGCAAGATTTAAACTCCAGACTTTCAGACTCCAGAACTAGCACCCTAGTCCACTGGACCACCTAGTTGTCTTGTCCTCCAGCTATGTGTAACAAGGTGGGAAAGTATTCAGAGTCACATAAGCAGCAGCAGGAGAATGTAATATCATCTGGTAGTCATATGAAAACTGACAGTATGCGAGCTTATCATTTTAGCAAATTAAAGTAAGGAAAAATAACAGTTCTTTTCCTTCTTCAATTTCATTTACATTTTTTGAGTTATATCCTCTGGTAAGGCTGGAGTGAGATACAAGAGACATATGTAAAAACTGATTAAGTATGGCAAATAGCTCCCCCAGGTCCAAGTTTAACTAATCAATTAATAATTCACTTCACAACAGACTCCATAAAATCTACTTCAGTTAATTGTGGTAAATAAGTTACACATCCCTCTTACACAGCTATAAAATTAATTTTAACAAAAACATAGTGAAAATATATCAATTCTGAAATGCAGGGAATCTAATTCCTAAAAGTCAATCAACAAGAATGGTTAAGCCCCTACTATATGCCAGGCACTGTGCTAGGTCCTGGGGGATACAAAGACAAAATGAAATAAATAGTACCTGCCCTTGAAGAGCTTATAGTCTGGCTAGGGGAGATATCTAAAGGAAATATAAGACTACTTGAAAACATTTTAAAGAAGAATTGAAGAGGAAAAATAAAATCTTAATTGTTCTATATCAGTTACATATTTTTATGGCCTTGCAAGTCAAGACGCACTAAGGGCCATACAATTTCCATTGTTTTCCTTATTTTATGCAGTCAACAAGCACTTTTTAAATCCAATTAAAAATTCACTCCAATACTAGTTTGCATTAAGAAACAAATACAAATAACTGATTATTGCACTCTGCATTAGTTGATATGTCTCAACTAGTGCAGAGTGCAATAATCAGAACCTGTAGAACATGCACAATGACAACAATGTAAATTAAACTATCACTAAAAGGAAGCCAAATTCTGAGAAATTTTTAAAAATAGTCCTGACAGAAGGACTACAAGTACAGAAATGCTGCATCCATTGTCTGACAAGGTCATTTCACCCTCTTTGGTTGTTTTTGCTTCCTTGTTTTTCTGTGTAACAACAAAACATTCAGTTCCCCTGTCATTCCCAAAATGACAGGGATGTAAAAAGAAAATACGAAGTTTTTTTTTAAAGGAAATAAAACCTAGAAAAATATAAAAGTTCATCCTAGAGCGTAATTCACAATTTGTAACTAATATATTTACATATTAGTACACTGAATATTAAAATGCAGTCCATGATACCGATTCTCTAACACCTTTAAAACACAGTAAAATCCCTTTTTAAAAACACATTCATATTCACCGGAAAAAATTAACAATTCAACTGCTTGAACATTTTTTTACTCACTTGAGTAAACAGAATCTTAGTTTTACCTGAGGGAATGGTTGCACTGTTTTGGTGGTTTTCACTGGTCGACACAAATAAGTCTTCCTCTCCTTCAGTGGAAGAGCTAGAAGAGGATTCGCTACTGAGGTCATTCTCACTAGAACTGCTAGAGCTCGGGAGTAAAGCATACTTTCTCCGGACCTCCCGTTTTTTCCTCTGCATTAAAATTCTCTCCTTTTGTTTCTGTGTCCTTTGTGAAGAATTTTTCACAAATCTCTTTCTATACGGAAGTCTCCTTAATGAATTAGTATGAAAACAGGGCCTTTTCATCAATAATCCTGAAACAGATTCTGTCTCTGTCCGAGGCCACTTCTGTGACCTAGAACCATGAGTTCTACTTTTAGCACTCAATACGGCCTGGGAGTGCCTGACAGATACTTCCTTGTCTTCATCAGATGTTACTGTGTCAGAATCTCCAAAATGAAGACTAGACGAAGGAGAAGAAACACAATCACTAAAAGAGGAATCATTATCTTCGTCGCTCTGTGTTTCTAGGTGTTGCCTCAATCCTAACATTCCCTGGCTTTCTTTAACAACACAGTTTTGGGCATACGAGGGGCCAGCCTGCTGACTCTTGCGCTTTTTCCTTACAACAATACCTTTTTCTTGGTCTTGTTGGTTACTATTCATGTCTTTCTCTTGTTTTTGAGAATCATCACACAAGTGAGAGAATTCATTCTCTACTTTACTAGCGATCATCTCAACTTCTTCAGGGAAACTTTTGGCTGCACCGATGGGCTCCGGGTGCAAGAGGATCCCTTTTAGACTTTCCTGTGTCTTTGGTGCATCAGAAGGTACCTCACTCTTCATATCCGCTTTTAAGGTATAGAGTCTGTTACAATCAGGAGTCCATTGAGTCATGGGAAATTGTAAGTAAGTCCTAAAAAGACAAAACAAAATATTTTTAAAATGTGCTTTATCATACTGTAAATACTATCATACTGTAAATACTATAGGATTATAAAGATGTTAAATTCTGCTAAAACATTCTCATGAGAGAATATCATTACCTTCTAATCCTTTAATATTTCTATTATTGTTCTATTATTGTACTACTACCTTTTTTTCTAATTACAGAAGCCATGTTAACATTAGATACTTTCAAAATAGTGAGCTAAATCATAATTTCAACTTAAAATACATATTGGCACCTTTTACTAAAGTCACAAATTTGGTCAAAATTGGCCTGTTTTCTCCAAAAATTATCATGGAACAGATACAAATGAACATAAAAGGCTTAGCAACTGAATTGAAATTAAGATCTCCATTCAGTCAATATGAATTTCCCTTTCGGTTTACTCTAAAATGGCATATATTTAAACAACTGAATCTGTTTCTCATTGTCTAAAGAACATGTAATATTCACTATCATTGAAAAAAATCTGATACTAACGTAGCTCCTTTTCCCTACCAAGATATATAAGTTATTTCACTTATTTGCAGGGCATTATTCTAGAAAGCATTATCCCATTCTGCTTTAGAGACAGTGATAAGAACACAGTAGAGAAGGGATACACTGGAAATGAAGGTGATAAAAAAAACAAAATATATCAATGAATTTTTAAAGTTCATGCTAACTACATTAGAAACAAAAGCAAAACTCCAAGAGCAGAGAAATCAGAAAGTAGCACAGAACAAGGTAAAAGAAGGGCACAAGTATTTATTAAGTGCCAGACTATGCTAAGTGCTGTACAAATAGTATAACATTTGATTTCATGATAACCGAGTAAAGGAAGGTGTTATTTATTATTAAATCTATTTATTTTGTAGTTGAGGAGACTAAAGCAAAGTTAAGTGACTCACCCAAGGCCACACAGCTGGTATCTGATACTGGATTGGAATTCAGGTCTCCCTGACTCCAGGACCAGCATTCTATCCACTGTGTCACCTAGCTGCCTAGAACAACTAAGTTTATTTTTCGATTTTTAAAAAAAATGTAAGCCATCCAAATGATATATTTGACAAGATGGTTGTTAGGTATATAACAAAGTACAAATGCTTAAAATATCTGTATGATATAAGAATCTCATTTTAAAATTATATGCCTAGTTAATGAAGGTAATTTTCTTTCATTCATTTCTGTAAAACTTTATTTATTATGTACAAGGTTAACTATTTCAAATTAAACTGCTTTGATAAAAAACAACCAATTATCCTTGTAGAATTTTAGTGCTGGAAAGGAATCGCAGAAAATTCTACCTCAACGTCATCTGACAAAAGAACAAACTAAGGGTCCAAGGGGCTAAATAATACTCCTTCAGTTGGATATTTAATTGGTGACAGAGCCTGGGCAAACTGATTACCTAAATTTGTCAGATGCCATTGTTCCCAAGCCAATACTATTCTACCACTATGTAGACACACCACTACTGGGAAATGAAGGTGATGAAAAAGCAACAGTTTGGGGCACAGAGTCCCTAGGCAGGGCCTCTAATTCAGTGTTAACAAATCTTTGCATTCACCTTTTTATGTGCTACTGAACATCCCTGAAGGATGTCACAAAACTGCACTGATGGGGCCAATACAAAAATATGTCACCTTATCTCAACTCAACAGCTGCCTGGCAATCCTTTTACTCTTTTGAGTGAGCCTCAACACTAATCAACATTTCTATATATCACTCCAATGTAAGTAAATCTCCTTCCAAGTTGATATAGAACAATTATTAATGACTACTCTTTGGATCCAGTCAGTAAACCAATTCCAAATTCTACCACCAGCTAGCCCACATCCTTCTTTTGCACAAGAAAAGAACCTGAGATTTCATTAAATGCTGTGCTAATATCTAAAGAATCATCTACAAAGTGTTTCCCTGATGTACCAGGTCAGTAACACTGACAAAAAAATGAGGTTAATTTATCAGGATCTGTAAAAAGGAAATTCCTTGAAGAAGGAACTGTTTTGGAAGTAGAGAGTTTAGGTTCAAGTCCCACCTGTGGGCCTCTGACATGTCCAGACTGTGATCACGGACGACTTAGAACTTCTGTGTCCCATGCAACATTAAGCTGCAACCGGTGAATTATTGAGTATGGACTCTAAAAAAGGGCCATAGAGAGAAGCTAAAGGATTTATCTAAGACCATGTTGCTAGTATATGGCAAATTCTGAGAAAACTCAGGTTTTCTGCTTGAAAATTTAATGCTTTCCATACAATACTATGAAATCTTTTAGCCGATGGCCTAAACTCATCAAGGGGCTTATGACACATTGCCTTATGAAAGGGTAGAATCTGCCTCTCCAAAAGTCCAAGGCTTGGACTTTTTATGGTTAGCAATGTGCTTTCCTTGGCCTCATCATGTCTGACTTGCCAGCATATTCATTAGAGACTTCTCCCTAAGACAAATCAGAGGAAAGTTAAAAATCAATGCCAAGTCACAATAATGGCTAAGATGGTAAACGTCCGAATGAAAAGCCATTTATTAAGTGCTTAGTACGCACAGGAACTGTGATGAGTTCTGGAGACACAAAAACAGAAGCAATAAAGTCCCTGCTGCCCTCAAGAAGGCTAGAATAGAAGCCTACTGAAAATATCATTTATACAATCTTCAATGTTGCTTGGGCTCGGTCTTCATAAACACTAAAGAAAATTTGAAGAAAACTGGAATGTTATCACATTTACATAAGTGTGATAATTTTCTGATGAAGATATTGTAGGCTTTGAATTAAATTTTTTTTCCAAAATTAACCAGTATAAATTCTTGAAACAGTATGCAACATTCATTCAAAATCCATCAACTAATTTAGTACAAGTGAGAGAGGAGAATGGCCTAATATTTAACATGATCCAGCAGCAAGATGCAGAAATGTTTTGAAGGGTACTAATAAATCAGTAGGAAAACTACTGTTTTCTGTAAGTCAAGATGCCCAGTGGGGAAAAAGATGCTTCAAATCTTTATTCAATAATTATTTCTGCAGAAAGACAGCTAGTTTACATTGTACCAGATGTCACATAGCTATACATACCTGACAACACCTTTACAAGAAACAGGCAAATGACCAACCGTGTTGTTTACTGAAGTTTTGAGGAAACTCCTAAAGTCAATATGTATTCAATCCTATGGCATACCAATGCACATCTGATGTACTGGTATAACTACAGCATAACGCTGTTAAACTTATTTCACAATAATGATGGCGATAAAAATGTTAAATTCCATTTATTCTTTTTGGAAAGGCAAGGAAGTACATAATACAGTTGAAAAAATGTATTTCAGTGCTTAAAGGCATAATTAAACTTCAGTTATCTGGAAAATCAATTAATCCAAAATATACAATTGCTCCATGATGTGAGAAAACTGAAGCATAATCTTAATAGGCAAAGGGCAAAAAGGGGAAAAGTATACTAAACTCAGTTACTGTATTACAGTTGCTTTTATATGAAGAAAGATTTATCAATTAACTCATTCTGTAATGCTATTTTCCCCAATACCTTATTTATGTCATCTGAGATACCTTCCTTCATAACCAAGGAGCCTTGCCTAACTGAATGTAACATATAGTTACTTAAAATTCAATTTGTTTTATTTTCAGCTCCTAAGCTGCTCCCTTCCTCCCCTTTTCTCATTCAGAAGAAAAACAAAGCTCATTAGGAACATGTACAATTGTACAAAACAAGTTCCTGCATTGACCAAAAAAAAAAAAAGAAGAAGAAAGAGAAGATAGTGGAAGAGCAGGGAAGGTAAGGAGAACAAAGAAAAAATATGCTTCAATCTGTACTCTAAATATATCAGCTCTCAATGTGGAGAGCAGGATGCTTCATTATGAGTCCTTTTACTTGTGGTTGGTCACTTGCATTGATCTCCTAAGCCTTTCAGAATTGACTGCAATATATTCACTAAAGATATACAGGGTAGAAAAATTTGCTGCTAGACCTGGAGATAGATAACCAAAAATAAAGCAATCCCGGTCCTCAGGAAAACATTTGGGAAGGGGAAGTAAAAGAATACACTTGTACATTAGAAGGTTAATTACATGTAAAGAGAGAAAGACTGCAGAAGAGTACATGTGAGGGAGTGGGAGATAGTATCAGGAAGGCTTCAAGGAAGAGATGGAACCTAGTTGAATCTTAAAAGACGAAGATTTTGAGAAGTAAAGATCAGGAGACAGTGTAATAAGACATTTCCTTTGTCTGGAATTATCCAAACATAGGAAGTGGCTTCTCCAAACGTGGAAAGGCAGAGTTCAGAGAACAAGTAGCAGGACAGTTCATTGGAATCTAGGAGCACTCGAAGGGGAGATAGGTGATAGGAAGTTGTGGTGGACTCCTTACACACTGGGCTGACATTTTATTTTATTCTACAAGCACTAGAAAGAGAAAAGAGTTTTAGCAAAGGACTGACAAGACCAGGCCTTTTTCCTAGAAAAATTATTTTGGTAATTGTGGATGGTAAACTGGAAGGCAAGTAATGTCCACAGAAAAACCAATTAAGAAACTATTTATTACCAGGTAAGAGATGATAAGGGTTTGAACTAAGGCAGTGGCCATGTCAGCAAAAAAGGAGATGGACTCAACAGATGCTGTAGAGGCAGAATCAACAAGAACTACTTCAAAAACCAGACTTAAAAACTTATTTTTCACCCCTTGACATTTAACACAAGACAGGTATGATATTATGAGGCATCTATGGTATTACTCCATACTCTGTTACAATCATTTCATGCTTTTGTTCCCATAATTATCCCAAGCCCAAGGAGTATTTCCCTTTTCATCTGCACACTAGAATAGGAGTCTCCAAAGTGCAATAGTCTGACCCTGAGGGCTGTGTGATCAAACAACTGGAGGGTGGGAAGATGTCTTGTATCCCACTCTCCCCATAATGGCAAAGCTGGGACCTGTCTCCAAAACAACCAAATCTGTCTCCAAATGATACCCCACATTTCTACAATTCTACCCCCTACATACATTGCTCTGTACAAACTTTTTATTTACTTATATGAATTTCTGTTGTGTCTTTGGAGTTTCACAAGGGATGGGTAGGGATATATCCTTAATGTCAGGCAAACAATGAATGCTGCCTAACCTTTTCATTGTAATTAAAAAAATTTCCAAGAAAAATGAATTGTTCCCCCCCCCACTTTTTTTGTATCTGAAGTTATAATCATCCTCAACTTAGTGTACATCGTAAAATGTACAGCAGAACATCAAATGCTGTTCTTCTGAACAAAAATTATCCCCATTGAGCTGTCTGTACCTTGAAGCAGGTATTAAAGGGTAAAACATGAAGTTAGACTAAGAAAAGTACCAGGTGCCATGAGGAATCAAATGCGGGAATCGAAACATTTATTAAGCACATACTGTGTGCCTAGGCACTACGGATACAAGTATGACAATTAAAACAATCTCTATTCCCCAGGAGCTCACATTCTCAAGGGGAAGACAAGTACATGTAAAAGTTTACATAGCATAAACATAAACTGAGTAATTACAAATATGTACAGAAGTTGTTAAACACAAAGTAGCTTGGGAAGGAAAGTACTAGCAGTAGCGGAGGGGAAGCAAAAATAAAGAAAAGCTTCTTGCAAAAAAGAGTGCTTCTTCGATAGCCATGAAAAAAAATGTTCTAAAACACTAATCAGAGAAATGCAAATTAAAACAACTTTGAGATAACCACCTCACACCCCATCAGACTGGCTAACATAACAGAATAGGAAAATGGCAAATGCTGGAGGGGATGTGGAAAAATAGACACATTAATGCACTGATGGTGGAGATCCGAACTGGTCCAACCATTCTGGAGAACAATTTAGAACTATGCCTAAAGGGTTATAAAACTGTCATACCCTTTGATCCAGCAACTACTATACCAGGTTTTTACCTCAAAGAGATTAAAGAAAAAAGAAAAGGACCCATATGTACAAAAATATTTATAGCAGCTCTTTTTGTACTGGCAAAGAACTGAAAACTTAGAGAATGCTCGCCAACTGGGGAGTGGCTGAATAAGTTATGGTCTAGGAATGTGACTATTGTGCTGTAGGAAATGATGAAGACTGGTTTCAGAAAAACCTAGGTAGACTTTTATGAACTGATGCAAAATGGAGTAGAATATGGAAAATGTACACAGTAATAGCATTATTGTAAAGATAAACAACTGTGAAAGACTTAATAACTTTGATCAATTTGACGATCTACAACAATTCCAAAGGACACATGATGAAAAAATGCTATCCACCTCCACAGAGAGAAGTGATTGAACTGTGTACTGACTGACACACATTTTTTTCCTTGCCTTTTGAAAAAAAAATAGCTGATGTATAACTGTTTTGCATGACTTCATGTGTATAATGGTTATCATATTTCTTGCGTTCTCAATGGATTTTGGAGGAAATAGAGGGAGGGAAAGAATGTAGAAACGAAAATAAAAATGAAGAAATAAAATAAAGGAAAAACAAAACAAAGGCAATATTCTTAAATAACCTAAGAGAGGGATTTTGAAGCAGAGGTAGGGTGGAAATGCATTTTAGATATTTAATACAGTCCACACAGAGGGTGAAAGATGTGGGGAATAAGAAATACCTGGCATATGATACAGTATTTCACCATTCAGTTCAAATAAAATACTGATGCAATGTCTACTACGCACAAGGTACTAAAGGAAGGAGGGATAAAGACATCAACGAGCCTCTAGAAGAGAGGTTTTTAGCCTGAGGTAATTAAACTTTTTAAAAAAATATTCTGACAACTATATTCCAATGTGATTGGTTACCTTTAAATATGATACTGAAAAGGTGTCTAAAGGCTTCACCAGATGGGCAAAGTCCAGACATAGACTTCACCAGTTCATGACACAGAAACAGTTAAGAATCTCTGCTCTACCAGTTCCTCTCCAACTACCCCCTGAGCTAATCTGAGAACCTTATCTCATATTTCAATTTTTGCCTTTCTTATAAAAAATAATTTGAGTTCCAAATTCTCTCCCTCCTGCCCCTCTCCCAGTTATACATGTGAAATCATGAAAAAAAATTTTCCTATTAGCTATGTCAGGAAAAAAAAAAGGAAAAGAAATAGAGCAAAAAAACTACACTTCGATTTCTACTCAGCGTTCATCAGTTCTTTCTCCAGAGGTGGATAGCATTTTTCATCCTAGGTCTTTTGGAATTTTCTTAGATCACTATATTGATCAAAATATCTGTCTTTCAGTTTATCATCATTACAATATTGCTGTTACGGTATACAATGATCCCCTGGTTCTGCTAGGTCTTCTCATGTTTTTTTCTGAAGCCACCCTCCTTGGCATTTCTTAAAGCACGATAGTACTCCATCACAATCACATGCCACAACTTATTCAACCATTCCCCAACTGATAGGCATCCCCTCAATCTCCAATTCTTTGTCACCACAAAGAGCTGCTATAAATATTTTTGTACATATAGGTTCTTGCCTCATATTTTTTCAGAAAAAAAAAAGAGCACATTCTCTGAGAGCTCCTCCTCCCATCTTCTTCATCTCTATTTACAACCCAGGTGTTTTCTGTCACAACTCAGATGTCTTCTGTCACCTGTACCTTGGTATAATATGAAGTGGCCCTTCTTGCCAAGCCAAACTTGTCTACATATACAAGTGATCCTACTCCATCCTATCTTCTCCAGCAGATTGTCCCCTCCATCACCTCTACTATCTCATTTATGTTCATCTTTCCCAGTATATTAGCTGCTTCCCTGTTGTCTACAAACCTATCCATGTCTTCCCCATCCTCAAAAAATTTTTACTTGATCCATGGATCCTCCTCCTATACCTCTTCTTCCTTTTGTCTCTAAACTCTTTGAGAAGGCTATCTACAATAGAAGCCTTTACTTCCTTTCCTCTCATTCTGTTCTAAAAACTCTACAGTCTAGCTTTTGACCTCAGCATTCAGCCAAAATTACTCTCTCCAAAGTCACTGTAGATCTCTTAATTGCTAAACCTAATGGCCTTTGTTCAATCTTTATCTTTCTTGATCTCTCAGCAGCCTTTGACACTGTCAATCACCCTTTTCTCCTAGATATTCTTCTCTCTAGGTTTTTGTGACACTGTTCTTCTCTTGGTTTTCCTCCTACTTATCTGACTATTCCTTCTTAGTCGCCTTTGCTAAATCTTTATCAAGGTGATGCCAGACAACAGCAAGTACTCTACAGGGCTCTGTTCTGGGTCTTCTTTCCTTCTCCTGCTATCCTATTTCACTTGCTGAAATTGGCTTCCATGGGTTCAAATCTCATTTCTATGCAGAAGATTCTCAAATCTACTTATCCAGCTGAAATCTTTCTCCTAACTTTCAGCCTCACATATCCAAATTAGATAGCTTGTCCTGTGGACATCAAATCATTATCTTCCTTGTCTCCATCCCCTCTTTTTCCTAACTTCCCTATTACTGTTGAAGGTACCACCATCCTCCCAAACACACAAGCTCATGAATATTATTCTTGACTCCACTCTCTTTCATCTTCCTTATCAAATCTGTTGCCAAGGCCTACTGCTTTTACCTTTGCAGCATCTCTTGATGGTTGTCATTCTCTTTTATGTCTGTGTCTTGAGGTTCCCTCTCATCATAGTAGCACTTCCTGGTTGGGTTCTTTATATTTTTTTTATCTGTTCATTCTTCCAGTCTACTTCTTGACTTTGGACCTTTTGTTAGTATTGGGCTCTCCTCACTTCTGGGAGGGGAGGGGGCAAGAATCTGGCCTGAGCTTCTATCTTTTTATGACCTGCTGTTTTCACAGATCATTCCAGGAGCCCACAAGTTTTCAGGGTTCCAAAGTGGCATGATTTGGTGAGAGATTTGTTCACTGCCCCGCTGGTATGGACTCTACAAGTTTTTGACCCAAGTTTGGGGCGGTTGGATTATGTGTGGTTAAGTTGAAGACTGCTGCTGGACTTGGTCAGTGTTAGGCCACTGGGAGGTTCTACAAGTACAGGGCAAATGCAATGCTTGACTCTCTCTTTTAGTGTTGGTTTTCTGCCCTGGTTATTCCTCTGCTGGCTTATGTGTTGGGTTAAAGGTTAGAAGCTTCCCCATCCCCAATTTGCTCTTGGGCTCAGAAACATATAGCTAAGTTTCTGAAACTTGTTCCTTGCTCTATATACAGCCAGTACCTCTCATTCATAACTGTGACTCATCTTCTCTGCCTCAGAACTGTGACCCAGAACTGGGTAATAGGCAACAAAGATGCCGGCTGGCAAGTACCTATTACTGTTACCACTTCTGGTTCAGGAGTCCCCTGGGATCTCTTTTTGCTCCAGTGCTTCCAACCCTGGCATTCAGGCTCAGTTCTCTTATCATTACTGGGTGCTAGAATGCTCTCCATCATTGCCTTGCCTCTGTTGCCATTTCACTGTGCTCCTGACCACCCTCCATTCTAATGTCCAAAGACCTCTCTATATTCCTAAACTGCCCTGGGCTAGGGGGGAAAAAGTCACTGTGACTTTTTCTTGGCTTTCCCATATAGGGTACTGTGTGTTGGGTAAGCTGGGCAAAAATGTTGTCACTCTGTCATCCTGACCCTGCCATGTAGCAACTCTTTGAATATACTCCCTTCTCCCCTCTGACACTGCCATCATTCCGGTGCACGGCCTCAACTTCTCAAGCTGATACTATTACGTGCAGGTACTTTGCCCAAAGGGAATTATGAATCTGAATCTCTGAAACGTTATTATTTTTTTTAATCCCAAATCACTCCAGCTCTCAAGGACTGGCCAACAACAGGTCCCAGATTGGCTAAGAATGAATGTAAATGGTAATTGCTTTGGTTTTGACCATAAACCCTGAGGGTCTTCCCCTCCCAGATCCATTTTTTTTTAAAACTAGGTAAAGAGGCCATTCTCTCTCTGCCTCACTTCTTATTAAGACTTAATCTCTTTGACCCAGCAAAACCACTTCTAGGGTTGTATCCCAAAGAGATCACACAAGTGGGAAAAAGACCCATATGTACAAAAATATTTATAGAGGCTCTTTTTGTGATACCTAACAACTGGAGGTCAAAAGGATGCCCATCAATTGGGGAATGGCTGAACAAGCTGTGCTGTATGAAGGTAATGGAATACTATTGTGCTATAAGAAATGGAGATGATACGGACTTCATAACAACCTGGAAAAACCTACATGACATAATGCTGAGTGAGCAGAGCCGAGCCAGGAGAACATTATACACAACCACAGGTATATGGATTCTGTGAGGACTGACCCTGACAGACTTTGCTCATCTCAGCAACACAAGGTACAAAGACAACTCCAAAGGATTCATGATGGAGAATGCTATCTACATCCAGAGAAAGAACTATGAAGTATGAGTGCAGATTGAGACACGCTTCATGCTTGCCTTTTCTTCCCTCTTTTTTTTTTCCCTCACTTTTGTTTTTGTTTTGGGTTGTCGTTTTGGTTTTTTTTGATTCTGTTTCTTCTTTCTCATGATTCATTCCATTGGTCATAATTCTTCTCCACAACTTGACTAGTGTGTAAATTAATTCAACACGAAGTTATACGTGGAAGTTATGTGGGATTTCATGCTGTCTTGGGGAGGCAAGAAAATCTGGAACTCAAAATTATGTAGAACTGTGTGTTGTAAACTAAAAATTTATAAAAAAAAAAAAAAAAGACTTAATCACTGGAAAGGCTTTTTTACCCCAGTCAAATGGAAACCCTTTAAAGACCTGAGCTTAAAAAGGCCAAGGCCCCCCAAAGCATCCTGGGCCATCTGGTGACTCTGCACAGCCCTCTCTCACTTAAATCCAATTCATTTGCAAGTCATGGAATCACCTCCTTAATGTCATGGTCCTCTTCAAGAATGAAGGATAAACAGCAAGCAGCACTATTCCAATAGCCTTCTGGTAGATCTGCCTGCCTCATACCTCTTTCCAATCCAGACCATCTTCCACTGCACTGCCAAACCGAACTTCCTTAAGTGCAAGTCTGACAATGTCATTTCCCTGCTCAAAAAAGTCCAGTGGTTCCCTGTCACCTCCAGGATTAAATATAAAATACTCTGATACTGAAAGACCTTCACAACCTCCTCCCTACCACCACCTTTCTAGTCTTCTTTCACCTTACATTCTTTGATCCAGTGAGCAGAACCAAGAGAACACTGTATACAGTAACAGCAATACTGTTTTAAGAATGACTGAGACACTAAGCTATCTTGACTATTAGACACACATTTAAAATAAAGGACGGGGGGGGCAGAGCCAAGATGGCAGCTGGAAAGCAGGGACTAGCATGAGCACCCCCCGCCAAGTCTCTCCAAAAACCTATAAAAAATGGCTCTGAACCAATTCTAGAACTGCAGAACCCACAAAATAGCAGAGGGAACCAGGGCTCTAGCCCAGGACAGCCTGGATGGTCTCTGGGTAAGGCCTACCTTGCACGGAGCTGGGAGCAGAGGGGAGTGGAGTGGACCAGAGCCCAGCATGGGCAGCGCAGGCCAACAAGACCTGCAGCTGGGCAGAGCATGCCCTAGAGCCCTGAATCAGTGAGCTGCGGCAGTTACCAGACTTCTCAACCCACAAACACCAGGGACAACAGAGTAGGTTACTGGGAGAAGCTGCTGGGGACTGGGATAGAGTTTGCAGTTCTGCCACCACCCCAGGGGCAGCAGAGGTGAGGTAACTTTAGAACTATAGCTGCAGTTGCTTCTGGCCCCAGGCCCACCTGGTGAGAGGAATTAAGTGGTGGATCAGAGCAGGAGTGAAGAGCCTGCTGAAGATCTAAGTCCAGTCCAGGTTGGGGGTTCTTGGGTAAGGAGGAATGCTGGTGTGGCAGAGCTGGCACATTCCCCCCAGGCTTGGAACATAGACCTCCCTACTTTACAAGCAGTCATACCCTGCTGAAAAACTCAAGGGTCAAATGACTTGACTGGGAACATGGCCAGGCAGCGAAAACGCACCCAGATTCAGTCTCAGACTCTGGAATCTTTCTTTGGTGACTAAGACGACCAAAACATACAGCCAGAAGAAGTCAACAAAGTCAAAGGGCCTACAACAAAAGCCTCCAAGAAAAACGTCAACTGGTCTCAGGCCATGGAAGAGCTCAAAAAGGATTTGGAAAACCAAGTCAGAGAAGTAGAGGAAAAAATTGGGAAGAGAAATGAGAAGGATGAGAGAAAACCATGAAAAACAAGTTAATGACTTGCTAAAGGAGACCCAAAAATATACTGAAAAATATACTGAAGAAAACAGCAACTTCAAAAATAGACTAACTCAAATGGCAAAAGAGCTCCAA
>CM053624.1:124364962-124401722 GCA_028646595.1 Phalanger gymnotis
GGGGGTAGAAATGGGGAGAAAATCTACAATTCAAACTCCTGTGAAAATCAACGCTGAAAAATAAATATATTAAGTAATAAAAAAAATTAAAGTAAAATAAAGGACAATTGAAAAAAGATGATATCTGCATCTGGAGAAGTGATAAACAGATGTATAGAATAATATTATATATTTATTTGTGTCTAATGATAGCCAAATCTAGGGTGGAGAAAGGGAGGGAAGGAAAAAGGTGGGGAAAAAATTTACAGGATAACTTTGGTGTATATTTGGAATGATAACAAGTTGTACATTGTAGATGTGCAGTTTCATCTTTTTCATCGTACTGTTATGGAAATGCTTGTTTTGTTCCATGAACTGAAAATAAATTTTTAAAAAAATTTTTAAAGATTATTTCCAATTCATAAAATAATTTATCCTGTAAATAGCTTGTTTGTCCATATTTAATTGCATGTTGTCTCCCTTAGTCTATGAGCTCCTTTTGAGAGGGGGAGACTAGTATCTTTTACCTTTCTGGTATCCCCCAGGGCTTAGCAAAGTCCCAAGCACATAGCAGATACTTAAAAAATATTTACTACTTACTTGTTAACTCATAACAGTTAAGCTAAGAAAAACTGCCATGAAGTAGACAGGCAATGTATCCCCATTTTATAGATGAGGAAACAAACAGAAAGAGGTTAAAGTGATTTGACTAAGGTGAAACATTATAGAAGTGAAATTTGAACTCAGGCCTTTGAACCTAGAACTGCAAAGTCAGTGCTTATTTCCATTATATTACAACTACCACTAAAGAAATGCCTAAAAACAATTTTTGAGAAAGTATGCTCATATAACTTATATCAACTTGCTTGCCTTCTCAAGGAGGGGCAAAGGGAAGGAGAGAATTTGGAACTCAAAAATTTAAAAAACAAATGTTAAAATTTTTTGTTTACATGTAATTGAGAAAAAAAATAAATAAAAATTAAGTGTAAAAAAAAGAAAGTACGCTTTGGGGAAATTACTATTAGAGCTAAACTACGTATTTATTTAGGCATAAGAGTAAATGGAAGCTGATAGAGCGAGAGACTTAAGAGTTAAGAGCTGTGTTCAAATACCGCCTCAGACATTAGATTTGTGACCTTGGACAAATCAGTTAAACTCTTTGAACCTCTATTTGCTCATCTGTAAAATAAGGATAATGATAGCACATATCACAGGGTTGTTGTGAGGACTTATGTAAAATTCTTTGTAAAACTTAAAATGTCATATAAATGCTAGATATTATCTTATTATTCATTTCAAGGATCTAATATACTATTTATAGGTCTAATCAATGCAGAGGAAGCGATTCTTCATTCTCAAGTTAACAGTACAGAGTAGAGACTAGCAAATGCCACACCCAAGCTGGAAACTGTGGGTACAGTAGCAACTAATTGTGGCAATTCATATCAGCAGTTCCACAAGTTTATGAAGACTCTCTATTAACTTGTGGAGAGGCTGACATGTGTGGAAAGAAAGAGACAGGTTCTGGACCCTTGATTTTTTTTTTATATTGAACTCTCAAAATGAGGAATTCCCTCTAGAAATTTAGATCAGCACCTTCTCTCCAATTCACAGTTATGAGAGACTTGCCTAGAGCCCTAAGAAGTTAAACAAATTACACAGGATCAGCCAGCCATTACGTGTATATATCAGACATAGGACTTCCAGGATCTGAGGCAGGCTTCACTCTGTACAAAGTAGAAGAAATAGCTGCAATGATAAAATCATGAATATTTCTTTAAGTAGTGACATATTTTTTAAAAATGTGACTTGAAAAAGAAGTCAAGGAACAGAGAGAATGCTCTTTAAAAAAGAAGGAAGGGGCAGTTAGGTGGCGCAATGAGTACTGACCCTGGAGTCACGAGGACCTGAGTTCAAATCTGGCCTCAGATACTTGACACATGTACTAGCTGTGGGACCTTGGGCAAGTCACTTAACCCCAATTGCCCTGCCTTCCCCCTGGGGAAAAAAAAAAAAGGAAGAAGGGAAGTGATAAAAAAAAATCAAATGTTTCCTTTATGAACTTATCACCAAAAAATGGAATATGAGAGGAATGCTAAGAAAAATTTCTTCAGGTGGCAAAATAGAAAATCTTTCTGCAAAAAATACCAAGAACCATTTCTCTAGAATACTGACTTTGGAGGACAGAACAGCTAACACATCATAAGCTAATTATATTTTATCAGTCATCTATCATATGAAATTTCAGGGGAAAGGTTTTGACCTCTAATAATCGAAATCCATTATAACAATTTTCCTATAAAAATGCTCTACAATAAAATCCTAAATCTCCTAATTTTCCTTAAAAACCATTTGGCACAATAAAATTGCCTAAATGTAATACTAAGGGGGCTAAAAGAAATTCACCAATTATCTAAAGATTGTCTTTATTTGCATAATTATGACAGGTATATCACATAAAAAGGTGATACTCCATATCTAAAGCAAAATTGTCCCCCACTTTGGGTAGTCAAGCTTATAAACCACAGTCCCAATAGCCCCAGAAAGCTTAATGAGATCAGTTCAATAGTTGTAACGAGAGATTAATCCCTTATAAAAATATTATTTGTTTAAAACAAGTGCTTCTTTTACAGACGAATAAAACTTTCAGGAATTCATTAAGTATGCTTGCATGTTTAAAATAAACTTTGAATTTTTAAATTTTCTTTCGACTTGATAAAACAGAAGTTTATTTTGCTTGAATATGCATATTTGTTACAAAGGATTTTCTTTTCCCACTAGCAGAAAGTGGGAGGGAAAGAAAATCAATTTCATGTAAAAAATTTTAAATTAAATTAAAAAACTAAAGCATCTAAGCAGTTATGGAGAATATTATTTCTAGGTAAATTAACTGCCAAACAGTGAATTAGAATCTCAAAAGAGGAGTGACAACATATGGTTTTACTCTGATGCCCTATAGCAAAACCCAAAGTAACCCCTATGTTAAGAGTACTTTAGAGGCTTCAAATTTCAGCTCTTCCTAATTAAGTCCCTTCAGGCTTTCCTTCAGAAGTGAACACAGGCAAACTCCATTCTTCCCCCACTGGGAGGAGGAAAAAGAAGGATCATGCATGAATTTCTAACTCTTCCTTTTTCTTTCCTATCAATACAACATTTACAGGGATTTCTCTCTCTGAGATATCTTAAGAATACACGTATATTATACAAATACGAAAAATATAAAGAAATGTAGAATTAGTGAAAGAGTTACCTTAGAAATTTTCTCATCCAACCCCTTCATTTCAAGCTTCAGAAGGTCATAAGTATAATGACTTTCTTAAAGATAAAAACTCAAAATGATATAGGGTGTCCAAAAAGTCTTTTAAGTTATTAAAGTTTAAAAATTGCAATAAAATGCATGATTGTCCAGATGAGGTCTGACAAAGGCAGGGTACAACGGGATTATTGCCTCCCTATTTCTGGAAGCTATACCCCATCTTCCACTCCCAGTCCACGCAGGCCAAGACTGCATTAGTTTTTTTTGACTGTCACATTACACCACTAAAATGCCCAGATCCTTTTCAGAATTGCTGTATATCTGCGCATATTTCCTAAGTTAATTTGTGGAGCTGATTTTTTGTGCCTGCGCGCAAGATTTTACATTTATCCCTATTGAATTTCATCCTATCAGATTCAGGCCAGTGCTCTACCCGGTCAAAAATCCTTTTGGATCCTGTCCTTCCCGGCTTTGTGTATTCTGCAAATTTAATGTTAAAGAACACAAGGCCAAATAGAGAACACTGGAGTACTCCACTGGAGGCTTTCTGCCACACTGACACTGAACCGTTATTCTTTAAGTTTTACAATCCTACCAAATCTGAATACATTTGATTGTATTGTCATTTATCCCTATCTCAATCTTCTCCAACAGAGTAATACGAATAACTTTATCAAAAGCTCTGCTAGAATCTAAGTAAAGTATACTATCAAAAAAGGATTTTTTCCTTGATAAAACCATTCTGACTCTTTGTAACCACCACTTACTTTCCTTTCTGGATATAAGCCGACAACCATTTCTTCAATGGTCCTTTCAAGAATTCTGTCCCTAATTAAGTTCAAGTTCACCAGTATGTAGTTTGTAGACTTTTTTCTCTTTCCTTTTTTGAAAACTGGGACATTCTCCCTCTTCCAATCTTATGATGCACCTCTCTTACTTCCCATGAGCTTTCAAATAACAGATGGTTTAACTCAGCAATCACATCTACTAGGACCTGGATATAGTTCACCTGGGTCCAGTGCTCTAGCTATTTCTTTCTTTGTCGTGGGTACCAACTACAAAGGAAAAGTTTTAAGACTATAGTTTAAGTACATTAGCTCTGATGCTGGAACACCAGGTTTCAATTCCTGCCCACGCTATTTCCAGTGTGACCTTGGGCAAGAGCTCTAATCTTCCTAGGCCTCAGTTTTATCACCTTTAAAATGAAGAGTTTGGAATACATGGCCTCTGAGGTCCCTTTACAGCTCTAGATCTATGAGTCCATGATCCTTGATCTTAAGATTGCCAAATTATAAAAGTCCAGCGTCCTGGAAAATAACATTTATTGTTTGAAAAAGCACTTAAGAACTTACTATGTGCCAAGCACTACAGGAATACAAATACAAACAGTTAAAGATAGTCCCAGGAATTCTAATAGAAGACAACCAAAATGAGACTCTGGTCATCAGAGACTGATATTTTCATTTGGAAAATTACAGGGATGGTCAGGGGAGTTATAGGGAAATATACTGATACACTCTTTCCAATAAGGATTAAAGTATTTGAATAGATATGAAGCATATACATTTGGTAATTTTTGGAAAAGTTGTTGACAAAATACATGAATATAAAATATCTCTCAGAATATCATTTGACTTAATCTTATGCTATTCAATGAATGATCACCTCCGTATAAGACACTGGGTGTCTCCAAAAATGAAAAAAACAACAAAGCTGCAAAAAGCAAATAGAGAGTTCAGTAGTGTCAACAAGACTGGTACATAAATCAATGATACCTTCCCAAAATATCAGATTATCATTTATAATAGAGATTAATATACAATTCTTGTTTTGTTCTCATGTTCATGTTTTTGATGCTTGTCAAGACAGTTCCTAATTTTAAAAATGGAAAAAAATTAAATTACAGGGAATTTGTAATGAAGCAGAAAAGGGGAAGGGCTAAGAAGATATCTCAACAAAATATTAGAATAAAGTAAGAGGAAAGGGAAAGCTCACTTTCAATTGGAAAGATTATAGAAGTCTTTATGGAGAGGATAGTAACTATACTGGGGAAAGACAATGACTTTAACCAGCAGAGGAAGTGGTGGATGAAGTATATTTCAGGCAAGCTAGATGGGCTACAATAATAAAAAGTGAAGAAAAGACAAGATTAGCGAAGAGATAATAAATCCAATTGGGGCAGCTAGGTGGCCCAGTGAATAGAGCACTAGGTTTGAAGTCAGGAAGATTCATCTTCTTGAGTTCAAATTTGGCCTCAGACATTTACTAGCTGTGTGACTCTGGGAAAGTCACTTAGCCCTATTTGCCTCCGTTTCTCATGTGTAAAATGAGCTGGAGAATGAAATGGCAAACCACCGTATCTTTGCCAAGAAAACCTCATATCAGGTCATGAAGAGTTAGACACAACTGAACAATAATAATCCAATTTGCCTAACTAGATTTCATTCCTCTCCAGGATGCACTACAGACTTTTTTCTCCTCTGCCTCAGAAACTTCTTCAAGCTAAAAGCTCAATTCGGCCCTGGAATTCACAAATTCAAAGTACCCTCCATTACTGCAGCCTCTCCGCTCTATTAGATAGCTCCTCCCAGAATCTCCACTTATGGAAAGCATTCAGGCCAGCCATGTCTTCATTCCTCTCCAGGCTGCTAGCTCTCTTGGGGTTTACTGGCTAGATTTCTTTCTTATCAAGCCTTACCCAGCTCACACTGGTGCTCACTGATAGGCCAACAAAAGGTCTCTCCCACCCCAAGCACCATTTTTGGGCCCTGATGGTTCAGAGTAAATGTAAATAGTAGTGGTTTCTCTTACACCCAGCAACCCTGAGGGTCTTCCCCTCCCAGTTTGATTTTTTTTTTTTTTAATTGAAGGAGCCATACCTTGACTCACTTCTTAAACAGGACTAATCACTGAATAGGCATCACCTCACTCAAATGAGAACTCGAAAAACCTTAGCTTAAAAAGGCCAAGGTCTCACACTATATCCTAGGTCATCTCCAGTTGTCCACACCTATATCCGGCCACTGGACACCGATGGCTTTGGAGGAGAAAGCAAGGCTGGTGACTTTGCAAGGTCCTCCCTCACTTAAATCCAGTTCAACTGCAAATCATGGCACCATCTTTCTGATATCACAGTCCTCCTTGAGAAGGAAAGACAAACCACATAACCTCTTTAGGCTGCCACTTTAGACTTCCTCTACCATTTCCCCATTCCCCCAAGTACTTTCAGTCCCATCCCATATCCCTCCCTCCTCACAATCCCAGGCTTCTTTTATGTGTAATCTAACCCCATTAGAACGTAAGCACATGTGCACACGAAATTAAGCACAATGCCTGGCATATAGTAAGTGATTAAAAATGACAGTTAACTAGGTGATAGGGAATAGTATAAAAAAGATCTGGAAAGGTAGGTTAAAGCTAAAACATGGAAGGCTGGCTAAGGAACTGTTTTTCTTGTTTTTAAATCCTATAAACAAGAGGGAATCACTGAAGGCTTTTGAGCAGCAATCTTGTCATATCTTAAGAAGAAGATTGATTTGGCAGCTATATAAAAGATAGAATGGGGGGGGGATTAAAAGCCTTTTAAAATTATAGAAGTCAGAATGGTGGCAGTTTTAGTGGAAAGGACAGGGCAGAAGAGCGCTATTATCGACAAGACTAGACAACTCACTGGATATGGGTAATGAGAAAGTGGAAAGAAGAAAATACTCTCAAAAGAGAACCAAAACTTTAATAATTCAAATGAAAGGCCAAAGTCATGAAAAATTCAAGAAAGGACTAGGAAGAGGGAGTGGCATTTAAGTATAGTCTTGAAGGGCAGAAAGAATTTCAATAAGAGGAAATAGAGAAGGATTATACTGTAGGAATGGAGCACAGCACAAGAAAATTCAAGGAAAGGGTGAGAAGGCAAAATTCAGGAATAACTTTATCTCAGTTTGGCCGAAATGTGAAATCAATGAAAATGAACAGAGATTGGAAATAGATCTGCAATTTTCCTTGGTAAAGGGAACTCCCAGATGAGGAAACTCCCACTCACTAGCTTAAGCTGGGAAGTTCCCTGCAACTTACATTCTCAGAGTTGCCTATCTAGAAAAGCTAGCTAAAGCAATAGGAAAACAAAACTGAAAGAATAAGTATAGATAAATGAAAACCCTAAAGAGATCACTAAAATTAACTCAGTTAATTTTGCCAAATACTTCATTTCTACCAAAATTTCAGAAAACTTACATGATATAAAATAAACTCATGAATACCATAAGCATTTCTAGCAATACCTGAATACAGAAAAATAATTCAGTGGAAGTGACCAGATGAGCAATAAGGGAAAACTGAAGTCAGTTGCTCAGTGCTAAATAAACCCAAGAACAGATACTGCATGGAGGAAAGATTTCCTATCTGACAGGAAGTGGTGGAAAAACTGGAAAGCAGTTTGGCAGAAAATAGAATTAGATCAGCAACTTACACCATATCCCATAAGATCTCAAGGACATACGACCTAAATATAAAAGACTATATGATTTTAAAAAGGATCATGGAAAGCAGTATCTTCTAAAATTATAGCTAGAGGGGGGGAAGGGGATTCTTTCTTTAAAAAAAATTTTTTATTGATAACTTTAGGTTTTATATAACTGAACCCCTTCTCTCTACACAATAATCCCTTATAAAAATTAAGGCAGGGGAAAGCGAGGAAAAAAACCCAGTCATCAACACATGGAAAAAAATCTAATGATAAATGCAATATTCCATACCAATGGATCTGACCCCCTAAAAAGAGTGGGATAGTATCTTCCCATATCTATTCTCTGGATCACCCAAGTTTGGTCTTTGTATTTTCACAACATGGATATGACTGTTTTGAGATTGTTGTTCCCATTATACTGTTATAAATTATTGTGTATATTGTTTTCTGGATCTGCTTACTTCATAGTTTTCAGTTCATGAAAGTATGGTTATGCTTCTCTGTATTTATGTTTGTCATTTTTTTACAGCACAGTCATATTCCATTATATGTGCCACGAATTGTTTATCCATTCCCCAATCTTGTGTAAGTACTTTGTTTCTCTACCACAAAAAGTGCTGCTATAAATATTTAGGTGCATATGGAATCTTTCTTTTTATCCATGACTTCCTTGAGGTATAGCCTAACAGTGAAATCTCAGGACCAAAGGGTAGAGACATTTTTTAGTCACTTCATATAAATAATTCCAAATGGCTTTCCGGAATGGCTATCACTTTATATTTCTATGAACAAAGCTCTAGTGGCCCACCATCCCATAATCCCTCCAACATAGACTGTTGTCAATTTTACCAATTTTCTGGGTGTGAGGTGAAACCTCAGAGTTGTTTTGATTTGTATTTTTCTTGGTTATTCAGAAGCATCCTTTGACCACTTCTCTATTAGGAAGAAATGGGAAAATTGTTAACCAAACAAGGGGAAGATCAGAATATATGGCAGAAATTTTTCAATTCTGACTATAACCTTTTAAAAAACTTTTGTACAAAATCCATGCAGCTACAGTAAGGTAAACTGTCAAATGGGGAAAAAAAATAAAAACTTGTATCTACCTAGTATCTCTGATATATTTAAGACATATAGAGAACAAGGAACTAATTCAAATATTTAAGATTAAGAGCCATTCTCCAATAAATAAGTGATCAAACAACATGCAAACTATCAACAATCCAATGAAAGACTACTCCAAATCACTAATGAGAAAAGACTGAAGCAACTCTGTGGCTACATCTCACAAGTGACAATTTGGCAAGACTACATAGGACAGAAATAGTCAATGCATTGGAGAAGCTGTGGGAAGTCAATTATATTAACATGTTGTTGGTGAAGCTGTAAATTGATCCAATCATTCTGGAAGCCAAGCATGTTAAGACATTTTGGGGGCATTATAAAATCATCCAATCATTTCAGAAAATACCTTGGAATTATGTATAAAAATCACTCAATTATTCAACCTCTTTGACTCAAAGACCTTACTGCTAGGCATATATCACCAAAAAGGTCAAAGATAGACATGGTAGGCACTTAATTCGGGCTTAATTTTTCCTCATTTGCATCTGTTTCAAAGGAATAAGTTGTAGAGGGCCGGCTCCGAGAAAGTCCATTCTGGGATAAGATACAGGCCAGGTTTTCACTGAAGCCTGTTTTTGCGCTTGGGCTGATAGCACTGGAAACCCCACACACATGCTAAACACCACCTGTGGGCTGTTAACACAACCCTATTATGGCAGAAAGGGAACAAAGCACGAGGAAGTCACACAATGTAACAAATTTTCCACGGGAGAACTTGTTTGATCTGCTTGCCTAAAAAGCCCTTTCCCTCAGCTTAATAAACGGAGCTATGCTATACTCTACCTCCTGGCCCGTGTCTTCTTTTCACTCTCTGTGGCATCCTTTTTCCCTCTGGTAGCCTGACCCCATGGCTGCTGGCGGCAAGTGGCACCTGAATAGACGGACCTGAAGACAAACCTGAAGCAGACGAAACCAGAGGACAGAGACTCTGAAAGAGTGAGTCCCCCACAGAGAGGCCCTGACAAAAATGGAGCTCCAGAGTTGGCCAACACAGTTGACTAAGATAAGGGCGATAATCTTTCCTTTCCTTTCCCTTTCCTATCCCAAGGTATCACCAGGCTTATACGGGGATTAGAGAGATGGGGCAGACGCAATAGGAAGACAGGGACTGAGAATACTATATGAAAGCCTTAGAGAGGCTAGTAAGAGAAAGAAGTCTCTTAATAACAACTGCCCAATTATAGGAATTTCTAGAAACAGTAGAAAGGTGTTGCCCCTGCTTCCCAAAAGAAGGAACAATGGATCTTAAAGAATGGGAGATTGTAGGAAACCAAATGAGTGAATATTTCAGAGAAGTAGGGCCCGCAGCCTTTCCAGTAACAGACTTTTCTATTTGGAACATACTAAAAATATGCCTAGACAAACCAGAAGTTGTACCTGTAGCCACAAAAATTTTAAAGACACATGTAAACCACAGGAACATCTGAGGAAGAGCAGTCAGTAGAAATGCTAGAACATCACTGCAAAATCACAAAAACACTTGATTTACAGCAGGAACAAATCACTCCATCTGCTCCCCCACCCATGTATAAGTCAACATCACAAATCTGGGCAGGAGAGTTAACATCCCATGAACTGGAGGGAATAGTGGAAAGAGCGATTAGGATTGCTGCGGGAGAAGACATGCCCATAGAAATGACACTTGCTTTACCAGTCACGGAAAGACCTGATCCTCAAAATGCTCAACAGGTTATTTGGGAGCATACAATGATAGATTTAAAAATACTTAAAGAACTGAAGCAGGGGGCCTCCAGCTAGAAAGCCAATAGCCCCTATGTACAACCTATGATAGAAAACATAGCCAGACAAGCCATGTGCCCCCAAGACTGGTAGTACACACTAGCAAAAACCACACTTAACAGAGGCGGTTACTTAGTCTGGAAATAAGAATTTTTTGAAAAGTGCCTAGAACAATCAAAAAGAAACCAAAGAATAAATGTAAACATTTCATTTGAACAACTTACAGGCACAGGGCAATTCACTGATCTGAGAGGTCAGATCACACATGAATTACATGCCTATGAACAGATAACGAACTGTGCTAAGGCAGCTTGGCAGAAGATACCCAGCAAAACAGACCAGAACTCTTCATTCACTAAGATATTACAGGGGACAACAGAAACATTCCCAGATTTTCTTAGTAGACTCACACAAGCCATCCAAAGGAGTGTAGGGGATGCTAAAGTTGCCAATATATTGTTACAAAAGTTGGCAGTTGAAAATTGTAATGCCGATTGTAAGAGAGCCCTGCTAGGTGGAGGACCTCATAGGACCATCTCTGAGATGATTCAAAGATGCCAAAAAGTGGGCACACTGCATACCATGCTGAGGTAGTGGCCGCTGCTTTTGATCAACAGCAGCTAAAAACCACTTCAAAATGCTGTAACTGTGGAACCCAGACACATGAAAAAGGAATGTAGGGTGCCATGTAAAGATATAAAGTTCTGCCTCCCAACCAACCACATCGTTCCCTAGGTGTGGAAAGGGGAACCATTGGGCATCAGGATGCCACTTGAACTCCCAGCAAACAATAGCGGCCACCCTTTCCCTAGTTCATCCTCAGATGGTTCCAACTACAAACACTTTACCCCTCACCATAAAAGACCTCCTTCATGCTATTCCAGGCAGTGCAGGTGTTGACCTTCCCCTCCGCAAGTGACTACACTGTATCTCCATCTGCCAGAGTTCTCTCTGTCCCCACCAAAGTATAAAGCCCACTGCCTACCCTAATAAATAACAGGCATCCTCATAGGACACAGTAGCTCCTCCCTCAGAGGGTTCATTATAGTCCCCAGGGTCGTAGATTCAGATTACATGGGAGAAATCAAAATTTTATTATACACAACTTTGACACATCCCATACATATAAGAAAGGGGGAGAGAATAGCACAATTGATTTTGATAAAATATGAAACCACAGGGAATCATTTTCAGAAGGTTTGGGGCTCACAAAGATTTGGAAGCACAGGAAGAGAGGCTTTCTGGATATCTTGAAAAAAGACCAACTTTGAAAATAAAAACAGAAGGCATGGAATTTGAAGGATTGATAGATACGAGAGCAGACCAATCAATCACCGCAGACCGACTTGGGCCAAAAGCCCGGCCACTAGTAACAAGCAATATGTCATTGTAAGGAGTAGGGATGGTCACCATCCCAAAACAAAGTGCAAGATGGTTAAGCTGGGAGGTAGAGAAACAGAGAGGAAAATTCAGACCATATATATGTTTTATCACATCTACCTATAAATCTATGGGGGAGAGACCTTTTGGGATATATGAAGGTCACTATACAATCTCACCCCGCCTCCACCCCCCCCAGGATTTTTAGGAAGGGCCACTGTCATAAATTCTAAGAACAGGGCGCCTAAGATAACCTAGAAGGAGGGGCCCCCGGTATGGGTCAAACAGTGGCCTTTAACATCAGAAAAACTACAGGCCCTTACTGATATTGTTAATGAACAATTAAAGGCAGGGCACATTGAAAGCTCCAACAGTCCTTGGAATTCTCCTATTTTCACTATAAGAAAGAAATATGGAAAATGGAGAATGCTTACTGATATGAAAAAAATTAATGACAGAATGTAAACTATGGGAAATCTTCAGCCAGGACTCCCCACACCTAACATGATACCTAGACTGGCCTTTATGGATCATAGATTTAAAAGATTGTTTCTATACTATTCCATTACATCCCACAGATTATAAATATTTCACCTTCTCCTTGCTGTCTGTTAATCTCAAGGAACCTCACAAGAGATTCCAATGGAAAGTCCTGCCACAAGGGATGAAAAATAGCCCACCATGTGTCAACAATATGTAGCACAAGCTTTACAACCTGTAAGAGAGAAATATCCCAAAGCTTATCTCATTCATTACATGGATGACATACTGTGCTCATATCCACAGGCAGAGATTTTGAGCCTCATTTTACAAAAAACTGAGGCACAATTAAAAAATTACGGACTTGTCATTGCCCCAGACAAAATACAACTTGGTCCTCCATATTCATATTTAGGGTAGACACTGAGTCCCACATCAGTAACACCTACAAAAATTTCTATTCATAGACAAGAGCTTAAGACACTCAATGATTTTCAAAAGCTGCTTGGGGAGATTAATTGGGTTCATCCTCACCTACAAATAAGTACCCAAGAGTTGGGAGAAGTATTAAGGGGAGATCCACACCCCATTTCTGCTCAACAATTGACCCCACAAGCCTCACAACAACTGACAAAAGTTGAGGAGGCTCTTCAAAAGTGCCAAACATATAGGATTGATCCCAAGCACCTGCCAGAAGTTACTATCCTTCCTACACCAAAAATTCCTTTTGGGGCTTTACACCAACAAAATGACATCATAGAATGGATATGACATCATAGAATGGATTATTTCAAGCCTCAAGAAGCATTTCTCCTTACCCTCAAGTGGTTGCTCAATTCCTTCAGAAAAGCATAAAAAGAGTCACATTGCTGACAGGCAATAGACCACATGTTGTTCTTCAGCCATATACTAAACAACAGGTGGAGCTTCTACTAGCTAATGACCTTGACTGGCTAGTTCTTCTAATGATGTATCAAGGTCCCACTGATTCAATAATTAAACACCCTGTATTCCAATTCTTAATGCCTTACCAGTGGATTATTTCCCACAATCGTTAAGTCCTACCCTATATTCCATGTGAGGACGGTATTCACTGATGCAACTCAGCACCACCAAGCATGCTATTTCTCCCCACCAAATGTAAAGCAAATAATTACTACACCATTTTCATCTACACAGCAAAATGAGCTGTATGCTATAATAGCTGCATTAAGGAGCTTTTCTAAACCAATTAACATTATATCCAATAGTAAATATGCTGTCAACATATTGAGACTGCCCAAAAAGAATTTGCTCAAAATCTCTCTATATATCAGCTTTTACTTGACTTGCAACATCTTATTCAAACATGAAGAGAGTCAGTTTTTTGTTCTCGCATTTACTTGCACACCACATTACCAGGCCCATTGACTGAAGGGAATTCAATAGCAGATCCACTAACCACATACTCCTTTTCAATGACAGAAGCCCAACAATCCCATGTGCGCTTTCATCAGTCCTCTAAAATGCTACACGAACGATTTCACATCACATGAGAACAGGCTAGAAATATAGTAAAATTTTGCCCACAACGTATGCCATATCTACCCCCCCCCTTCCCCCCCCCCCCCAGTACTGTAATCAACCCTTGAGGCCTTAAGCCTTTACAACTTTGGCAAATGGATGTCACTCACTACCAACCATTTGGTAAGCTTCAATACATCCATCTTGCAATAGATACCTTTTCTTCCTATACTATAGCCTCTGCACAATCAGGGGAAGCTCCTACACATGTGATCTCTTAGCCTGCTTCATGGTGGCTGGTGTCCCAGAAGCTCTAAAGACAGATAATGGCCCAGCTTACACCAGCAAATCATTCAAAGAATTCTGTTCCACATTCCAGATAAAACACAGCATGGGAATCTCACACAACCCAACAGGACAGGCCATTGTAGAAAGACGTAACAAGGACATTAAAATTCTCTTAGAAAAACAAAAGAAAGGGGGAGGTGGGCAGGAAAAAAGGATAAAAAGAAGGTTGGATCAAGTGCTATATACTATAAATTTTCTAACACCAGATAACCAAAACTTAACCCCAGCACAAAAACATTTTAATAGACAAAAACAAAGGTTCCAGAATGATGAGGACATGCCAATCATGTGGAAAGACCCAAAAACAGGATGTTGGGAAGGGCCAGCTAGGCTACTAACATGGGGGCGAAGGTATGCTTGTGTCTCCCCAGATGACGCAGAAAAAACAATCTGGATCCCAGAAAAAAACATCCGACCCTGTGACTACATTGGCCAACAGAATAAGAATGCTCAAAATACAGAAAAAACCCACAATAGAGGAGAAGCAACTAAAGACCCAGGAAGAGAGGTGGCTGCAAGAGCCTCACTACCCTTCTTGCCATGATGATGATTTCAGAGGTGAAAGAAAGTAAGACTCACTAGGCATGTATGCCTTTTCCACCATGGCTTAGATTCACTACCTGGTAGAATACAACCAAGCTACCAGGCAGCCTTGAACTTGATGTCTGGTCCAGAGAGATGGTGTGTCATGGTCACCGTGGGTCCCATCACCGAATCACAGTATGTACAAGCTTGTCTCCCATATTCCTATTTCTTTGTATCTGCAAATTTATAGCATAACCATAATGTGACATGAGATACAAGTGATTTAGAATTTATCACCCACCTAATTGAACACAGCAAAGCCCCAGGAATTGATCCTGAAGGCATCACAAATGAGTTATTGCAACTCTTAAAGCAAGTCAAAGCAACATTGTTGCCACTTTCTTCCCTTGTTTGCCTTCCTAACACTATTCGGTCTTACAGGGCCCTGTCTTCTACAAGTCATTATTTGCTTCATCATTAGCTTAAGCTCCATCTTATTAAAAAAAAAAGGGGGGGGGGTGGAGATGTAGAAAGCCAGCTCTGACAAAGTCCATTCTGGGATAAGATAGAGGCCAGGTTTTCACTGAAGCCTGTTCTTGCCCTTGGGCTGATAACTCAGGACGTGAGCTCTCCAAACTCCCTCGGCACAAACGGAAATCATGCAACATAACAAATGTTTCGCAGGAGAACCTGTTGATCTGCTTGCCACAGAGAGTGAAAAGAAGACATGGGCCAGGCGAAAGAGTGTAGCACAGCTCCCTTTATTAAGCTGAGGGAAAGGGCTTATATATACTTTTTAGGCATCCTTTTTCCCTCTGGTGGCCTGGCCCACATGGCCACTGGCAGCAATAAGTGACCTTCACATATGCACATACCAAAATATTCACAGAAGTACTTTTTGTAGGAACATGAAACTAATGAGAAAGAGGAAAGGACATTTGAAAGAAACAAAAGATTTTTATGAACTGATGCATACTGTAATAAACAGAACAAGGAAACATACACAATAACCGGGATTATTTATGCATATGTACACATGTACACACATACATATGTATAATATACAAGTAATAAAAACCAGTAAAATAAAGCTAAATGCTTTGGGTTTGTAATATCTAATCTGAACCCAAGAAAGAAAGAGAAAATATACCTACTTTTCTTGGAGTGATGGAGAGTTACGCTATCAAACACCATCTGACAATGTCATTTGGTTCTACTATTTTTCTTTGTAACAAAAGAAGGCTAGCGGAAATAGGGGATCTGGTGTATATCCAAAAACGATGATAAAGGAGGGAGGACATAGAATATCCTATAAGGAGAAATAGCTAATAGGCCACTCTGATTACTTCGATAACGCATAGGTGAGAATAAAGTGCTTCAGGAATAACAATCTGGCAGCTTTCTAAGGATTAGAGAAAGGGAGGAAAAAAAGAAGCTACTGAAACCAATTAGGAGACTATTCTAATGCTCTGAGAGAATGAATGAATGAAAAATCATTTGTTAAATGCTTACTAAGTGCCAAGAATTGTGCTGGGAATACAAATTTGAAAATCAAGATATTCTCTGTCCTAAATGAGCTTACATTCTATTAGGAGGAAACAATATACTTTATTATGGAGAATCTTTTTGTCCAGGGAGTCACAGGGACACTGAGTGGAATCACAGACCAACTGACTGATTTAAGTTTCTTCCAGGAATGATAGTTTATTTTTCCCACAGCTAGAGGCGCTAAGGGAGAGCGTATACAAAAGAGGCATAGTAGAGGCATGGCACAAAGATGGTGAGAAAGCAACACAGTAGGTCTCATATGTATGGAGAATTCTGACCAGGCAAGAAACATAGCCACAGTGGGAGGCTGTTAGAAAACAGCATATAACTGAGGAAAGGAGATGATGACCAAACCTGAATGGGTGGTTGCTGGGTGAGTGGTAAGGGGAGATTTAAGGGCAAGAAAGAAGGCTAAAGAAGGGCTTAAAAAAAAGTCTTTGGGGATTTAGCAATAACAAGATGGCCTTGGAGAAAAGTTTTATTCAAGTAGTGGTAGTTGGAAGCCAGACTGAAAAGAACTGAGGAGTGTGACAGCTTTTTTCTTTTTCTAGTCTGGCTGTGAAAGGGATTGAAAAGACACAGACCAACAGAAGAGATGGAAGGATAGGTTTAAGTGGTTTTTTCAAAAGATAGGGGAGAAATAGGTACGTTTGTAGGTAATAGGCAAAGACTCGGTGAATAAGGAAATATTAAAACTTAAGAAGAGAAGATGATCAAAGAGGTAAGCTCTTGCTAATAGGACATATGTGAAAGCACCAAGGGCAGAAGTAGATGGGTTAGCATTGTCATGGAGGTCATTTATTTCTTTGACAACAGATAGATGCAAAGGAGGAAAAATTAAGCCAGAATTAAGTGCCTACTATGTGCAAGACTCTGGGCTTCTAAAGACTTAAAATAACAGTTTAGTATCTGATAGTGGCAGAGAAAGTGGAGTATAAGACACGTATGCAAATAAGAATTATACAAGATAATCGAGATGCAAGAACAAATCATAAATCTAACCAAGTTTTAGTATCGCAGCTAATTTTTATCATCCACTAATATCTTACAGCAATAATGCTGGTCTGTGGTGAAGTTATATAAGGCAGGTTTTATTTTGTTTCAGGGTTGGCTTGTATTTTTTTTTTAGCCGGGATTTGCTATTTCATCTCCTTATGTGGAAATTCCCTCTATTAATGCAGGAAAAACAAGCAGATTTTTAAAAAATTAACTTATATTTGAGACTTTATTAAAATCTTAAAGTTAGACAACAATTTAAATGACAATGGTCAGGTTGAAGCAAAATGTTGCAGTGGCTAGAGAGCCAAAACAAAGAAAACCTGGCTTCAGGTTCCCTCTGACACAGAGGTTCCCGTCACCTTGAACAAATACATCACTTAACCTCTCGGCACACTAAGTAACTCTCTCAGTTGCAGAGATGATAATATACATTAGTTGGGGGAGTTTTCTTACTTCGATAATCCCTATAAGGATGAGACTACAAGTTCTGTCCCCACTCCCAATCCCTATCCCCATCTCAAAAAAGTTACAGATGGGTTTCAATTCAACAAACATTTCTTAAGTACCTACCATATGTATTAGACCCTGTAGTAGGTTTTAGACAAGAAAAAAAAAACTCAACAATTTCTTTCTTCAAGGAATTTATATTCAAAGGAAGAGATACAGCATGTTCACAAGAAAGTAAATACAAAATATATATGAAGCTACACATAGTAACTTCAAGAGGCAAGGTGCTAACCAGTGTCACAAAGAGGCAAAGTCGATGTTTAAAAAGGTGGCACTTGAGTTGTATCTGAAGGAGGCAGGAGAACATTCTAAAAACAGGGAAATATGGCATAGAAAAAAAAAGATATAGTGCATGATTCCCCACTAAGCAGGACAATTATATTGGACCAGAGAGTGAGTAAAGCAGAATAATATGAAACAAGACTAGAAAGAAGAGGAAGAGCCATAACTGAATAGGGATTTCTGTACTGGGTAATAAGTTGGCTGAAGTGATGTGAGGTTCCTTTCTGAATTACTTTGTGACTTAGTGGTTCAAAGTTGTCATTCATCAGTTTCTTAATTATAAAAATATATTCCCTAATGTAAAATATCCTACATCTTGAGATCTAGGACCATTGCCAGTATTAAAAAGAAAATTCTTGAGGAAACATTTTAAAAAACCACTATCACAATATAGAAAAGTAGGGATAATAAGGAGATTCACAAACTAAGAGAACATACTAGATATTAACAGTTTTTTAAAATTCTCACAGTACTGATTCTGGCATGCAAACACATAATCTAAAAACTGGATTTAGCCACAGTATCACAGATTTAGAACATGTGAAGCTCTACCTAGAGGTCATTTGCTTCTTCATTATACAAATGAGGAAACTGAGGCCCAAGAAGTTAATTGGCCAAAGTCAAACAGTAGTAAAGTGGTAGCATCATTATTCTAACCCAACATATAAAAATGTTTCGAACTGATGTATCTAACCAACACACACTAATACACAGCTGTGCTCCTAAAGTACCACAGAAAACACAATTTTAATAATTTCTAATTTCATTAATTTAAGATATACTTATTGGCCATTGTGTGCTACAAAATTCAACAAACTAGACTAATGAACTTTGTTCAACAAAATTGAACAAAATAAAGATTAAAGATTTAAATATCTGCAAGTGAACACTAAATGACTGGTACTGAGGGACAAAATATATGAAAGACACAAACAAAAAGAACTTATTCAGCATGAGGTAAAAACAAAGAGTAATAAAGCTTCATTTTGAGTACCATTTGAGAAATTATAAATGGCACGTATAGCGTCAAGGATAGTTTACTTTATACAACTAAAATGTGACGTACCTAGGTGGCTCAGTGAGTAGAGCACTGGCCCTGGAGTCAAGAGGACCTGAGCTCAAATCCAGCCTTAAACACTTGACACACTTACTAGCTGCGTGACCTTGGGCAAGTCACTTAACCTCAATTGCTCTGCTTTCTCCCCTCCAAAAAAAAATTATAAATTAAATTAAAAATATACAGCTAAAATGCCTTCACTAATGCAGAGGTGTCTTTCTCCTCACTGGGCAGATGAAGTGATTTATTTTCTTAGTATATTTTCTCTTTCTAGGGGTATGTGCACCTTAAGTCCTAACAAAATTTTTACTATTTCAATTGAAAAGCCTTTAAAAAAGCCTTTTTAAAAAGCGCCTGATTTTGGTGATAAGACAATGAATATAGAAAGATTAAAAAAAGAAGTACTCAGGCCTCAGGAGCTTACACTGTCCTAGGAAGATACAACAGAGACACAGATAATCAAATACACCTTAATTGCAAGTGGGATATAGCAGTAACAACTGGAAAGGATCAGAAAGGTTTTCCACAGTAAATGGCACCTGAACTGAGCCTTGAAAAGTTAGGGATTCTAAGAGCTGAGTGGGGGAGTAGATCAACAATAAACCAACAAGTATGCATTTAAGCTCAAAAGTTTTTTTTTAAAAATTGTACCTGACCTCAAGATGCTTCCTTTCTAATAAACGTGGAATGGCATTCTATACAAAGGAAAATGGAATGTCAACTTAAAACAATGAGTAGGGCCAGCTTGGCTAGAATACACTATGTGTAAGGAGTGATATGAAATGGAGTTGGAAAAGTAGCTGAGCCAGATTGTGGAGAATTTCAAATTCTGAACTAAAGAGTTTGCATTTTATTGTGTAAGCAACTTAAAGAGATACTGAAATTTCTCTGAATAGAGGACACATACTCAAAACTCTGTTTTTAAAATAGTCATTTGAAATCGGTGTGAAAGATGGATAAGAGAAAGCAGAGACAAATAAGACCAAGTAAAGGAGGAGGTCCAAGCCAGAGGTGATGAGGACCTGAAGAAGGGACAACATGGAGAGAAGCAGACACATCCAAGAGATGCTATAAAGGTAGGATCACAAGATGTGGAAAGTGACAAGAAAAGCAGAGTGAAAGCTGACTCTAAAATTTTTAATCTGGTTGACTAGAAGAATGGTAGTATCCTCAAACGTATGTATATGTTTGAAAAGGTGGATTAGGAAGGGGAAGACTGAGCATCATTTTAGACATAATGATTTTGAAAAGCTGATACAGATTCAGGTGGAAATGTCCAGCAGCCACTTGATAATTTGAGACTGGAATTTTTTAGAAAGATTAGAACCAGGTATATAGATCTGGAAGTTTATCTGTGTAGAGATAATAATTGTACCCATATGAGCTGAGATCAAAGAGAAAAAAAAGAAAGGAGACCCAGGAGAGATCGTTCAGAGTCCCTCATACTTAAGGGACAGATGATGATCCAGAAAAGGAAAATTAGCAAGACCAGTCAGACAGCTAAAAAGAGAAGCAGGAGAACAAAAGGCAAAGGAGGAGAGAAGATACAAAAAAAAATTAGGAATTGATGTTTTCAGAAACTGCAAAAAAATCAAGTAGTATGAGAACTGAGGAATAGCTACAGGATTTAGCAGAAAAGAAGATAGTAGTCCTATCTTGGAGAAACAAATTAAGAAGAGAATTTAAAATCTACAAGGACAGACAACATGAAGGCTAACAGCTTTACCTTACAGCTGAATTAATTGAAGTCCTAAAAGGTCAAACAATTTGCTCATGGTCACTCAGCTAATTAGTCAGAGACAAGACTAGAAACCAAATACTACTTTCCCCCAGGCAAGAGCTCTATTACATTGTATAGGCCCGCAAAGAATCTGAATGTGGAATTGTTGTACATATTAATCCTCATAATCATATAGGAGTGAGACATGTTTTTCTATTAAAAACCACTGACCTACTGGGAATGAGCAGGAAGACAAAAAAGATACAATTATGCTTTTAATAAGGCACAATGAAGGATGGTCTTAAATCTAACTTTTATGGTCTTGTGAATAAATCTTTTCATGATTCTGAATTTGAGCTGAAGGGAATGTATACGTATGTATGTGTGTGTGTGTGTATACACACACATATATACATACTTAGAAAGAGCAATCAAATAACTAACAACAGAAAACTTCTTTTTCTTATATCGTCTACTACTGTTATCTCAGAATGGTGTAGAGACCATGGGATCTTGAAGGCTGTGGAGCTCTACATATAAATTCTTCCAATACTATCTCAGCAAATCCTCTCAATTGAAAAGAAGCCTAGATAAGCTGGGTTAAAATTATCTCAGAAGGTTGGTGACCAAGTGATGAAATTTTCAGCAAAGGCAACTCATGAAATCTGGAGAGTTGAGATTTGCAGTGGAACAAGGAGGATCCAAAATGATGATACCGCAAATTAATCAATTCTTCATCTCACACTTCATGTTATACTCATATGGATCTATGATCTCACCTATCTATATATTCATTGAATTGATACAGATCACAGCCCATCCCTGCACAAGAAGGGGCACCCTCTTGCGTGATTTTCATCCATGCCTTCTTTAAAGTTGTTGGGGGGGGGGCAGTTCTTAAGCTGTCCATTGCCTGGTGCCATCACTAAGCCTATCCATCTTCTTTTTCAATCATATATTTCCTTTTTATTATTGCATTAAAAATTATTCTATTTATCCAGCCAATTTCTGTAGAAATGAAATACATCTGGAATGTTTAAGTGAAATAACACAAAATTAGAATAACCTCACCTTAAGTTTTAACTTTTATCCTCAAAATATTCATTGCCAGTATGAAAATTAGATTATGAAAATTTAATTAAGAAAATTAATTGATCCACAATTTATGTTCATTATACTCAAGTCTAATCTTTCATTTTCCCCAAATCCCAATACAATACTCTTGACTAGAAGGCCAAATCATTCTTCCCTTAGTCTAGGTCTCAGTTTTGACTCAATCACTGACTAGTATATGAGTAAAGACTATAAAAGCTATTCTGTCTTGTTTTGAGTTCTTTAATTTACGAATTTTGATAGATGGTTTCCAACATGAGATTAAAATTTCTTGTCATTAATTTGCCCACCTCCTGGTGAATCTCACCACTTCATTCAGTATCTTGCTCAGTCTCCTTCACCTCACCATCTATCTTCTCACTTAGGGGTTCAATCTTCATTATTCCACTGAACATGCTAGTCTTCCAACTCATCAGCCTCTTCAACTCCCATAACCTTGTTCTCTACCTCAGCATCATTTCCATGGGGTCACATGCTAAACCTCACTATCTCTATGATTTTGAACTCTGAAATTCCACTCTTATTATAACCTACTAAACTTCAGTATTTTCCTTTCCCTCGCACCTCCTAAACTTATTTGCCTTCATTGCATTCTCCAACCCTTCCTGTTCCCTTTGTCTAACTACTCAGGGTCTGTCCTTATTTTCTTCCATTCATACACTTGACAACATAGTTAGGCAGTTCATCCATGCACTGTCCTCTATTCTTAAATGCCTTGCCAATTACTAAAGTTGGGTCAACCCCGCCATCACTCTTTTCTACTATTACTCCAGAATACTGAAGGAAGTAAGTCATATTAAATGGATACACCATAAATTCAAGCTATGTAATTTCAACTGGTCTCTCACTGCTACGTAGCAACACTTTTATTCTTCCCAGAAAATCTCTCTTGTACCTCATAGAAGCTGTTCCAAACTTCCTCCTAGAGTCCCCAAAGACCCATCTCTTAGGTGACCTTGCTTCCCACTCCACTGATAAAACTGAGGCTGTTATGGGAACCCTCATGTTCCTTAACCCAGACTTCTAAAGTCCAGTAACATGTTCAATTGTCCTCACTGTATTTGGTCTAATCCTGGAGAATGAGGTGACCCCACTACTTTCCAATATTATTCTATTTTTACCCCTCATCTCATATTTCCCTGGGGAATGTTCCACATCAATTATTCCTTTTTCATCTTTCATCTGCCCCTATCTACCAAAGAAGATTGTCTACAAACATGCTTAGGATTCTTCATACGCTTAAAAAAATCCTTTCCTTGGCCCTATTATTCCTACAAGCTATGGCTTTATTTCTCCTCACTTTCACTGCCAAGCTCCTACAAAGAGTTTGTCTATAGTAGCTGCCTTGGTTTCCTCACTACCCACTTCTTAACCCTCTTTTAATTAGACTTTCAAACTTACCACTCTAGGAAAACTGTTCCTCCAAAGCTACCAATCATCTTTAATTTGTATATCAAATGGCCTTTTTTGGGTCCTCATCGTCCTCCCTGTTTTGCCATCCACTTCTTCCTCCTGCACACAGTCTTCCCTGGTTATTAGCTGACATTGTTTTCTCTTGGTTCTGCTCTCTGATAAACCCTGCTCATGCTGATCATTACATAATCATAGTATTAAGATGAATATTTTTGAAATTTACCAAAAAATTTTAGGGAATCATCTGAATCAACTAGGTAGCATCAACAATAGCAATCAACTTGGAGTCAGGAAGACCTGAGTTGGAAACTTGCTTTAGACACTTACCAAAGAGCTCTGGAAAATCTTTCTCAGTTCCAGTTTTTTCATCTGTAAAATGAGGGTCCAAATCCATCATCCTATGATAGGAATTTTTTTCTTGAGAACATTAAGAAGACCTGGGTTCAGCTCCAGGTTCTGCCACTTACTAGCCTTGTGACAATGGTCAAGTTTTTTAATGTCCCACGCCTCAGTTTTTCAGCTGTAAGGTGGAACTAGTAATATCTATACTAACTACCTCTTAGGACTGTTTTACTGCCCAGACTAGATATGTAAAATGCAAATTCATTATAAACATTCTATGTAAACACAATGCTACAAAAATTTGATGGTGGAATATTGACTAACATTGAATTGTGTTAAATTACTGTTAATTAAAAATAAAAAATTATGCATTCCCATTAGAAAATATTCCAAATGTTTTCTTTTTTAAGTTGGGTAAAGAGTCTTTATCTGTTGAGATTTTTCTCTGAATTCTAAATTATCTTTTTGGAGAAAACTGAAGAAAATCATTCTATTCATTGAAACCATATAGTTGATACAAATTATTCCCTAAAAATTTCTGATAAATCTCAAATTTCTCATTTTAATACTACGACTATAATTTTTCAGATTCTGGAATGCAAAATCGCTTACTGTTCAATGAATAAGTTTATTTACAACTAACTTAATATTTTGTGATTTCCTTTCCTGCTACTTTATAGAACACTTCTATTTTGACTCAGGCAAAACTGTGGCTGTTGAACAGTGTAAGGCACAAAACTAGCATCAGAGTGATCTAATGTAATGTTAACAGTCATTTTGTAAGCAATAAATTAAAAACTGCAGAATGGAAGCCTAGCTTAGATGAAGCTTTTCAAGATCATATATGCTGAATAAGTGCCTTCGAATAAGGAAATTAAGCACAAAATGCCCCCCCCCAAAGGTAAAGTTATCAGAGAGATTCATAAGCTTGCTACATTTGAACACCTCTTGTAAAATGGAGTATATTGCGGCTATGACAACTTACCTCAAATATATATTCACTCACATTACACATATATAAATACACATGAAATCTGTGAACAATGCAATTTATTTTCACCACGCCATATACAAACACTAACAAGTTAAACGAACGGCCTATACTGCCTGGGTTGTTGTTGTTGTTGTCTTGGGGGGGGGGGGCGCCTATAGTTCTGATAGGAAATGTCCGTAAAAGGCTAGGCTAACCTATTTCAGAAAGACTGACACAAACCTCTTATCCTGCAGTTGAGGGTAGATATTCCCACTGCAGCAGCACTGCCACTGACTTTGGCAAAATCTCTAAGGACAATAACAGAAATATTACATTTACGTAACAACAATCAACAATACACACATTTTATGCGTCTACATGTCTGACATTGTGTACCTTACACATTCCCTTGGATTTCAGCAATAGGCAACCTCTAGCCAGGCAGAAAGCTAATTTAACGTTTTCCAAATCAACCCCCCCCCACACACACTGTTACCTTCATAAGTCCATTGTCAAATCGTACTCCCACGCCTCAATCCTTCGTCCATATCGAAGTCTTACAGGAGACCCGAAAATGTAAGCTAAATCCCCTCCCCCACTACTCCCTACTCTGGGGTGTGGGTGTGTCTGTAGACAGCTCTGGTTTCCCACAAAGTCCAATGCAATCTTGCCCAACGACTCAGACCCCAGCTCCGTCCTGGCCCGAAGATAACCCGCCAGTCGCCGAAGACCCCAGCCATCCCGGGCCGCAACCCTTCCTCTTTCTCCCCTCCCTGCCGGCCCCTCCCCCGCCGCGCGCACGCGCGTCCTGCGGTCCCTCCCTCTCCCTTTCCTCCCCTTTCCTCCTCCCCCATCCGCCCCCCTCACCTTAGGCACTGGGCACCCCCTTCCCCTGGGTCTGGTAATCACCGACCCATGAGGGAGGACAGGGGACGTAAGGGGGGCGTTGGCAGCTAAGAATCCGCGCTGCTCCCCTTGGCCTCACAGGTCCCGACGGTCCCGAGCAGCGTCTGTCACTGGCACTTTCCCGAGACGAGCCGGGAAGAGGCACTGTATAGGGCCAGCCCAGCAAGCCCAGCCTGGCCCAGGGCAGATCCTGAGCTCAGTTCCACCGCCGCCTGCGATCGTCTCTATCTTGGACTGCGCAGTCCGTGCGCCGCGCCGCCGCCGCCGCCTCAGCCAATCCCTCCCCCACCACGGCCAGCGCGACACTTAGGCAACTTTTCGACAATCCGGAAAGCGCGGACGCAAAAGGCTTTCCCTCCTCCCACCCCCTCCGCAGCGATGCATTTCCTTCTGCGTTTGCGCGAGTTCCTACTCATCATACACTTCCGCCCCGCCTCTCCCCTCCCCCTCTATTGCTTGGGCACAGTATCAGTTCCAGAGCTCATAGATTTCATTTTCTTTGCTAATACTGATTATTTCTTCACCTTGTTAATTTTCTAACTAAAAACAAGAGCTAGAAAAAGTAATGGCAATGCCAAATTAATAAAAACAGAACACTTTTTGTACTAAAATAGTCCTATTAAAATTCTCGTTCCATAAGTTAATAATAAAAAAAATCTATTTGATGATACCAGCTAATTCACACGAGGGTTGTTAAGGTGCATTTGCCAATGGTGTGGTGCAGAAACAACTAGTAATTTTTTAAACTGAGGCAAGCACCGCAAAACAGAAAAGGCTCACAGCTGGGAGGTGAACCCCATGCAAGAAGACAAATCCCGAACTGTGAGGGTGCTGCTGAGGGGATTGTTCATCTTCACTCCCCGAACAATCGAACTATTTAAACTATTTTTGATAATACAGTCTATTCTACAAGTCTGCCAAAATGGCTGCCCTGCTGTTCCTCAAACAGGACATTTTATCTCCCAGGCTGTCCCCCGTGCTAGTGTCAGTCTTTCTAAAATAGATTAGCTCGGCCTTTTACGGCCAGAGCTTTAGCTCCCCACCCACCCACGTTCCCAGATGACAGCGACAACCCACGAAATATAAACTGTTCGTTTACCTTATTACTGTTTATAGCTTAGTGCTAATAAATTGCATTGTTCTGAGATGTCATGTGTACTTATATATATGGAATGTAAGTAAATGTGTATTTGAAATCTTTCCTCCCTCCAGCTTAGAATTCCTAGTTTCCTTTCCTCAGCTCTAATATCACCACCTACATAAGGCCATTCCTCATATTTCCAGCTGCTAGTGCCTCCCCTGCCCCTATTTAGTTTTACTTATTTAGCACTTATCCGTGTGCATACATGTCTCTACAGAGACTGTAAGCTCCTTTAGAGCAGGGACTTGTTCTTTGGTTTTGGTTTTGTGTCCCCATTGCCTAGCGCAGTGCTGGGTACCAATGTACAATCTTAATATTCCACTCCTAATGCTTTCCTTCTGTAAGGACAAACAACAACCAGTTTACACTGCATCTTCTGCGCACAATTTTTTGCATGCTGCCTCTCAGATTAGACCATAAGGACATTTGTGTCCTTAGAACTTAGCACAGTGGCTGGCATACAATAAATACATAATAAATGCCTGACTGATTGAGATTGATGGATTCGTGATTGATTATGAGGTATAGGAACAACCCAGAAGCCTGATTACTTAGAAAGAAGTGGCAAATCTTACAGCAAACAGTGTTGTTTGGGGACTGAGAGTTTAAAGCCTTTCCAATCCCCCCCCCCAAAAAAAATCCCTCAAACCATAATGTTAGAGAGAGAAAAGAACTTAGTAAACATCTAATTCACCTCATGGATTTTACAAAACAAGAAACTAAGGCCTCAGAGAGGGAAGTGACTTCTACTAAGGTCATCAAGGAACTTATTCAATTTTCATTGACACTGAAGAACATTTTATATAATAACATCAATATTATAAAAATGAACAATTTTGATAAGCTAAGAATGAAATTAGTAGAGCCAAGAGAACAATTTCTACAACACCGTAAATACAAACTATTTTTAAAGCTGTAAGAATCCATATCATGATTTCAGAGGATCTGTAATGAAACATGCTATCCATTACAGACAGATGGATTTATAGATAGACTTAGGACACAGAATGAGACACAGATATAGACATGTTAAATAGATACACGGGTACAGCCACTGGAAAAAATTGTTTTGACTCTGCGTATTTGTTACATGAAATCTGCCCCTTTTTTATTCCAATGGGGTAGGGGTGGGAGGGAGAGAAAATAGATTGCTGTTAATTTTTTTTTTTTAAATACACAGGTGGGAGGTACTACAGGTAAGAAATGTTATATGAACTTTCAGTCCAGCTCACAGGTTACTTAACTAAATATTTTACTTTGTCATTGAAAGAGCTCCCATGAAGCAGAAGTACTCTGTAAATTTTATAATGTAAAAACAATACACATCAATAAAAACTAAAAGTATTAAACAAACAAACAAAAAAAGCAGGTCAGCTTGTTCAAAAAAGATACTGTCCTCTACTGAGGAGCAAGCCAAGATAAGCCACTAGTCCAGTGAAAGAACTGCGCATAGAAAAGAGCCAGTCCAACTGAAGAGTGGATAGACTTATACCAAATATTCTGAAAGGATACTGGGAACCTATCTTTCCTGGGATATGAGTGGCCTTGACCCACGAGCATTCCTTACACGTGTCCCTCACTCATTGTATTTTAATTAATGCTCATTCTCTCCACCGCTCAACCCCTTGGACTCTTGGGTATATTTGTGGGAAAACACACCCCTGGTTTTGGGGGAAAATGCTTTGAAATTACTGCTCTTTCTATACCATTTAAGTAAATGCTTCGAAAAAGAAAAAGAAGATGGAAGCTAAGCTAAAATAGTTAAATGGAGCCCAAACCTTGATAAATCATATACTGTTAGAGCAAGGGGACTTTGAAGAAGAAGAAAACTGAAGTCCAGAGTTAGTCAGAAAAGGGATTAGTCTAAAAAAAGACATTAGGACATAACTCTCACCATTACCCCCAGGTTAGCACTGTTTCAACTAGATAATTGGAATTTGGTCTCCCTAAAGGTATGGAAGGATAGTTAAGGAGTGAAGCAACCCCTCAGTCCTCCCAGGCATAGTCTCAGTTCATCAGGAATGTTTAAAACAGCTTGGGAAGACAATGCTTTCAAGTAAGGGAAAAATTTCAGGGATGTGGGGAAACACATACTATTAATAGTTTAGCACACCTTCTGAGATATCCAAACTATCTGAGCATTCAGTCTACTTTGCTGATTCATCGTCTGTATCATGTCCTCAACCGTAGGTATTCCCCACAGTTCAATCCTAGGACTCTTTTCCAACTCTACTCTCTAAAAAACATTGTCAGCTCTCAAGAGTTTAACTATTATCTTTACACAGATGCCTCATATATACATACATATGCACATATTTATATATATATGTATTTATGTGCATAATGAAGTGGAGGATTTCCAAGAATTCCTGATGAAAAGGATAAAATGGAGTAGACTTAATGAAACAAACATAGGAATCAAAAGAAAGAAAATTACATACAGCTGGGAGGGATATGTTGGAATGAATTGTTTACATGCAAATAAGAGGATAAGTAACAAAGGCCTACAGAGAAGCCTAATATTTTCAAGGATAATAAAGAAAGGTAATAAAACAGAGAGGGGCTAGAGGTGGTGTTGTTTGGTTCTGATGTTCTCTCAGAAGACAGAAATGAGAGGGATAGGAGACTAATGGAGAAGAAACCAGGTTTAAGAAAGAAGCTAGTACAGACAAAGGAATAGTCATAAGCAAAAGAAATTCCAATGTTAAAGGGATGATTTTTAAAAGATAGGAAGGCAGAGTAAAAACCTGAGATCAGGGGCAGGGCAAGAGGAAGGGAAGAAGGGCAACTGTGAAAAAACAGATGACTTTATAGATTACAAGTTGAGGCCAACTCCCTCTCTCTTACCATTTCATCTTATTTGTAAATAAGAGGGTAGAAGCAAGGAGAGGAAAAGTACAAGAGGATAAGATGGAAGGAAATATACAGTACTTACAACTATGAACTTCAATGGAATTGATTCATGTATAAAACATAAGAGTACATTAGTGTGGATAAGAAAGCTGTACCCAACAATGTTATTTATAAGAAACACATCTGAAACACAAATATTCACATGGCGTTAAAATAAGAGGTTAGAGCAAAACCTATTATGCTCTGGATGAATTAAAAACAACAACAGAAGGTAGCAAGGATGATTTCAAATATAGAAAAGAGAAAATACATTCAGTTTAAAGGAACCATCGAGAAACTATCAATATTTAAGATCTAGGCATCAAATAGCATAGCATTTAAATACTTAAATGAAAAGTTAATTGAATTTCGAAGGGAAATAGAGAGTAACATCATGTAGTGGAAGACCTCAAAATACCTCCTTCAGATCTAGACAAATCTAAACAAAAGATAAGCAAGAAGGAATACAAGGACTAAATAGAATTTTAGAAAAATTAAAAATGTGAGATCTCTGGAAATTGTTGAATGGGAATAAAAAATAATTTACATATTTCTCAGATATCTATTGAACATTTACAAAAACAGATAATGTTTTGGGGGGATGAAGAGCTCACCAAAAGATGGAGTAAAAATATTACACACATTATTTATAGATCACAATGCTATAAAGAGTATAAAGGTCTTTTGAAAAAAATCATTTAAAAATAATTGGAGAATAAAAAACTTCATAAATCAAAGGACAAATTACAAAAACTAGGAAAATTCTTATCAGAAGAAATGACAATAATGAGAGACACTATACTAAAAATTTATAGGAGTCAACTAAAGCAATCCTAAGAGAAAATTCACATTTATAGAAAAAACAAATCAATGAATTGAGCATACAACAACAACAACAACAAAAAACTAGCACAATAACAAATTGAAAATCCCCAACTAAACAACAAAGATGAAATTCTGAAGACAAAAGAAGAGGTTAATAAAATTAAAAGCAAAAAAAAAAAACTGAATTGACAAATAAAATTAGGAACTAAGTTTTGGGGGAAAAAACAATAAAAGATTAACAGCCACTCTGATTTAAAAAAATTTTTTTCTCAGTTACATGTAAAAACAATTTTTAACATTAATTTTTTTAAATGTTGAGTTCCAAATTCTTTCCTGCCCTCCCCCTCCTTGAGAAGGCAAGCAATTTGATATGGATTATAAATGTATACTCATGTAAAATATATTTCCAAGTTAGCCATGTTGCCAAAAAAAAATTACCCCCTCAAAAAAACTAAGAAAATATAGTTAAAAAAAAAAGCATGAAGAATCTGCATACCTCACTAAGATTCTAAATACTCACACCCTCAATTCCAAACTAGTTTCCTGTTTTTATATAAGTACCACAGAAGATGACCAGATCTATCAACCAATTCTAACATATTTCTTGCTATAGCCAGTTGGTATTATTTCAATGGAGACCCCTAGGCCCTGTGTATACCTAGTTCACACAATTCTGATAAATCAATCAAGATATATTCTTATCTGATAATGATAGCTTTTAATTACATTGGATCATGGCATTACATTACATTAAAGGTTTTCTTTATATTTCTTTATGAGCAAGATATAATCACAAAGTACAAGTGTGGAAGAGTTGGATACTCAAGAGAGTAAGTTATGTATCTCACATGGCTAGCACCAGAATTTGATCAGAAAAATTGGATGGTTGTGTGACCACAATGCAGAGTCTGATAAACAGAACTGCCAAAAAACATCTGCATCTTGCCAGTAATAATTAGGAATGGAAAAAATACATAAAAAATACAGATGATAAATTACATAGAAATGGTTTTTTGAAAATACATGACAACGATATATCTGGCACATTCTGGACCTTAAATACATTTTAATGAAAGAATGAATTAAATGCAAGTGAGAATGCTCATTATGTCCTTATCTAACAATAAATTCATATCTAAATTAATGGATGATAGTGAAAAATGGATTTTCAACAAAAGAATCACTGAATTTTTTTAATGTAACAATTTTTTGGCAGCTTTGTTTTATTCCAAAATACATAATCCTCTTAAAATTATGACATACACATTTGCTTAGGAAAAAAAGAAAATCAGACTAAGTGGGGTAGGGTGATTGTAACTTTACCCTTACAAAGGCATCAGGAAACTTTTTTAAAAAGTCTACTTCTTTATTATATTTTTTTTTCAAAAAATTTTCATTCCATTTCTCCTTTGATCTCAGGAATTTCTTCTTTTATGCTTTTATTTATCAGTTTTCTCTTTTTCTTAACTGCATATTCAGGCAATTAATCTTTTTCTTTTTTGTTAATGGTTGCAGGTATATTTTTTCAAAAGGCATCAACACAAATTTGTTTTAAGAACAAATGTAAACATTTCAGATAAAGTAATGCAGATAATCAACAACCATATGAAATATTCCAAATCACTGATAATAAGAGGAATGCAAAAGAAACCAACTTTTAGGTTTTACCTCACATTATTCCAAGTATTAAAGATAATAAAGGAGAGAAATATTAAATGTTAAAGGGTCTGTTGGGCAAATACACTAACAATCTGTTGGAGGAGTTATCAATTGGTCCGTATACCATCAAAGACAATTTGAAATCACATAACAAAAGCCACTAGATTATACATTCCCTCTGACACAGGGATCCCACTTCTGAGCACATACCCCAGGGAAGTCAAAGAAAGAGCAAAAGGTCCCAATATCACTAAAATATTTTTAGCAGTACTTTTTGTCATAGAAAAAAAAAACAGAAACAAAATAGGTGTCCACCTAAAATGGCTGATCAGATTGTGGTATTTGAATATAAAGAAATGTTATACCACAAGAAATAATGAATATTAGTCAATTAAGTTAGGTAATTAGTTGGAAAATTAGTTAATTAAGAGAAACAACAGAAATCTTGTACAAACTGATGATGTGCAAAATAAGTAGAATCAGAGAAGAATAATACATATAATGACTACAGTAATGTATAACATAGCAAATGGCTTTTTGGAGCATTTTCCAGGAGCTTGGCTGCTTCTATACTCATGGGGAAACCTGTTTCTAGAAATCTATAATATACAATGGAGAGTCTCAACTCTCTACTTCAAAGCCTATACATGCATTCTCTGACTACTATCCGTTTTCTTACTGTGAAGTGAGAAAAGAACTTTCAGTTGGCTGCTGAACTAGAGCTAGGTGTGCATACAATAGGTACTACTCATCAGCCAAGGCCTCCTCTCTCCCTAGCTGCATTCAAATGAATGAGTCAAAATGCTGCAAACTTGGTTGGAGAGAGAAGCCACTGGCCTTTATCTCTCCACCTAGGCCCCTGCCAAGTTGTCTGTGATTGCATAGCTCTCTGTTGCTTCAACAGCTATGCTACATTTGGAAGTAAACTCGGTAGAATGAATGTTTTGAGGTAGCAACTTTCATTCTGAGCTCATTTTTCCCAGGAAATGAAGTGTTAGAAGGATGATTGAGTAGCTGATTTGGGAAGATGTTGTTATATTTCAGTTTTTACGATTTTGCTTCAGTAAGTGTTCTTGTATAAACTAATTGATGTTAATTGCTCATCAGTGATATAGAGGAATTTAAAATTGGTTAAATTGAGAGTGTAGCACTAATAGTTTGGCCAACCTTTAATACAGAGGAAATAATAACTCTATGTGGTAACTGATTTCAGGAAGAATTCACAGGGTTCAGGGGCTTCAGCAGATAGCGTTAGAAAGATGTCACAATTCCTGATGGGTACCCTTAGGATCCTGGGGGAAAAGGGACATATAGCCAACTTGTGAGTGAGTGAGAATTGGGATAAGGAGTCCCAGAATCTACAAGTGTAACCTCTCTCCCAAAGCCCATTGGTATGAGATTTCCTCCTTATTGGTGAAGATGAATAACCTGCACTGCCATGCAGGACAGATTCAGAATAGAAATTCTCCTCATTGGTTCCTCTACCTTTTGAAGGTAGAAAGTTATGAAGATAGAAAGTATCAGTAAAGCAAGTCAAGAAATTACCAGCTTCAAGCCTTCTTCAAGTATCAAGTTATTTAGGGTACTTCTGGTTTTTAGCTTCAAGAGAAAAGATGGAAAAGGCCAACTTCACTTCAGGTTGCTGAGGGAAAAGACTTGGGAAGACATAGGTAAATCTGGCATTATCTATCATGTCTCTACCCCCAGCTTGCTACACTAAAGACTTTGGGGAGTTTCCCCTTGGGTGAGAAACAGGACTCTCTCTCTTGGTTGAGCTGAGTTACCTCACTCTCAAGGGGAGATCTCCTTTACTCTGTATTGTCTGGTATACATCCTCCTATGTATACCTTCTCTGATTTCTATTTTGCTATGATTTGGATAAATGGAGTTCTTTCCTATTTGCTACGTGTGTTTATTGTGGAACTGGTATTAGATGGGGGGGGGGGAATCTTCGAATTTAGTGCTTGGGATCTTCCATCCCCTCCAAAATGACAAAGTGATCAGAAGTTAGCTTGAACCTGATCACATCCCCTACACAAACAATATTCAAGAGAACAGACAGATATATGTCTAGCTGTTACTCTGATTCTCTGAAGAACGCAGAATGGTGGGACCCAAGCCTCCTACTTCTTTCCCCTTCTGTCAGGAATGAAAACCTCTCTTAGAGAAAGGTAGAAGGAGAAGAGGCTAGAGATGGCTATTTTGCTTTCCTTCAAGCTACTCTATGACAGGCCCCACCATATGTGGACCCTCTTTACCCTTGGTTTCCTTCCCTACATCTAGTGCCTTCTTTCCCTTCACAAGGAATACACATATAAATATAAATACTAAAAGGAAGTTGAATTTAAACTAATAATAATGACCCAATTTTTGTCCCAATGAAACTTATTTCCCTCCTCCCAGATGAAAAGTGGTATACTAAAGGAACAGAATGTTCCAAGCATTGTCAAATGTAGTTATTTTATTGATCAGTTTTGCTTAATTATTGTTCTTTTTTATACAGAAGTGTATGATATAAAAAAAACAAAAAAAGAATAAATTGTTTTAAAATCTAGATAAACTATAAGTACTTTTTTTTGATTTTTTAAAAATTTTGGGCCTGTGATTTCATTAGTGTAAGGAACTTTAAAGTGTGGTTGCTCCCTCTACCAAAGCAGAATGGTAACTGTTCTGCAATTTATAGTCTTAAAGAGTTACCCAGGCACACACACGCAGTCTGGAAAACCTGTTTAGTTCCTTGTATCCTTATCTCTCCAGATATATCCCCTTTTCTCATCTGTAAATGGCAATAACTGTACCTTTAAAAAAAAGTTTTTTGTTTGTCTTCTGAATTTCATTTTTTGTGGTTTCCCATCACTCCCTGATTGACTTCCCATATAGAATTTTAAAAAGCCCATATGAGTCCAACTAGACTTTTTCTGCACTCTCTAAAATTTGTTCTACACAGATCTATGGGTAAATATCAATGCCTGCCTTTCCATTCCTCTTTCTCACAAATTTTAGGACTGAAGGGTCACTTGCCTCAATGTTGCTACCATTTCTACTGCAGAAGCCATGTTGGTAAGAAACAGATCCAGAATAGAAATTCACCTTATTAGTTCCTCTACATTCTGAAGAATAAAAGTATCAGTAAGGCAAGTCAAGAAATTATAACATTGATTCAGGTAGAAGACCTTTAGCAGATTTCTGAATAATTAACCTCCCCTTCACTAGAACTTTGTGCCAAGCTTTTAAATCTGTTTCCTAAATTCTTCATCTATATCCTCCTCTTTCTGTCCAGGTGATCAATAGTTTACTCTAATTACAATATTGCTTCTTTTTCTGCCTGTGTTGACTTCACTCAAACTGCTCTCTACCATGCTTCTCTCCTGTGGGCATACCAGGAGAACCTAGGCCTTATACTTCAGAAATAAGGTTGGAAGGGTTGGGCAGTAAAGGAGAAGAAATGGTCATAACAGAAGGGGCTGGACAGTCTAAAATACTCCTTCTGTCTCTCCTGCCTCCCAAGCAAATATTGCAGTAATTTCTCTAAATAGTATGATTTAAAGAACACCAGGAAAATCCCCTTATTTAAAGCATCTCCAGCACAGCTTAAAATTGTTACTTTTCAATTTAATAAATAATTGAGCAACTACTATGTATACATCACTGTGCTAAGAATTATGGGAGATACAAGGAAGAATATAACATGGTGCTTTACCTTATAGACCTTAATATTTACTAGATATGAGGGGTGGAGCCAAGATGGCGGCTGGAAAGCAGGGACTAGGGTGAGCTCCCCGCCAAGTCCCTCCAAAAACCTATAAAAAATGGCTCTGAACCAATTCTAGAACTGCAGAACCCACAAAATAGAATAGGGAAGCAGGGCTCTAGGCCAGGACAGCCTGGATGGTCTCTGGGTAAGGCCTATCTCGCACAGAGCTGGGAGGAGAGGAGAGCGGAGCTGAGCAGAGTGGACCAGAGCCCAGCATGGGTGGCGCAGACCAACAAGACCAGCAGCTGGGCGGAGCATGCCCTAGAGCCCTGAATCAGTGAGCTGTGGCAGTTACCAGACTTCTCAACCCACAAACACCAAGGACAACAGAGTAGGTTACTGGGAGAAGCTGCTGGGGGCTGGGATAGAGTTTGCAGTTCTGCCACCACCCCAGCAGCAGGAGAGGTGGGCCAGCTTTAGAACTACAGCTGCAGTTGCTTCTGGCCCCAGGCCCACCTGGTGGGAGGAATTAAGTGGCTGATCAGAGCAGGAGTGAAGAGCCTGCTGAAGATCTAAGTCCAGTCCAGGTTGGGGGTACTTGGGGAAGGAGGAGTACTGGTGTGGCAGAGCTGGCGCATCCCCCCCAGGCTTGGAACATAGACCTCCCTACTTTACAAGCAGTCATACCCTGCTGAAAAACTCAAGGGTCAAATGACTTGACTGGGAACATGGCCAGGCAGCGAAAACGCACCCAGATTCAGTCTCAGACTCTGGAATCTTTCTTTGGTGACTAAGAAGACCAAAACATACAGCCAGAAGAAGTCAACAAAGTCAAAGGGCCTACAACAAAAGCCTCCAAGAAAAACATCAACTGGTCTCAGGCCATGGAAGAGC
>CM053624.1:124402222-124485907 GCA_028646595.1 Phalanger gymnotis
TAGGGCACGCTCCGCCCGGCTGCTGGTCTGGTCGGTATGTGCCCACCCTGGGCTCTGCTCCCTCCGCTCTGCTCCCAGCTCCGTGTGTGATAGACCTTACCCAGAGACCATCCAGGCTGTCCTGGGCTGGAGCCCTGCTTCCCTCTTCTGTTTTGTGGGTTCTGCAGTTCTAGAATTGGTTCTGAGCCATTTTTTATAGGTTTTTCGAGGGACTTGGTGGGGAGCTCACACTAGTCCCTGCTTTCCAGCCACCATCTTGGCTCCACCCTCACATTGATTTTAATAATTAGACATTAATTTGGGTTAACAAGGATTATCTTATAAAATTTAAATACCCTTCAGTAACGAAAGCTGAAAACAATATAAATGCTCAATGATTTTTTTAAATGGCTAAATAGACTGTCAAATCAATGTAAATACTGCCATTAGGAGTCACAAATATGAGACGTATGGAAAGAACTATAGAACTTAATGCAACGTGGATAAAAGAAAGCTAGAACAGGATAGACATTGACTATTCTATTCATTCAATTCAACATGCATTTATTAAGTGCCTACTACATAATTTTACAAGTATATTGTATAAACTGTATAATCAGAATTTATCAGAGTATCTAGTGAAAGTTATTATTTTTATGTTTAAATATAACTTTCATTATAAATTACTTTGAGTGAAATGTTCAGTATGGACCACTTTATGGACCATTTAAGTAAATTAATGTGAGGCAGCATGATGTAGTAGATAGAGGAATAAAGAAGACCTGGGTCCAAGCCAACCTTCTGACACAGACTAACTTGTATCGTCATGAGTAAGGAACTTAACTTCTTAGTGGCCCTGGAAACTAAGACTATGAGTTATAATGATTCTACTGATTGGGAGAACTCCCCCGTCCTAGTGAAATCACAGGCCTATATTCTCACACCAAAAAATAAATTCAGAATAACAATAACTGTTAAACATGAAAATTCTTTGGCGATGATTGAGGTGAATTTCATAGGTCTTTGCTATCTCAGTGAGAATCTAAATAAAGACTGCTTTTTCCTAAATACCTAGTTGGATGCATAGCAGTTTTGGTTCTAGGAGAGAGAGGAAATTTTGGTATATGATGCAATTCAGAGGAAGGCAAATTAGGAAAAGATTGGATCCTGAACTGGAAACTCTGGACGGCCAAAGGAAGGTATAAGGTGCCTAGATTTATTTGATTCATAGGTTTGCTATGAAGGGCTTGCTCTGCCACATTTCCTACCCTTCATATGTAGAATAAGAAGAGTTGACTATCATCCTCAAATGAACCTCAGTGAATTCTCTGTTATTCTGGCTACCCTGCTGGGAAAGTGCTTCTTGGTAACCTTCACTTCCATAAAGATTCAGCTTAACTATGAATTCTTTATAAGAATCTCTCTTGATTCTCCTAGTAGTTACTGATTTTCCTAACCCATGCCACTGTATATCTATTTTGTGTATGTAATAAAGGTAGATGAGAAGAACCTCTGATTGATCTGTTGAGACTTCTAATGATTTTGGTGAGATTACAGGGTATAGACCTTTATAGGAAGGGGGCACATCCCATCAAACTAGACAGATGTAGAAGACATGAGCATTGTTGTTCTCTTGCTCATCCTTTTTTTTCAAATTAAGAAAGTTCAATTTTTTGGACGTATTTTATATGCTTCTCTTTCAGATGCCATGTGATTCATTCTCTCAACACAGTCACACTTATGTCACTGATCATCTCTGTATAAGTGGTCTAATCAGGCTACTATTCTTAGTTTTTATTCTCTTTAAACCCATTTTGACCTTCTCTTGAAGCATATCTGGTAGTTCTTGTTATTTAAATTCTTGTAAAGCTTTTCCACTTTTCTTCTGTTTGTTGTATTCTTTTTATTTTCATTTTTAAATGCCTTTGGCTTACCTTTAAGTAGTTATCTTTCACCAAGCTTTCTTTAAATTGTTTCTACTCTACACTGCTTTTCTCTACTTTATGAGACAATACTCTTAATTATCCATCATCATGCTCTGTAAAATTTTACAAATGAGTTTATATTCTAAATAATTATTCCTTTTAGGTATCATTTCTTTCTGTTTAGCAAGTCAAGTATTTGCTAAGGCACTTAGACAAAAAAATAAATTGAAGGGATATGCATAGGCAATAAGGAAAGAAAACTATCATTTTTTGCAAATGAGATGATGGTATGCTTAGAGAATCCAAGAGTCATGTAAAAAACTTGTTGAAACAACTAACAACTTCAGCAAAGTTGCAGAATATAGAATAAACCCACTCAAATCATTAGCATTTTTATATGTTACCAACGAAACCCAGCAGTAAGACATAGAGAAATTCCATTTAAAATAATTCCATACAGTGTAAAATGCTTGGAAGTCTATTTGCCAACACACACCCACACATACAGGACCTGTATGAACACAATTATGAACAATCTGCACACAAATAAAGGCATAAATTATAAGTGGAAAAGTATTAATTGCTTGTGAGTAGGCTGAACCAATACCACAAAAATGGCAATAATGCCTAAATTAATTTACTTATTCATTGCCATGTCAATCAAACTATCAAAGAATTACTTTCCAGAGCTAGAAAAAATAATAACAAAATTCATCTGTAGGGACAAAAGATCAAAAACATCAAAGAAATCAAAGAAAAAAATGTGAAGGAAGAAAACCTAACAGTATGAGATCTCAAACTATACTACGAAGTAGTAATCATCAAAACAATTTGTTACTGAATAAGAAGAGAGTGGTTGATCAATGGAATAGATTAGGTACACAATATACAGAAGCGAACAAAGCACAATAGACTAGGATTTGATAAACCCAAAGATCCCAGCTATTGAAGCAAGAACTATTTGACAAAAACTTATGAATACTGGAAAGTAGTCTAGCAGAAAGTAGGCATAGACCAACACCTCATATTGTATTCCAAGATAAGTTTGAAATGTGCACACTCTATAAACATAAAGTCAGATATCATAAGCAAATTAGGGTAGCATGGAAGAAAATACCTAACACATCTGTAGATAGAAAAAGAGTTCATGACCAAACTTAAAGGTTCATGGGAGGTATTACATAAAAATGAAAGTTTTTGCACAAACAAAACAAATGCACACAAAATTAGAAGAAAAGCAGGAAATGGGAAATTTTGCAGCAAGTTTCTCCGATAAACATCTCATTTCTTAGATATATAGGGAGCTGAGCCAAATTTATAAGAATAAGAAAATTTCCCCAGTTGATAAATGTGATGCAAACACGCAATTTTTAGAGAAAGAAATCCAAATTTTCAATACTCATATGAAAAAATGCTCTAAATCACTAATAATTAGAGAAATGCAAATCACAACAGCTCTGAGGTGCCAATTCATACTCATTAGATTCGCTAAGATGACAGAAAAGGAAAATGACAAATGAGGGAGGAGATGTGGCACACTAGTGAACTATTCGTAGAGCTGTACATTCTGGAGAACAATTTGGAACTATACCCAAAAAGGTATAAAATGCATATATACCCTTTGTCTCAGTAATATACTACCTAGTCGATATCCAAAAGGGATTAAAGAAAAAAGATATATGTATCCATATGTATAAAAATATGTAGAGTAGCTCTTTTGGTGGTGGCAAAGAACGGGAAAGTGAGGGGATGCCCAGTCATTCTCCAACTGATAAATGGTCAAAGGATATGAACAGACAGTTTTCAGAAGAAGAAATTAAAGCTATCTATAGTCATGTGAAAAAAATGCTCTAAATCACTATTAATTACAGAAATGCAAATCAAAACAACTCTAAGATACCACTTCACACCTATTAGATTGGCTAATATGACAAAACAGGAAAATGATAAATGTTGGAGAAAATGTGGGAAAACTGGAAGACTGATGTATTGTTAGTGGAGTTGTGAACAGATCCAACCATTCTGGAGAGCAATTTGGAACTATGTCCAAAGGGCTATAAAACTGTGCCTACCCTTTGACCCAGCAATGCCACTTCTAGGTCTGTGTCCCGAAGAGATCATCCTGAGGGGATGCCCATCAATTGGGGAACGGTTGAACAAGTTGTGATATATGAGTGTAATGGAATACTATTGGGTTATAAGAAATGATGAGCAGGCAGACTTTAGAAAAACCTAGAAAGACATATATGAACTGATGCTGAGTAAAAAAAGCAGAACCAAGAGAACACTACACACACTAACAGTCACATTGTATGATGGCTGACTTTGATAGACTTAGCCCTTCTCAGCAAACCTAAGACAACTCCGTAAGACTCATGATGGAAAATGCTATCCACATCCAGAAAAAGAATTTTGGAGTCTATATGCAGACAGAAGCAGACTATTTGCTCTCCTTTTCTTTTGTTGCTTTGTTTCTTCTTTCTTTTGGTTCTCTCATTAGTTCTAATTCTTCTTTACATCATGACTAATGTGAAAATATGTTTAATATGAATGTATAAGTAGAGCCTACATCAGACTGCATACCATCTTGGTAAAGAGGGAGTGGAGCGAGGGGGGCAAAATTTAAAATTCAAAATCTTATTAAAGTGAATGCTAGAAACAAAAAACAATTAAATTAATTATTTCATTTGATCCTCACAACAGCCTTCTGAAATAGTTATCATTATTATCCCCATTTTACAGTTGAGGAAATGGAGGCAAAGAGAGCTGAAATGACTTGCCCAGGGTCATATAGCTAGTAAGTATATGAGGTCAAATCTGAACTCAGGTCTTTCTGATGCCATGCCTAGTGCTCTAGACATTGTGCTACCTTTTAGTCTCCATTTAACGTTGAATCTTTCTTCAAATTCCCATTATTATAATTTTATTTTTATTTAATTGTGTTTAAAATTTTTTGTGTTTCTTAGTTATTTTTAATGCCTTAGGCACACATGGCCTGCAGGTGGTACAGGCCTGTTTTATTTCCTCAACATTTTTCCACAGGCTGCCTAAAATCCTTTCACCTGCTACAAACAGCTATAAATGGCCTATGGGCCAAATGTTGTCCAGGACTGTCTTAGCACATGGTCAAATTTGTAAAGTTTTCATGTAAAGCTGAGAAGTACAAATGCTTTCTACAACTTCATTCAGTAACTTCCAGAGGTCTATTCAATCTATTGTAAAATTCTCTTCATTTTCTTAACTTCTTTCTTATCTGACATTTTGTTAATTTGTCTGGGCTGACGCTGGAATGATAAATTGGTGAACTATTATTATTTTGCTGTCAAATTCCTTGTAGTTCAGTATGTTCAGTCGTTTTTCAGTCATGTTCCACTCTTTGTGACATCATTTGGCAAAGATACTGGAGTGGTTTGCTATTTCTTACTCCAACTCATTTTACAGATGTGGAAACTGAGGCAAACAGGGTTGAGTGACTTACTCAGTATCTTTCTCCTCCCCTTCCCAGAGAGCTATCCCATATAAAATGAGTATTTTTTAAACAAAAAAAAAGAGGAAAAAATCAGCATAGCTACATCAAAAAGGCTGAAAATATGTGCAATGTGCAACACTTGTGGACCTCCCATCTCCACAAAGGATAAAGTGGAAATGTCTTTTCCTTTATTTTATTTCAAGTTATAACAAAAAAATTTATTTTCTTTTCCTGCCACTTCTCCCCATGGGAGATGGGGAAGTAAAATCAAACTCTTGTAACAAATATGAATAGTCAAGCAAAGCAAATTTCTGTGTTTTTCATGGGTAAAAAATATATGTATCATTCTGTACTTTGAATCCAATTACCTCTTTTTCAGAAGGGGGGCATATAATTCATTATCAGTCTTTTACAGTTATTCATTATTCATCTTTCTGGAATAATGGCGTTGATTAGAGTCCTAAAGTCCCTCAAAGTTGTTTGTCTTTACAAAGTTGTAATTGTATAAATTATTCTCCTAGTTCTGCTCATTTAACTCTGCATGAGCTTGTACAACTCTACCCAGGTTTTTTAAAAAACCCTTTTCATCATATTCTTTGGCATAATAGTGTTCCATTATATTCATACGCTACCATTTGTCCAGCCATTCGGAACTCCTTAGTTTCAGATTCTTTGCCAACGCGAAAAGAGCTCCTTTAAATATTTTTTATAGAAATGGGTCCTTGTCCTCTTAATTTTATCTTTTTGAGACATAAAGTAGTACAGTTAGGTCAAAAGGTATAAACAGTTTAGTTACTTTTGAGGCATAGCTCCAAATTGCTTTAAAGTATAGCTGAATCAATTCACAACTCCACCAACAGTGTATTAGTGTGACTGTTTTCCACGAACTCTCCAACAATTGTCATTTTTACTCTCTTGTAATCCTTTCCAATCAATCTGATGTGTGAGTCCTGGAATCTAGGACTTTTCAAAATTTGCATCTCTCTAATTATTAATGATTTGGAGCATTTTTTTAGCTAAGGCTTGAGAACTACTCATTCACATCCTTTGATCATTTATCATTTGGGAACGCCTCGAATTCTTATAAATTTGTACCAATTCTTTTGAAATAAGACCTTAATCAGATAAACTGGATGCAAGGAATTTTACTTAGTTGTGTCCTTTCTAATATTAGTTGCATTGACTTTTTGTAAAAATGTTTTGATTTTATGTAATCAAAATTTTTCGTTTTATTTTCTATGACTGTCCCTTGTTTCATTATGAACTTTTCCCCTATCCATAGATCCAAAAGGAAATGTCTTCTATCCTTCCAATTTGTTTATTATGTGACATCTTATATTTGTCATGGATCCATTTGAAGCTAATCTTGGTATATTGCATAAGGTGTTGGTTTAAATACAATTTCTGCCAGACCGTTTTCCAGGTTTGCTAGCAGTTTTTGTCAAATAATAAGTCTTACCCCAATGACTGAGGTCTTTGGTTTAATTAAATATTAGGCTACTAGGTTCATTTGCTTCTTTATGTTGCATAACTACTATTTTTTTATTGTTAACTTGTATGGGATCATGACTGCCACCCCTCCTTTTCCAGTTTCATCTGACACATACTAGGTTCTACTCAGCCCTTCGTTTTTACTCTTTCTGGCAAAGAACAATTTTGGTCCTAGAGAAGAAATGAGAAAATGTACTTCCCTATTTTACTAGAGAGGTGAGAGACTATGGATATGGAATATTGCACATGCCATGAAATGTGAAAAAAATGTCAGTTTTATGGAATGTTGTAGAATTTTTTAAAAACTCATTGGTAAAAGGGAAGTTTTGCTAGGAGAGGGAGACATATAGAAATTAATGTAATAACGAAACAAAAGACATAAATAAAACTAAAAAAAGAGAATCTGTTTATATCTTATGTTCACCTTCACCAGAAGTTATTACCGTTCATTTTTTAAGTTTCTTATATAATTTATAGCTTTGTGTCTGTCATATTTACAATGAATGATTTCCAATGTCGTTTTTGGTTAACTACAGTTTTTTATATAGAAAAATTTTCTTTCGATATAATTGAGTACACATATTGTCCTTATTAATTCCTTGTATTTATTAAATTTTAAAACTATCTCTTCTCTAAAACTGAAATTCTTTACAATCTATTTCTTTCCTTTTTTCTTATAATTTTAATAAATATAAGTCTCTCATGCACTTGGAATTCACTGTGATACATGATGTAACATATATTTTAAAATCCTTTTCCTGCTAAATTGCCAAATGAAATTCTCACCTATATTTCTAGTTAGTCTGTAACTTATTCTTTTGACAAGAAAATTCAGACCATTCAAGTTCATTTTTACAGGTAAAAAAAACTGAAAGGATTTCTGCATTTTCTTATTATTTGTGTTGTCTAGAGGGAGAACATCTCAATTTAATATCCTATTCAACTATCACAACTCATAAATAAAACAGGTTATGTTCCATTTTTCAGATGGTTAATTCTTGAACTTCCCTAAGGTTCAACCCCCTTAGAATAAATGGAGCAACTTGGACTTTGAAGTTGTCAGCTCTTTCCTCCTCCTACTCTTCTTGCTGTTACTGTTTCTCAACTATTTTTAAATTCCTTCTTAGTAGTTGATGAAGTCCTTTAGTAGTCTTTACCCTTTTCTGCTGTTATACCACATATTATGACATATATTTTTTATCTCAAATTGTACTGTTGTCATAGTTAGAAAAATTTATGTGCTTTCTTCCTAAATCTTTATGTCAAACCTTAACTAAAGGTGATAATAGGTTTAAAGCATATCATTATTTTTGTTAGTTACTGTTCAGTCACTTTAGATTTCTTCTTCTACTGCTTGTAGGCATCTCTTCAGATGCAAACTTTTTTATTGATTCTCTGAGATCTTATTTGTCTTAGGTGTAAGTTCTTCTGTTATAAAAAAATCATGTTTACAAGGTATGTAAATATAAACTATATAGTTGGAAACCTCAATGAACACCTTTCAGACTTACATAAATATAACAAAAGATAAAAAAGAAATTAAGAACCTGAAAAGAATTTTAGAAAATTTAGAAATGACAAATCTCTGTCAATTGCTGAAGGGGAACAAAAAATAGTATTAATGTTCCTCAGAAGTGCATAACCCCTTTATAGAAACTGATCTTGTATTAAGGCATAAAAATCAGAAAAATAAAAGCAGAAAAGTAGATATATCAAACAAATTCTTTACTGAACACAATCCAATAAAAATTATATTCAGTAACAGAAAAGGAACCAACATAGGTGGCTAGCTAACAGAGTTGACAGAGTGTAGGAATGGAATCAGGAAGAACTGAGTTCAAATTTTGACGCAGACACTAACTGTGTGACCCTGGGCAAATCATTTATCCAATCTTTACCTTAATTCCTTATCATAAAATAGAGATAATAACAGAAACTACTTCACATAGTTGTTGTGAAGATCAAATGACTTAACGTATGAAGTGCTTTGAAAATCTTAAAGCACTATCACTGTAAATACTATTGATTGTTATTTTAAAAATTATTATCATTATTCTTAAAAACTGTGAGATCAAAGAACAATAGTAACAATAGATAATTTCATTGAAGAACATTATAACAAACCAAGATAACAGACCAAAACATTTGCTATGTAGATAAAGCTGTTCTTATGGGAAAATTTATATCTCTTTTATCAACAAAAGTAAGATCTATGAATTGTGCATAAATGTAAAAGGCAACAAAGCAAAAAACACCAGCTAAATGCCAAATGAGACATTTTGAAAATTAAAGAAAATATTAGCAAAATTGAAAACAAGAAATCCATTGCACTGATAAATAAAAAATGGGAAATAAAAGACAAAATAAATCAATAATACAATATTAGCTACTCAAGGTTTTTAAAAAGAAAGAAAAAAACAAATTTCCAGTACCAAAAAGTAAAAAAGGATAATTCACAACTAATGAAGAAGACAGAAAATTACTAGAAAGTATTTTGCCCAGTTATATAGCAAAAAGCTAACAACTTAAATGAAATGGATATTTACAAAAATATAAAATATACGGATTAATAGAATAAGAAATAAAATATTTAAATAACTCAATCTCAGAAAAAGAAACTGAATCACAAAGGAATTTGCAAGGAAAAAAACTTCAGAGCTAAATTAGTTTACAGTAAAAGCAAATTCTATTACTCAAGGTATAATTAACTCCAGTATTATGTAAGCTATTTAAAAAAATATGAATATATCTTACCAAATTCCTTCTATTCTGTGGTCTAAATACCTAAACCAGGGAGAAAAAAAAACAAAGGAAGAGAACGATGGACCAATATCCATAATAACTACAGATACAAAAATTTCAAATAAAATATTAGCCAAGGGGCTATAGCAATATGTTAAAAAAAATTATCTACTGTGACAAGACTGAATTTATACCCTGAATGTGGTTGGTTTAATATTAGAAAAATTCTAATCATAATAGACATGAAAAAATAATAAAAATCCTTTCTTCATTTTAATCACTAAATTTTTAATTTAATTTTTTTCAATTATCAAAAATTTCTTTTCTCTTGCTCCTATCCCCCCCAACCCACTGAGGAAAAAAGAAAAAAAACCCTTGTATGTGTGTGTATATATATATATATATATATATATATATATATATGTATAATTTCACAAAAAATTCTGACATTGGTCATATCTAAATAACACGTGTTTTAACATGTCATCATTTCCCTGATGTCATGGTCCTCTTCAAGAATGAAGGACAAACACAACAACAACCCTGATTGTATTACTATACTATCAGGAGGTAGTGTGTTTCTGTATATGTCCCCTGGAATCATGTTTAATCATAATATTGATCACCATCCTGGTGCAAGCCATCATCACCTCACACCTGAACTACTGCAATAGTCTGCTGGTGGGTCTTCTTGCCTCAAGTCTCTCCCTACTCCAAGACATCCTACATTCAGTTACTAACATGATTTTTCCTAAAGTGCAGGTTTAGTCATGTCACTCTCCTACTCAATAAACTCCATTGTCTTCTACTGACTCCAGGATCAAATACAAAATGCTCTGTTTTGGCATTCAAAGTTCTTTATAACCTACCTCCTTTCTACTTTTCCAGTCTTCTTACACCTTACTCTCAAACATGTACTCTTTGATCCAGTGATCTACTGTCCTCTTGACTGTTTCACAAACAAGACACTCTTCAGATCTGGGCATTTTCTCTGGCTGTTCTCTAAGCCCAGAAAAGGTTATTTCTTCTGCTCTGACTACCGATCTCCCTGGCTTCCTTTAAGTCTCAATTAAAACCCTACCTTCTACAGAAAGCCTTCCCAATACTTCTTAATCCTAATACCTTGCCTCTGTTAATTATTTCATATTTTTACTCTACTATTTGCTTTGTCTATATTTGTTTGCATGTCGTCTCCCTGATTAGATCGTAAGCTCCTTGAGGGCAGGTGCTGTCTCTTGCCTCTTTCGTATGCCCAGCTTTTAACACAGTGTCTGGCCCATAGCAGATACATAATAAATGTTTATCTAGTATTGACTATTTATTGACTAGTTCTCAAATCTTTCAAAGATGTTTGTCTTTACAATAGTGTCATTTATTCTTTCTGCTGGATCACCCTGTATCACTTCACACAAGTCTTAGGACTCTCACAAACTGTCTCCCTTATCATTTCTTATCACAATAGTATTCCATTATATTCATATACCATAAGTTGTTCAACTAGTTCTCATTTGATAGACACTTTAATTTCCAGTTCTTTGCCTCCACAAAAAGAGCTGTTATAAATATTTTCGTAAACAATGGTCCTTTTCCTCTTTCATTGATCTCTTTATGATATAAAGCTAGTAGAGGTATTATTGGATCAAGAGGTATGCACAATTTAATAGCCTTTTGGGCCTAGTTCTAAATTGCTTTATAGAAAGGCAAGACCAATTCACATACCTATATTCTTTGGCATATACTTTGTCCATTTATTATTTTATCAATTATTAATTAATTTATTAATTAGCTAGATGGCTCTTATTCTTATGAATTCCTTATCTTGAAAAGCAGACTTTTATCAGAAAAATTTGCCATAAAAATTTGCTTCCAGTGGTCAGTCAGTCAATAAATATTTATTTAGCATATACTCTGTGAGAGTCAAGGTGTTGAGAGCTGGGGATATAAAAAAGAGAAAAAAGACAGTCCCTGCTCCCAAGGAGCTCACAATCTATTGAGAAAGACAACAAACAGATATGTTGAAACAAGCTACATACAGGACAAATAGGAAACAATTGAGAGACAAGGCACTAGAATTAAGAGGGAGTAGGAAAGGATTCATATAGAAGAAGAGGTTTTACTTGGGCCTTAAAGGAAACCAGGGAAGCCAGAAAGTGGAGATGAAGGACTTTTCAAGCACTGGGGACAAGAGGAACTGCCTGGAGCTGAGAGATGGAGTGTCTTGTTCCTGGGACAGCTAGGAGGTCAGCATCACTGGATCAAAGAGTAAGTGGCAGGGAGTAAGGTTTAAGAAGGTGGAGAGGTAGGAGAGGCCTACATCATGAAGGGCTTTAAATGCCAAACTGAGCATTCAGTATTTGATCTTGGTAGCAAAAGGAAGCCACTGGAGTTTATTAAGTTTATTAAGAAAGAGGATGACATGATCAGACCCGTGCTTTAGGAAAATCACTTTGGTGGCTGAATGGAGGATGGACTGGAATAGGAAGAGACTTGAGGCAGGCTGATGCACCAGTGCGTGGACCTTCCTTAATATGTAAATATTTATCTAAATCCAAGATTAAGCATTACAGGTAATGGAAATTACACAGAGTCTTTTCCAATAAAATCATAAATGAAGACATCTACTATTATCACTATTATTGAATATATTGCTAGAAATGCTAGCTATTTCAATGAGACAAGAAAAATTAATGGAAGGAATAAACAAAGGCAAAGAGAGAACAATTTTTTTTTTTTGCAGATGATATAATGGTCTACTTAGAGAACCTTAGAGAGTCAACTAAAAAAATAACTGAAACAATTTCAGCAAAATATTAAATCACAATTACCAACAAAACTCAGCAGGAAAAGGAGAATTACTATCCAAAATAACAACAGAAAGTATAAAATATTTGTGACTCTGCCTAACAAGATACACATAGGAATTATATGAATATATCTGCAAACTCATATTTACAGAAATAGGAGATCTGAATAATAAAAATGACATTACTACCTAAATTAATTTAATTATTCAGTACCATTTAAATTAAACTATGAAAGAATTACATTGTAGAGCTAGAAAAAGGACTATAATCTAATCATAAACTTATAATATGATTATAGATGAAATTTAAATGGAGGAACAAAAGGTCAAGAATCTCAAGTCAAATAATGAAAAAAAAAACAGAAACAAAGAAGATCCAACAGTGCCTGCTCTCAAACAACACTACAAAGCAATAACCATTAAAAACTACTGGGCACTGGCTAAAAAAATAGGAAGGTCCATCAGTGAAACAGATTAGGTACACAATGTGCAGAAATGAAGCACAGTAGCACTGTGATTAATAAACCCAATAACTCTAATTACTGGGGTATGACTCACTATTATACAAAAATTGCTGAGAGAACTGGAAAAGAGTCAATCAGGACTTAAGTTAAGATCAAGGTCTCACACCATCTATGAAGATAAGCTCCAAATAGATACATAACAGACTGATGGTTATATCATAAGCAAGTACAGAAGCAAGGAAATAATTATCACAAATATGAATTAGGGAAAGAGTTTATGACCAAAGGATAAAGAGAACTGCAAGATCAAAGTGGACATATTTGATTAGATACAATTAAAAAGGTTTTGTACAAACAAATCTAGTGCAGTTAAAATGAGAAGGGAAGTAGTTAACTGGGAAAAGATTTTTTTTACAGCAAATTTCTCTGACAAAGATCTGATAGCCAAGATGGATAAAAACACGTTAATATACATAAAAACAAGAACTATTCCCCAATAAATAAATGATTCTCAATGATCCCTCAATAAATAAATAAAAGGTAAAAACACAATGAATTTTCAAAGGAAGATATCCAAGTTATCAGTAACCATTTGAAAAATGTTCTGAATCACTAATAACTAGAAAAATACAAATTAAAACAATTCTGAGGTTCCATCTCATATCCATTACATTTGAAAAAAATGACAAAAACTGGAAATTGTTGGAAGGAGAGTAGGAGAACAGGTACTGTTAATAATGTGTCTATAAATTGGTCCCGCCTTTCTGGAAAGCAATATTGAACTTAGTCACTAAACTACACATCTCTTTTTTGTTGCGACAAAGAAGTGAAAAGTAAAATGCTCTACACTGAGGAATAATTAAACAAAGTGTAGTATGTGAATATAATGTAATACTATTGCACCATAAGAAATTATGAAAGGGATAATTTCAGACAAAACTGGGAAGACTTATATGAAATGTTAGGGAATGAAGTGAGAAAAACCCTGAGGACAATTTATACAATGACAACAAAATAATAAAGGAAAATTACTCTGACAGGTTTAAGAACTCTGATTAATTCAGTGACTTGACTGGAAATCCAAAGAACATATGATAAAACAAGTTACCCATATTCTGAGGGTGAAGTTATTAATTCAAGTTTCAGAATTAGACATATTTTTAGATAGGTACAAAGTGGAGATTTGTTTTACTTAACTATACATATTCGATACAAGGGTTTTATTTTTCTCTCCATTTGGTTTGGTTAATATAATGATAAAGTTACCAAAATGAAAAAAGAAGAAAAGAAAAGAGGGTCATTGAAAGCATTCATACAAGAGAAAAGAAAGATGGTCATTAGGAAACCAAGAGCAGGAGGACTGCTTTAAAACTAATATATTGAATTTGTTGTATATTTGGAGGAAGAAGCAAGCTGTACATGATAGAGATAGAGAGTTTCATGCATAACTCTGTTTCTGTGTTCTAATTTCTTATAGGGAAATGCCAAGTTGGAGGTCTTTGTCTAATTCAGAATAAAAATAAAGTTAAAAATCAAACCAACAAGTTTCACAAAGCTGAGGTTTAATTCTAATTTTTGGAAAGGCATATTTTTAATCTAATTTACTGTTTGTCATTAGTTGTTTTTGAAAGATCTGCTGTATTAAAGAATATTTTAAGAATAATTTATATTTCTAGTTTGCTTCTCTGTGATTTCTTCTGCAAAGGATGGAGAGAACTCAGAAAACTGTGCCACTTCACAATAACGCACAAGCTTTAATCCTTTTCACACCCACTTCCACAAACAAACTTCAGTTCTTTGTCACGATAGAGGGCCATATTTATTGCATGTCTTCTGGCGCAAAAGAAGATGTGAGCAGACAAGGGCTGGTCTATACCACCCTCATATCCTTCTACCATGGCCAGACAACCCAGAGTTACAGCCTTCCCAATTTGCTTGAACTCAAGGCACACACCAAGTAGAGGTGGCCACTATTTACTGTAGTATTCTTGTACTTCTTAACCATTTGACATGTTTTAAATTGTGCTACAGGTTTTATTAGGTTTTAATGAAGTTTTTAACTAATGTGTCCCAATATCATCTTCCCTATAAGCTGTGGTTTTTATAGTGTGATTTTTGTATACTGTGGTGCTTTTGGGGAATACATATGTTGCCTTATAACAGAACTGAACTTACCTTTTTTCTATATTGATGCTCAGATAATTTTTTTCTTTGTCTTTATAATTCTGTATTTTTATAATTGCATGCCTTGTTAAAGCAAAGTTGGGATTTATCTTTCCTAGTGTCTTGGTATTCTCTTGAACTCTATGTGTTTCTTGATCTTATTCACCATGGAAGATTTTCTCTAATTGGGTCCTCCCTCAAATCCAATGTTTACCTATTTTTCTTTCCTTTTTTAAAAAAAAAAATATTTATTTGTTTTTAGTTTTCAACATTCACTTCTATAAGATTTTGAGTTCTAAATTTTCTCCCCTCTCCCTCCTCCCCTTCCCCAAGATGGCGTGAAATCTGATATAGGCTATATAAGTACAATCATATTAAACATATTTACACATTAGTTATAATATAAAGAAGAATTGGAACCAAAGGGAAAAACCACAAGAAAGAAGAAATTTTTTAAAGTGAAAATAGTATGGTTCGATCTGCATTTGACTCCATAGTTCTTTCTCTGAATGTGGATAGCATTTTCCATCACGAGTCTTTCGAAATTATCTTAGATCCTTGCGTTGCTGAGAAAAGCAAAATCTATCAAAGTCATCACACAAAGGTCATCACATAATGTTGCTGTTACTGTGAGCAACATTCTCCTGGTTCTGCCAACTTCACTCAGCATCAGTTCATATCAATCTTTCCAGGTTTTTCTGAAATCCACTTGCTCTTCATTTCTTATGTAACAATGATAACCCATTATATGCAAATACCACAACTTGTTCAGCCATTCCTCAACTGATAGGCATCCCCTCAATTTACAATTCTTGGTCACCACAAAAAGAGTGGGTCCTTTCCCCATTTTTATGATCTCTTTGGAATACAGACCTGGAAGTCTGCTGGGTCAAAGGGTATGCACACTTTTACAGCCCTTTGGAAATAGTTCCAAATTGCTCTCCAGAATGGTTGTATCAATTCACAACTCTACCAACAATGCATGAGTCTTCCAATTTTTGCATATCTTTTCTGACATTCATCATTTTTCTGTTTTGTCATGTTAACCAATCTGATAGGTGTGATGTGGTACCTCAGAGTTGTTTTAATTTGCATTTCTCTATTCAATAGTGATTTAGAGCATTTTTTCATATGATTATAGATAGCTTTAATTTCTTCCTCTGAAAACTGTTCATATCCTTTGAACATTTATCAATTGAGGAATGACTTGTGTTCTTATAAATTTGACTCAGTTCTCTAAATATTTTGGAAATGAAGCTTTATCAGAGACATTGGTTGTAAAAACTATTTCCCAGCTTCCTGCTTCCCTTCTAATCTTGGTTGCATTGACTTTGTTTGTGCAAAAACTTTTTAATTTAATGTAATCAAAGTCATCCATTTTGTACTGCATAAGGTTCTCTATCTCTTCGTCATAAATTCTTCCCTTCTCCATAGACCTGACAGGTAAACTATTCCTTGCTCTCCTAATTTGCTTGTTATCTTACCCTTTATGTCTAAATCATGTACCCATTTTGACTTTATCTTAGTATAGGGCATAAGATGTTGGTCTATGCCTAGTTTCTACCATACTATTTTCCAATTTCTCCAACAGTTTTTGTTAAATAATGAGTACTTATCCCAGAAGCTGGAGTCTTTGGGTTTATCAAATAGTAGTTTATTATAATCATTGACTACTGTGTCTTGTATAGCTAACCTATTCCACTGATCCATCACTCTGTTTCTTAGCCAGTACCAAGTAGTTTTTGATTGCTGCTTTATAATAATTTTAGATCTGGTACAGTTAGGCCACCATCCCTTGTATTTCTTTTCATTATTTCCCTTGATATTCTGGACCTTTTGTTCCTCCAGATGAATTTTGTTATTATTTTCTCTAGCTCTATGAAATGATTTTTGGTAGTTTGATTTACATGGCACTAAATTAATTTAGGTAGAATTGTCATTTTTATTACATTAGCTCGGCCTACCTATGAGCAATCGATATTTTTCAAATTATTTAGATCTGACTTTATTTGTGTGAAAAGTGTTTTGTAATTGTGTTCATATGGTTCCTGTGTTTGTCTTGGCAAGTAGACTCCCAAACATTCTATGTTGTCTACAGTTACTTTAAATGCAATTTCAATTTCTACTTCTTACTGATGGGCTTTGTTAGTGATATATAGAAACACCAATGATTTATATGGGTTTGTTTTATATCCTGCAACTTTGCTAAAGTTGTTATTTCAAATAGTTTTTTAGTCAATTTATGGATTCCCTAAGTATACCATCATATCATCTGCCAAGAGTGATAGCTTTGTTTCTTCATTGCCTATTCTAACTCTTTCAATTTCTTTTTCTTTTCTTATTGCTAAATCTAACATTTCTAGTGCAATATTGAATAACAGTGATGATAATGGGCATCCCTGTTTCACCCCTGATCTTATTGGAAATGCTTCTAGCTTATCCCCATTACATATGATGATTGCTGATGGTTTTAGATTGATGCTACTTATCATTTTAAGGAAAATTCCATTTATTCCTATGCTCTCTAGTGTTTTTAACAGGAATGGGTGCTGCATTTTGTCAAAAGCTTTTAATCCATCTATTGAGATAATACCTATTTTTCTTTTTCAACATCTTTGGAGATATCAATTAATCTAGTGTTTATATTTCATTTTATCTTCCATATCTGTGATGTCCTCACTCTTGACTCTTAGTTTCCTGATCTGAAAATGAGGAATTGCTCAAAACAGCTATTTCTCTACAGAAAAAAGTGAAATTTTCTATTTGGTAGATAAATCAGTTTTACCTTGATAAGTGACCTGCTCATAATACCTACCATGCTTTGTAGGAATTTCTTTCAAACCTAGGGATTAATAAATTCCACACTGATCTGTTTAGTAAATTTGTTCTCCTTTTCTATATGCTAAATATAATAAAACCTCATTCATCTAGACATCACTTCTTTAGAATATGCAATTACTTAGACAGAGGATTATTTTAATTTTTTATTTATCTTGTCTCCAACAAAGGGTTTTGCTAAGCCAATAAGTCAGTATCAGAAATAAGAATGAAGAGTGAAGGAATAAAGAGACACATTTAACCTACCAAACTATTTCCAGATTTTATATGCATTAATCTGTACATAAAAAGTTCATATGGCTTTATAGTACATAAACAGCTGCCTTCTACTATTACAAATATGATAATATCTGACAAAAATCTATTTGTAGTTCTGAACTCTAACCTAAGCTATACATAACCTAACCTATATATCTAACTGCCTAATAAATATTTTTGCTATGATATCTGTGTTACCTCACATTGAATGTCTCAAACCAAGTTCATTATCACTAACCTCAAAGCCCATTCCATATCCCAACTTCTTTTTTTACCAATTGCACCATCATTAGCCTAGTTACCTAAGCTCAAAACCTCAGAGTTATTCTATTCAATTCAACAAACATTTATCATCTGTAATGCACCATAAGAGGCCCTTGAGATAACAAAAGCAAATGGTCCCTATTCACAAAAAAAATTTGTTGGAATTATATATACATATAAATAAGATAAGAAAGCTAGAAGGTATAGTAGGTAAGGACACTGGGCTTGGAGTCAAGAAGACTTGGGCTCAAATAGCTGTCTAGACACATATTAGTTGTGTGACCCCAGGCAAGTCACCTAACTTGTCTCAATCTCTTCTGAGCGTAATGGATGAATGGGGAGCTGGGGGACCTGGGGAACTGAAGTAATCTGCATATGAAAAAGTCTGGCCCTACTTCCAGAAAGGCATGATGAACTGTAATTAAGTGGCTCTGTTCCTCAATCCGGAGCACGTGCAAATATTCTGTAACTAGTTCCAGTCTACTTTAACCATGTGGTGAAGAAACAGACTCGTTTGGCTGCTAAACTGGAAATGGAATAGATTCATAAGGCACTAGCCAGTCAGTCTTTAAGGACCTCTTCCTTTTTTCCTGCCTACCTATAGTTGAGTGCAGATGCAAGGCATGATGATAGCTTTTGAATGGGCCTTAAGCCTTTACCTTTCCACATAGGACATTTCCATGTAGTCCATGTGTGCATGGTCCTCCTGTTGCTTCTAGCTCTGTTGATTCTAGTCTTTCTGATTTTAGGTGGAAGAGTAATGGAAATGTCTATGACCTTTGTGAGTTATGCAAGGTCAGGAAAGTAAGCAACTGGAAGTCCAAAAGCTTGCACTCATGCTGGGATTCATCAAAACCTGATGGTGAGAAGCACAGGCCCAAGTGCCCTGTTGACTCAGCATAGATCAAAAGCAGCCATGAGGGAGGTGTGGCAATTTATCATTAGCTATGGTAACTTTGGGAAAAAATTTGATGAGGCAAATGCTTTGTAGAAACTATTTTAATTTTAATTGGAGGAGGATGGTGTTGGGGCTTATATGGAAAAGGCACAAGGGAAAATAATGCTAAGGACGTTAATTAGGTAATCTAGGGATTCCAAGGTATATATGAGGGGTTCAGGTGTCTTTGGGAGCAGGCTCCTATAATCTATGGATGGGAAAATACAGGGAGTCTGCAGAGATAGCTTTGTTGATACCAGACACTAAGGGGGAAAAAACAGTTTTTGTTTAGCTGTCAGAAGCATGGACCTTGGGGATCTGGCCTAAGGGAGAATCCTTGGGCCATCCAGGGACAAAAATCCTTGGTCCAGGAACCCCTGTGTCTGTTCTGATAACAAAGTCAGGCCTGCAAGGAAGGGAAATGTTCTCTCAAGACAGGTGAACACTAAGAGATTGGGAGACTTCCAAAGACATGATCTTAGGGCTGAGGCCCAAGCACAAGCACCCCATCAATACAATGATAAGCTCCAAATGGATATATGACTTAAACATAAAAGGTGACATTACAAACAAATGAGAGACCCAGGAACTATATGAACACAATTACAAAACACTTTTCACACAAATAAAGTCAGATCTAAATAATTGGAAAAATATCAGTTGCTCATGAGTAGACCAAACTAATATGATAAAAATGACAATTCTACCTATATTAATTTGCTTATTCAGTGCCATACCAATTAAACTACCACAGATTTTATAGAGCTAGAAAAAATAATAATAAAATTTATCTGGAAGAACAAAAGGTCTAGAACTTCAGGGGCATTAATGAAAAGAAATACAAAGGAAGGTGGCCTAGCTGTACCAGACCTAAAACTATTATAAAGCAACAATCATAAAAATTACTTGCTACTGGCTAAGAAACAGTGGTGGATCAGTGGAATAGGTCAGGTATACAAGCCACAGTAGTCAACGACTAGAGTAATCTTCTGTTTGATAAACCCAAAGACTCCAGCTTCTGGGATAAGAACTCATTATTTAACAAAAACTGCTGGGAAAACTGAAAAATAGTATGGCAGAAACTAAGCATAGACCAACATCTTGTGCCCTATACCAAGATAAAGTCAAAATGGGTACATGATTTAGATATAAAGACTGACACCATAAGCAAACTAGGAGAGCAAGGAATAGTTTACCTGTCAGATCTATGGAGAATGGAAGAATTTATGACCAAACAAGAGATACAGAACCTTATGCAATGCCAAATGGATGATTTTGATTACATTAAATTAAAAAGTTTTTCATAATGCACACAAATTAAAAAAAAATTAAAAGGTTTTTGCACAAACAAAGCCAATGCGACCAAGATAAGAAGGGAAGCAGGAAGCTAGGAAACAGTTTTTACAGCCAATGTCCCTGACAAAGTCCTCATTTCCAAAATATTTAGAGAACTGAGTCAAATTTATAAGAACACAAATCATTCCTCAATTGATAAATGGTCAAAGGATATGAACAGGCAGTTTTCAGAGGAAGAAATTAAAGCTATCTATAGTCATATGAAAAAATGCTCTAAATCACTATTGAATAGAGAAATGAAAATTAAAACAACTCTGAGATACCACATCATACCTATCAGATTGGCTAACATGACAAAACAGAAAAATGATAAACGTTGGAGAAGATAAGGGAAAATCAGAAGATTAATGCATTGTTGGTAGGGTTGCGAACTGATCTAACCATTCTGGAAAGCAATTTGGAACTATGTCCAAAGGGCTACAAAAACTATGTCCAAAGGGCATACCCTTTGGCCCAGCAATACCACTTCCAGGTCTGTATTCCAAAGAGATCATAAAAATGGGAAAAGGACCCACATGTACAAAAATATTTATAGCAACTCTTTTTGTGATGGTAAAGAATTGTAAATTGAGGGGATGCCCATCAATTGGGGAATGGCTGAACAAGTTGTGGTATATGAATGTAATGGGATACCATTGTTACATAAGAAATGATGAGCAGGAGGATTTCAGAAAAACCTGGAAAGACTTACATGAACTGATGCTGAGTGAAATGAGGAGAACCAGTAGAACATTTTACACAGTAACGGCAACACTGTGTGATGACCAACTTAGATAGACTTAGCTCTTCTCAGCAATGCAAAGGTCTAAGATAATTCTGAAAGACTCATGATAGAAAATGCTATCCACATCCAGAGAAAAAGCTATGGAGTCTGAATGCAGATCGAAGCATACTATTTTCTCTTTTTTTTTCTGGTGGTTTTTCTCTTTTGTTGTGATTCTTCTTTCACAACATGACTAATGCAGAAATGTGTTTAATATGATTGTACATGTAGAGCCTGTATGAGATTGCATGTCATCTTGGGGAGGGGGTAAGAAAAGGAGAGGAAAAATTTAGAACTCAAAATCTAAACAAAAAAACTAAAAATAAATAAATAAATTTAATTTAAAAAAAAAAACAAAAAATGAGAGGATCAGGAATGAAATTCCTTTTCAGATCTATGGCTAGGGGAAGGGTCCATGACTAAACAAGCAATAGAAAGTATCAAAGAAGATAAAATGGAAAATTTTGATTATATGAAAATTGAAAATTACTAAGGGCAGCTAGGTGGCACGGCGAATAGAGCACCAGCCCTAGAGTCAGGAGGACCTGAGTTCAAATGTGACCTCAGACACTTGACACACTTACTAGATGTGTGACCTTGGGCAAATCGCTTAACCCCAATTGCCTTGCCTTTCCCCCTCCAAAAAAAATTACTGCAAAACAAATTTGATGCAGTTAAAATTAGAAAGAAACATAAGTGGAATAAAAAAAAAACCCTTTGCAGGAAGTTTCCTTGATTAAGGTCTCATTCAAAGAAATTGATTAAAATTCATAAGGATTAGAGCTATTCTTCAATTGGCAAATGGTCAAAGGATATGAAAAAGTAGTTCTCAAGCTATCAACACACATATAAAAATACTCCAAATTATTAATAGAGAAATGCAAATTAAAGCAATTCTGAGTTCCAAATCACACCTGTTAGATGAGGGAAGAGGAAGGCTGGAGAGGCTGTAGGAAAACAGGCAGACCAGTGTACTGTTGGTGGAACTTTGAATTGATCCAGCTATTCTGGAAACCAATCTGGAGTTATGCCCCTTAAAGTCACTAAACAAACTGCATACCTTTTGACTTGGCTGTACTAGTACTAGGCCTATAACCTAGAGCGATCAAAGTAAGGAGAAAAATATTCAAATGTACAAAAAATATTTATAGCAGCTCTTTTGAAAGTAGCCAAAAACTAGCTGCTCAGCTATTGGGGAATAAACAAATTGTAGCATGTGAATGTAACAGAATGTTGTTGTGCCATGGGAAATGATGAAGTAGATACTTTCAGAGGATGCTGGGAAGACATCTAAGAACTGAAAAAATGAAAGTGAGCAGAACTAGAACAATTTGTACAATGACAATATTACAGAGAAAATAAACTTCATAAGATTTTAGTTTGAGGAATAATGCGTTGATACATCATGAGTCCAAGGAACTGAAATTGAATCATGCTGTCACCTCTTGCCAGAGAGGTGATGTATTTAAATGCAGCATAAAACATATATTTTCAGATAAGGCCAATGAGGGAATTTTTTTGTTGGACCATGCATACTTATTGTGAGGGTTTTATTTTAATGTTGTTTAACTGAAAAAGGGCAGTGCTTATTGTCAAACAATAGTCACGATTTCAAAAGACTTGAGTAATAATTTATTTTATTATGAGAGAAAGGAGAATTGGACTTTTAACCATATGTTCTAATTAAGTTTACATATTATTTTATATAGCTATCTAGCTTCTAATCATAATATTGGGCTTTTAACCATCTTAGTTTCCAGTATCTTACAGATCTGCATCAGTCTAACATCAATAGGAATGTTCTAGTGTGACCTGGTACAATGTTAATGTATTACTATAGTCTACTTAGGTATCTTTTCCCTAGTTGTTCATTCTGTTAGATAGAAAGAAGACCTTGTTATTTAGAGCAATGCAAAATAAATAGAAATCAACTAATTCTATAAGTGGAAAAACCACCAAAGATTACTGATAAAGGCTCAGCAATCATATCTGAGTTTTTAATACACTGAGATGAGTTTGTCAGGGCTTGATGATCTGAAATCATATTTCTGTATATATCTGCCTATGTCTGTATGTGTACAAATCTCCCCCAGCAGAATGTAAGCTCCTTGAAGGCAGGAACCTTTTCACTTTTGCCTTTGTATCCTCAGTGTCTAACACAGTGGAGGGAGAAATTACTAAATGTTTGTTGATTGATTGAGGACATAGGAGAGGAATGGTACGGTATAATGCTAGAAACATAGAGGCTGGGCAAAAAAGTCAGAATTATATTTGATGGGCAAGCGGAAAGTATAAAATATTTTGGAATAGAGGGGTAACATTACTAGATCTCTGCATAAGGAAAACATATAGATTTATATAAAACAAAAATTAATTGGTATGCTGGATATTGAGATATTTTGGAGATCAAATTCAAAGGACCTGGTATCTGACTGGATATGAAACGTGAGGGAAAGGAAAAGTCAAAGTTAATTCTATCATTTCAAGCTACAGTTGTGATTCATGTTTCAAGGAGCTGTTATTTCATATATAGGTTCTTCTTGAAACGTTGATTTCAACCACATTTAACTTAAAAATGACTTCTGAGAGTTACGTGGCCCAAATATTCATCTTTCTGTGGCTTACCTAGTAGTGAGTCTAATTATGAGTTGTTATACCAGGATTAAATAATTGTTTTGTGGATTAACTTTGGAACTTTATCCACAATATGTTGTTTTCTTTTTTTTCTTTGGTTTTTTTTTTTTTTTTTACAAAAATCAGCTCAGCTTTTGGGACTTCTGAAACACAGTCCCTTCTTGCTATATAGTTCCTGAGGTAAGGGACTCACCCCTGTACACGTCTTTGACCTTGGTGTCAAGAAGTTAAGGAGACACTCTGTGGCTACTGAAATGAATAATATGAAACATCTTATCAGCCATATTCTATTTGCTATAACTCAGTAGTGAGGGGGACATTCCCGATCCTACTATGGTGCTGAAAGAAAATCTGTTTCCTTCTTATTCCTTAGACAAAGTGAAGAGTCAGTTTTCACTGGTTTATTTGAGGGAATGCTTCAAGAATTTTATGGGATTTGAGCTAGACTTTGATATATGGAAAATATGATGCTACAGGGAGCACTGATCCCCACAAATACCACAAAACTTTTTCTTGAGATTTTAGTTTACCTTTAATTTTTATTGCTATATTTTATTTTTATCTCACTTTCATTTCCCAATATAGTTCTCCTTCTTTCCCCTTACTGAGAACTATCTCTTCTCAGAAATAAAAAAGAAAAAAACCAACTCAGCAAAACTAATCAATTTTACATGCAGTATTTTAAGCCCATAGCCTTCAAGTCCATAACTCTCTATTTCTGCAAAGAAGGGTGGTACCTTCTCATATTTCTTCTTCAGTGCAAGACTTGGCAATTATAATTTCAAAGCATTCAGTTCTGCCTTTATTGTTTTTTTCGTAATGTCAGAGGATCATAATTCTATAGCTGGAAGGTATCCCAGAGGCTAATGTGTATGGTATAGCAAAAAAAGTACTAGGCTTGGAGTCAGAGGACTAGTTTTCAAATTCCTGTTTTATCATTTACTACTTGTAGTCTGATTATTGGGAAATCAATTACACTCTATGGATCTCAGTTTCCTCACTTGTAAAATGAGGGGGTTGGAAGAGATGACCTCTAAGGTCATTCCAGCTTTAGGTCAATTATCATATGATCAATTTGTGACTGTAATCTTGTCTCTCCCCTTCATTAACAGAAGAGGAAGGTGAAGCCCAGTAGGGCTGTGATTTCTCTCTATATCATTGACATATATTAAGCTCTCCTTCAGACTTTCGACAAAGGATTAAATGGATCACTCTCAACTTCCTCCTCTTCTTGCTCTTCCTCTTCCTCTCAGAAGCTCTGGCAGCTGTTCCCACACACATGTACTTGTTTAAGTGAGCCTGAGACTAGATATCAAGGCCCAAGCTGGCTTCTCTGTTTTGTGTTTCTTTCTCTGAGTACAAGGGACTGAACAAGGATCCTGAGACATATGTGTTTAGCCTTTATGACAAACTTGTGAGTTTGAGACATCAGGAATCCTAACAGCAAAAGCTGGTTGCTTAGCTGGAGAGGATCTTCATAAAAACTTCTTAGAGGAGATCCCCTCTAGAAGTATATTACAGATGAAAGGACTGAAAAAGACCCATATAGGGCATATCTCACTAGATAACAACCTTGAATGAGTTGCTGTAAGATTTAAGTTAAAAATATTTGACTAATAATCCCACAAAATATTTCATATTTTAATATTTTGGGTATCAACTCCCAGGGACAGTCAAATGTGCAATGGGTTACTGTATCATGCTTTAGGTATTTGTTAATGTATACTTATGAGTCTTTTTTTTTATTTTAAGCATTTCTTTTGTGGAGAGAATAAGTGGCTGTCCTATATATCTACTCTGTGTATGTGTGTGTGTGTGTGTGTGTGTGTGTGTGTGTGTGTTTATTTTACTATAAGCAAGCATACTGCTCATGTGGTATTGAGAAACTATTACTAGTAGTAATATACTACATACAAAGATATGCTCCTGAGGAACAAGTACACTACCCATGTGATGCTGAAAAGTAACCACTTACGGAAAGATGTAAGGTAGGTGACTTGACTTCAGATACTCATGATCTCTCTCTTAGATCATCCACAGCTGAAGAATTCCTTGAGAGCCATCCTTGACACAACTTGACACTTGACATTCAGACACATCAGGATTTAACGGTGGACATCACAAAGGTCAGTGATTACCGGCTGAGTAGCATCATCAGGTTGTCATGGAGCAGAGTTCTTATCATTTTCCTACAGGCAATACCCAAGTGGTCCTTTCAAACATTGCTATCTACCAATTTGTTGATGCAATTTCCCTAGTGCTTTGTTAATACAGTTTCCCCAGTGCTTACAGAATAAATAGCCTTACTGGGCAACTCTGATCAATCAGCTAACTATACTCCTGATAGAAGGCCTTTGCCAATGAAGTGGAGCAAAGGGAGAAGTAAATGCCTGGGCAGAACTCTCCTACTGACCAAACAGAATATTTGCAAGTTACAGTTGAATAACGCCTATGGTAAACATTCTATGGTTTTATCCAGAGCCATAACTAGGATTGAGGCACTCAGAATTTTTTGTTAGGGCAGGAAATGTAAAAGGCCACTTACATACAACTATATTCCTCTTAGAAAGAAGATGGAGGACTTGGAGGTGGAGTGGGGTGGAACTGTGGCAAGAGTTGGACTCCTAATAAGGAAGAAGCTTGACTGTCACCATACCAAAATTGGAGGGACCCAAACTCTAGCCCAGACTAGAGGTAGGGAGGAAGGCTCAGCACTAGTCCATGAGCTAGTTTACTCAGTAGAAAGAGCAAGTATCCACTCTAGGTCTATCTGGAAGCATATTTTGCTACACAGGGAAAGGCATCCCCTTCTCTGTCTATGATGGGCTTGTGAAGAAGGCACCCTTTCAGGTGGTTGTACAACTTGGGTAAGGGAGCTAGCATGTTTGCCTGTACAGGAGGTGTCTTTCTGGGAACACTTTCCTAATCCTAATAACCTTTTCTTTTCCCTGAAGTTTTCTTCTCTGATTTCTCAAGGCTTAGCTGGAGCTCAACATCATATGACCAGGTTGGAAGTACAATACTATCACAGTTCTGAAGGGACGCTTCAGAGATCTCTCTTCCCTCAGAGAAGAGCTGGGCTGACCCTCAGAGGTGGAAAATGCTTCTCCAGGCCTAGAAATTCTTAGCAGCTTCTTGCCAAGGTCTGCCTTGGGAGAGGGGAACATATCAGGTGGGAGAAGGTAGGGGAGAATCATCTCTGAGTCTTTGCTGGAGGTCCAGTCTTCTTGGTAAAGCCTCTATCTTCCTTCTTCCCCAGGACTTTTCGTTCCCTCAAAGCTTAGCCCGTACTGCTTAGACTTTCCCAAAACTGTTATAATAGTGAGCTTGTGTCTATAGTACCCCTGGAAAAAGTGTTAGAGACCCCTTCCTACTTGGCTGCTAGTCCTGAACAACAGTTCCAGTGGCCACTGTTTTGGAAGCCCTGGTCTCCCTGCATCCACAAGAAAAGTCAGATTTCAACAAGCTTTCTGAAAGAGCTAAAGGCCTAAAGTCAAAAGACAGATTTTAATGCCTACTCTCATGCAAACTTTGGACCCGTCTCTTCCTCTGTCAAATAAGAAGTTTGAACAAGGTGGTCTCTAAGGCTTGTTCCAGTTCTGACAGTCTCCGAGTCTTTAAGGTTTAAGTCCCACATAACTAACTTAGCGCAGTCTCCATTTCACTAAGAGTTGAATAAGTCTTCCACTTTGACTAAAAGGTAAGTCATGTGCTGTGTCAATGGCCTCAAGAAATTGAACTAGATGATTCTTAAAGTCCCTTGCCACTCTAATATGACACTTTGTTGGAGAAAGGGTGTGTGTGTGTGTGTGTGTGTGTGTGTGTGTGTGTGTGTGTAGGGAGGGTTTAACCTTTTTTTTTGTCCCCACCCCACCCCCAGGTAATCAGGCTTCTTGAATGCCAAAGCATGAAGAAATTATTAATTACTCTTAATAATTAGGTGGCTAAGATTATTTTAAATGGGCAGCTACTAAATGACGCTCTTCTTTTGAGAATTTGAAGTCATCTCATCAGCAGTGGCCTCCTGGTATCCTAGAATCTCAGTGTATACCTTCATGGTATGGTGTCAGCCTCCTTTTTCCCAGCAAAGCTGACTTTCATGGCACTTACCCTGAGCAGGGCTTATGGTGCTTGTACCAGGTGCAGCAACTCCTAGCTACAACTCAAGTCTTTTCCTACATGTCCTACATTTCACCAAAGGTAGGCTTTAAATAGATAGAGAATGAATTTAATTGAGGGCATTCCAGATAGAGGAAACAGAATGAGCAAAACACCAAGGCATGAGCATGATGCACTCAAAGCACAATATGGAGTTCTGCTTGTCAACAACAAAGGATTTGAGACAAAGAATGATTTATATGAGAGTAGAGAACACACTGGGCAGAGATTATAAAGGACCTTAAAAATTCATTGAAGGAGTATGGATTTTATAAGGGATGGGAAATCATCAAATAAATGGTTCTTATGCTGGACCCTTCCTTGAAACAAAGGGTCTAGGTCAACTTTGGGAAATACTTATTTAAATTTTATCTTATTTTTATTCTGAACTTAACATCAAATAAAATTAGCATTTATGTGTATGTGTAGTAGAACAGGAAAAGGGCATTTTACATGAAAGTATACTCTATTACATACAGCCTGACTTTGAAGAACATATATTCAGTTTAATATATAACTTTTAAAGCTGTCCTGTTTTTCTGTGATTTTTTTCTGGCTCTCCTTTTGTTCATTTAAAAAATGCTTCATTAACCCTCTTGTCTTTAAATGCCTACATCCTGAAAAAACTCTCATTTGATTCTTCTACCCCCACTAATTATTGTTCTATATCTCTTCTGCCCAGTAGAGCTAAACTCCTCAAAAAGGCCATCTACAACAGGTATCCTTCTGATCTTATCATTTCACCAACATTGTTCTCTCCTAAGTTACCAACAAACTCTTAGCTGCCAAATCCAATAGCCTTTTCTCAATCCTCATTCTCCTTGACCTCTCTATGGCCTTTGACACCATTGATCATTCTTCTCTTTGATACTCTCTTCTCTCTAGGTCTTCAGGAAGTCATTCTCGCCTGGTTACCCTCCTTCTTATCTAACTGATCCTTCTGTCTCCTTTACTGGATCCTCTTCCAAACCATTCCCTCTAGCCATAGGTGTCCCTCAAGAGTTCTGTCCTGGGTCCTCTTCTTCCTCTACACACTACTTCGCTTAGTGATCTCATCAGGGTTTAATTATCATCTTTTTGCTGATTATTATCAAATCTACCTCTCCTGTCACAATCTCTCTGATGACCTCCAATCTGGTATCTCCAATTGCCTTTCAGACATAATGAACTGGATGTCTAGTAGATACCTGAAACTCAATACATCCAAAACAGAACTCATTATCTTTCCCCCAAACCTGGTCTCCCCACTCCTACCTTTCCTATTACTGCAGAATACAATACCATCCTCCAAATCCCTCAGGCTCACAACCTAGGAGTCATCCTGAATTCCTCACTATTCCTCACCCTACCATATCCAATCTGTTGCTAAGGCCTGCTGATTTCAGCTTTGCAACATCTCCTGAATACACCCTCTTCTCTTCTCTGACACTAGCCACTCTAGCCTCATCACTGCAATAGCCTGTTGGTGGGTCAGCCTGCCTCAAATCTCTCCCCACTCCAAAACATCCTACATTCACCCACTAAACTGATTTTTCCTAAAGGGTACAATCATGTCATTTTCCTACTTAATAAACTCCAGTGGCTTCTATAGCCTCCAGAATCAAATACAAAGTGCTGTTTGGCATTCAAAGCCCTTTATATTCAACCCTTAGCCCCACTTTTCCAGGCTTCTTCCACCTCATTCGCTGCTACATACTCTTGGACGCAGAGACACTGGCCTCCTAGCTGTTCCATGAACAAGACACTCTGTCTCTCTCTTGGCTCCTGGTATTTTCTCTGGCTGTCCTCAGTGCTTGGAATGCTCTCCTTTCACCTTTCAGACTAATGACCTCCTTGGCTTCCTTTAAGTTTTAACTAAAATCCCACCTTCTACAGGAAAATATTCCCCAACTCCTCTTAATTCCAATGCCTTCCCTCAGTTATTTCCTATTCATACTGTATAATGCGTGTTTTGTATAGATTTGTTTTATGTTGTCTTCCCCATTAGAGGATAAGGTCCTTGAAGGCAAGGACTATATTTTGCCTTTGTATCCATACCACGTATCACAGTGACTACCACACAGAAAATACTTAATAAATGCTGACTGATTGATTGGGGGCAGGCTACCCTAACCTTAACTTCTTTCTCCCACCTACTGCACTTTGAGGGATATTTAACTGCATTTTGTGAGAGTGTTATGGAATAGTATTGGACTTCTAATTCAATGTGAAGTCAGCTAGTCTGTAAAACAGAGCTGCATGTTATATCTCATAGGATTGTTTCAAGAAAAGTACACCGTAAACTGTACAGTGCTATTTATAAACTATTACCATGAAAGTTATTGGTTATGAACTACGATGTATCAAAAGAAGCTTTACTGCTACAAATATAGAGGCAAAATCTATATATAGCTTACAGTGCTCCCTCTTCCACCTTCCAGTTTGTGTAATTCTCAACTGAGTGCTTTAAAAGACAGCTTATCATCTTGATGCTGGGGTCTGTTTCTTCATAAGACCCTCTTTTAGGATGAGCTCCTCTGAGTGCAAAATACTCACCAATGCTCTTCCCACCATTTGTTTCCAAGCCTGGTTCTAGTTAACAACTATTGCCCTCCACTGCTAGCTTTCTCTTAGGAGCTTCTTTCTAATCTTTGGCTTTTGTGTTGCTGCTCTCTCTGGTTCCTGAGACCAGGCCTTGAGAGCTCTGTTTCTCCTCCCCCTCTTCATAATCTTCTGCTCTGCTCTCTTCTCACATCTTTTGTGAGGTACTTCTAATTGTTTCTTTATTGATATCAAGTCAACATTTAATTGGCTTCTGAACTTCATTAGTACATTTCATGCATCATTCAGCAAAGTTTTGACACATCTATTCCTGAGATACTCTGAAGGTTTGTCACATGGATAAAGAGATCTAAAATTTATATGGATTTGTAGTTTGTAGATTTAGAGAAGGCACCTTAAGAAGTCACTTAATCCAATCCACTCATTTTACAAATGTAGAAACAGATTATTACAGATCATAGATTTAGAGCTAGAAGTGACTTTAAGAGATTTTATAGGTGAGGAAATGAAGGCCCAGAGAAGTTGTTACTGGCAAGGACACATAGGCGATAAATAGCTGAGCTGGGATCTGAACACAGTTCCTCTGGCTCCAAACCCAATAGTCTTTCTAGGCAACATATTTGGTGATAGTGTATAAGATAGCCTCAAGGGAAGAGATACTGAAGATAGGGAGAACAATTAAGTTGCTATTACAGCGACCTGGACATGAAGTTTATAAAAGGGACATAGATTAAGGAGGTGACAACAAGAATGGAAAAGAAGAAATGAATAAGAAAATCTTCAAAAGCAGGAATCACAACACTTAGTGATTTACTCATGAGAGACAAGTCAAAAATGATCCCAAGGTTTTAAGCCTGATGAATTAGGAAAATAGCTGTGCAACTAAGGGAAATTGAGAACTTGAGGGGGTAAACTAATTGGGGGCATTTGTATTTGACAATCTGTCTAAAAACCTACCTCTATAGTTGAACTAAATCTGATAGTTTCATATTCTTCTACAAAGGTGGATTCATTAAAGGAGAGAATTGATCCACCCACCCTACAAAAAACAAACAAAAAAAAAATCCCTTGCAATGGGCCACAAGAATTCAAATGTTTAAGCTTGAAATTCAGGGAGTAGATATGTGTTTAAGAGATGCGACACTACATGAAAAAATTTTCTAAATCGATATTGATTAGAGAAATGAAAATTAAAACAACTCTGAGGTACCACCTCATACCTATCAGATTGGCATATATGATAAAAAAAGAAAATGATAAATGTTGGAGGGGATGTGGGAAACTGGGACACTAATGAACTGTTAGTGGAGTTGTGGACTGATCCAATCATTCTGGAAATTTGGAACTATTCTCAAAGGGCTATAAAACTGTTCATACACTTTGATCCAGCAATACCACAGCTAGATCTGTATTCCAAAGGGAGTTAAGAAAAGGAGGGAGGGAACTTATTTGTGCAAAAATATTTATAGCAGCTTTTTTTCTGGTGGCAAAGGATTGGAAATTGAGGGGATGTTCATCAATTGAGGAATGGCTCAACAACCTGTGGTATATGATTGTAATGGAATATTGTTGTGCTATAAGAAATGACAAGCAGGATATTAGAAAAATCTGGAAAAACTTAGATGAACTGATGCAAAGTAAAGTGAGCAGAACCAGGAGGGCAATGTACGCAGTAACAGCAATATTTAGGATGAAGAATTGTGAATGATTTAGCTATTCTCAGCAACACAATGATCTAAAGACAATTCTAAAAGGCTCATGATGAAAATTGCTATCCATTTGCAGAGAAAAAATTAGTGGTGCCTGAATACAGACTGGAACATACTATTTTTCCCTTCCTCCCTTCTTTTCCTTCCTTCCTGTTTTTCTTGCACAAAATGACTAATATGGAAATGTTTTACATGATGGCATGTATAACATATATCATATTGCTTACCATCTCAGTGAAGTGGGAAGAGGGAAAGGAACAAGAGGGGAATAGAATTTAGAACTCAAAACTTAAAAAAAAAAACCTAACGAATGTTAAAAATTGTTTTTACGTGCAACTGGGGGAAATTAGCATTGTTTTAAAAAAAGTGATGTGACACGGCTTTAATTCCACATACATGGTAATTATGATTAATAGGAATAATCCAAGCATACTTACCTGTTAAGGTGGTTCTTCAAAGGGAGATTATCACTGTTCTTGAAGACTTAATTTTCTTGATGTAAAAATAATAGCCATTGCCTGTGAGGCAGCAATAGGTCCTAGAGTTTGATTTTTAGGAAGCATATGTCTTGATTCTGCAGAGTAACATTTTGAGGTTGGGCCATCACGTATATACAGCCAGATAGCTTGGCAAAGAAATCAGTGACTCCTTACTAAAATTTCAATCTGTCCCACAAGTAAACATGGGGAAGACCTATAAAAGGCCACTAAAGCATATTGTTTAAGGGTGAGGAATGGGATCAGGTCACAGTCAACTTATTTATACAACAAGCATTTATTAAATGCCAAGTATCTACTTATGTTTTATGATGTTCAGCATTTTGCTGGCACTCAATGCCTTCCATGCTTCAAAAAAAAAAGGAAATGGAAAAGAAACCACACAACCAATGGAACGGTGGCTCAACGAACGTTACTGCAGTTAAAACTTGTCTGACCTCACACCTCGCGTAAGGGCGTAAGAGGGCAGCACTCTTCAGGTAGCCGGGAGGGAGGGGGTTGGGCTCCCAACGCCAGAGGCCTCAGTGCGCAGGTTCCTCCTCAGGGGACGGGGAGTTGGTCGCCAGTGCGCAGGCGTCCCCTTACATCCGGGTGCTGGCAGCGACTGGTTGCGGCGGGGTGGGACGAGGGGCGGGGCCAGTGGTTCATTGTGCGCAGCAGTGAGCGACTGGCTGGGATCTCGGCCCCGGCTCCAAGTTGGTGAAGCCGCCGCCGCCGCCCTCACCCTGCAGCTCAGGAGCTGCCTCCGCTGCGTTCTCCCTCTCTAAAATGGCCGCCACTGCCTCTGGTTCTTCCTCTGCCACCTCTGCAGCCTCGGGGCAGTCGGAGAGTAAGAAGATCAGCGACCTGCGGGTGATCGATCTCAAATCGGAGTTGAAGCGGCGGAACCTGGACATAAACGGGGTGAAAAACGTGCTAGTTTCCCGGCTCAAGCAGGTGAGGCCCGGCTGGGAACGCGAAGGAGAGGGGGCGGCGTCCTGCGCGGTTCTAGGCCGCGCCACCCGCCCTCTGCCCTTTTCTCTTAAGACGCTGCGGTTGGGTTTGCCTGAAGCTCCCCGAGCCCACAGGGATCTGTTTTTGGTGAGGGGGCTGCGGTGGGCGTTGCAGCGCCTCCCCTCCCCCCATCCGTATCCCCACGCCCAACCCCCACCCCGACCTGGGGCCACCGGGCTGCCTACTCCCCTCCCCCATCCCGCCTCGAGTTCGCTGGCGGGTTCTGGGCGCCGCTGCACCGGGCTTCGCAGCATCTACGCCGGGCGGCCGGCCGGGCTCTTCGGGGAAAGCTGGCGGTTTAAGAAGCCGCGAAGGGGCTTGTGCAAGAGGCGAGCGCATGGCGAGCTCCTGGTCCCAAAGGGGACAGGCACTTTTTGGGCTTTCAGTAAAGTTACAATGTTTGGCTCAAATGGCTCTCTTTACTTTAATGAAGTTGTTGGGGGGATAGCTGAACTCTATCTGACAGATAATCTATGCACGTAGAGGTCTACGTTTTCTTTGTAATATAGACTATGTTATATATTCTGAAATATACATTACTTTTAGTTACACCCTTAGAGATATAGATACACATCTTTTAATGTTTAGTATAGGTTATCTATGTGTATACGGAATATAGACAACAATACATTTTATATTACATATGTATTTCTTTTCATTTAGAGATCTACATATATAAATTTACTTAGACCTAGATGCATAGATTTATATCTAGAGAGGTCTATGTAAATAGAGATAGACTTAGTGTATAGAGATCTACAGAGACTTATGTATATAGAGAGCTACATAAATCTATGTAGAAAAATCTATATACACAGACTTATTTACATAGAGAGAGCTACGCAAATCTATGTATATAGGTGACTATATTTTTAATTCTCACATCCCATAATAACGGTTGGCCTTTCAACGGTTGAACCTCTCGTTTATTTCTGGGTATGTCGGGATTGTGGGGGAGGGGAAAAATTTCATCAGAAGAATAAAGGGAACACTTGTTATTAAATTTAAATGGCTCATGACATACAGTACTTAAGTAGAACTTAATTAGTTGTCCATATACTATTCCTCTGTTCCCACCCCCATGGGTCCAGTTAATATTTAATTGTCCCCCCTTTATTGTGATTCTTTAACATCAGTATGTTACAGTCTGATTTTGGTAATCATGTAATGAAGTTTTTTTGCAAGCGTGCTTTATTTACTCTTAAGTAGCTTGATTTCTTGAAGTAGGTTTTATGATAGGGCTGCTTACTTTAATATCTCGTATTTTCAAGAGACTTGAGATTTGTTCATCTTTTATCTCATCATTAAAATGTCAATTTAGATAAAATTTGAAATTTTAATTTTATTATTAAAACATCAATTTAAACAGAATTTGTATATTAACCTACCTTTCTAACATAGGCAATCGAAGAGGAAGGAGGTGATCCTGATAATATTGACCTGTCTTCCGGTGATACTTCCAAGAAAGCAGCAGCCAAAAGCAAAGGTTGTTAAAAGCTTTGAAAATGTGTGTGTTATATAACTTGTCTATGCTCTTGTGTTATTTGCCCTGTTTATGTAGTGCTCTGCTTTGCTATTTGCCATTGGCGTTCTGCCTTCTTAGATCATGAAAGACTTCATAGTAATGATTGCCAGAGTGGGGGTAACTTTAGTTTTGTACATAAGATTGATTTGACTCAACTTTGATCTAAAACTTGAACTTTATTATTATGTTATTAATCAAGATTCATCTTATCTGTGCCTCCCTAATATAAAAAAATGGGTAGGAGGAAAAAAGAGGGGAGAACAGGAAATTAACTAATTTGCTTTTTTAAAAATAAATTTTTTAGTTTATTTCTTATTGACAAATTCATTTTCACTGGATAAGCTGGTACCAGTTTAGTTATAATATTCCATATTAATAGAATTCAAATTAGTGTATATTCACTGTAATTAACAGTTTGGAACTGTTTGAGCTTCTCCTTCCCTTCATTTTTTTCTTTTTCTCAGTTATAACCAGAACTTGATTTTTTTGTAATTTTATCAAAATATTTCTGCAATGTAAGACTTCAAAGTGGGTTTGGGGAGGCTATCTCATTTAACTTTACTCATCTATACTTCAATAGAATTCCTGTTTTTCTTTAGCTTTTTCTTATGTTAAACTGGCTGTCCTCTTTAGCTTAACTAAGTTCCTAAAATTTATTGTTTGACTGTGTCAGTGAGTGCTTAATAAGGTTTCTTCCAGAACTTATGGCAAATTCTTTTAACCTTGATTAATTCCTTCTAGTCTAGTGCTATTTTGGAAATCCTGTAAATTACAAAGAAACATATACAGTAAAATAATTGCTAACTTAGGGATATTGGGATTTCAGATAGTTCAGATACTATTTTTGTGATGATTAAATAAAACTTTCTAGTTTTTTAGTTTTGGTTTTTGAGTTCCCATAAACAAAGAAGAAATTGGGCAAAAATCAGTGCCTAAATTACTGGCATTGATATTAAGAATTCCTTGAACATTTTTTCAATTTTGGGGCCTTTAATTCTCATGTGAACTACCTGACTACTTGTCAAGTCTTATGTTACCTGATAATTGATGCATTCTTTATTTTCCCTTCTTTCTCTCCCTTTCTGTCTTCATCACTCCCTCTTTCCCGCTCTCTCCATCTCTTAGGACTGAGTCTCCCTATCTCTTCCTGGCTGGAAGTGTAGCTACCATGCATAGGCCTGATCCTGCTATTGCTCACCTTGGAAACTTTGAGTTATGTTTTCTGATCTGAACTAGTTCTATCTTTAGGCAGCTTAGTGGCCCTGTGCTATTGGGAGCTTACCCTATTGGTGCTGAACTTGGTGTGGACCCCCCAAGATTGACTTTAGCATTACTGCTTCTAAGAACTGAGCTCAAGCCATCCTCCAGCTTCAGCCTCCTTATTAGTTGGGATTACAGGCATGCGCCACTTTGCCTGGCCTAGAGATTCTTAACCTGGGGCCATGAACTTCTTTTAAAAAAAAAAAAGTTCTGTTAACAGTATTTCAGTATAATTGATTTTTATAGTGATCATATGTATTTCATTTTATGTATTTTAAAACATTCTAAGAAGGGGTCCATGACAAAAGAGATTAAGAATCCTTTTGTTACTATCAGTTTTATAGTATATACATATACAAAAGCATTTCATTTAGCCAGAGGTCACTTATTTGATGACTTTAACTTTGGAACATGGATAGGAAAACACAAAAGATCTCAATCTGCAAAGTAATAACAGAGTTTTTATTTACATGAGTGCTTTCCATTATCTCATTTGATAATTAAAATCCTGTGAGGTAGGTTTGATTACTATCCCTATTTAATAGATGAAAAAAACAGATGGAAAAGGATTAAAAAGTGACTTGACCTGGGTCACATAGTAAATATCTGAAACAGGATTTGAGTTCTGGTTTCCCTGCTCCATTCACTATGCCAGTGATATGTCAAACTTAAAAAGAACAATATCCCTGTAGGCTACACACTGACTTTGAAAGCCAATAATTAACATCTATATCATATTGTATTTTTATTTTGTTAAACATTTCCCAGTTATATTTTCATCTGATTTGGTTCCCCTGGGAACTTTGCAGCCCAGAGGCTATGAGTTTTACATTTTTACACTACATCACTGGCTTTCTCACTTAGATGTGTGAGAAAAATACACCAAAGCTCAGGTTATTTACTCACAGGAAAGACTTTCCTGCCTTTGGAGCCTAGTTAATCTTACTTAAAATAGTTTTATTAATTGGGTAATCTTTATTTTTCCCAACCCATAGCAATTCAGAAGTGGGAAAGCTTGTGTTTTGAAAACAGCAGAAAGTGTCAGCGGAAAGCTAGGGAAAAGACAGAAACTCTCAAAAGATGGCAGCTTAAATTATGATAAACCATTTAGTGTAGAGGAAAACTGTTGCACACCTTAACAGTCTCAGAGAGCAACTGAACTAATAAGCATGTACAACTTTTCTTTAAAAAAAAACTCAATTAGGTTTTTGTTGAAGAAAGTCAGGAAATGTCTAATATATTTTTGTTTAGCTTTATGAGAAAGTGGGAATTAAAGGGACTGCATAATCTGTTGTCTGGGAAATTAACTTATTTGGAAAAGTTATTCTCATAATTAAATTTTTAAAGAAATCAATAATATATGCACTTAGTTCCCTTTTTGAGTCCTGTTTAACCATTCCTTTTTCAATCTAGAGATAAAATTTTATTTTTACTCAGCATGTTAATAGCCTCTATTTACAGGTCTAGGAGACTAGATTTTCTAGATTATTTCTCTTCACTTTTTACTTAACCTTTTTTACTCCAAAGACAGGTTAAAGGAAAACTTAAGTCTGGTGTGGCTTTACTGTAATCTAATGTAATGCTAATCAGACTCTATTCAATAGCTTTTTTTCTGATATTTTGATATTAAATTTCTTTGGGTACACATAACAATAACTTTCCCATTCTTTTGGCTTCTTAAACTTGCTGTTTAACTCCAGATGTAAGGAAAACAACTGCCAGGTTTTTGGAAATATTTAACGAATTACTATGCAAAGCACTATGCTAAGTACTAGGAATACTAGAAAAGCATAGATAGTCCCTGCTCTCAAGGACCACAAATTAATTTAATTAGTTCAATAACATTCAGAAGCATATCTTGATATTCTTGAGCCACCATTACGTACTTTGAACCTTAATATTTTACTTGATCGACTTGACTTTAAAATACATGAGCTAATTCTTGTTTATACTGACTAAGCCATCCCTTCATCTCTTGCCACATTGTTTCCTAGGGCTCTAAAAGTCCCTTTTCTCACCCTCCCCCTGCCCCCCAGTGAGATTAAATGATGTGACTGAAAGGCTGCCCATTGGTTATAGTCTTGTATGCCCTTTTATGATACTTCCTGTGCATAAGACATAATTGGTAATATTCTATATACACACTAAATATCTTTCTATTTTCCTTTGGATCGACTGAGAGACACTGACTTTGTCAAGAGTGGTTTTTAAAAAGCAAGGATGCCAGAACTAGGGTTATCAGAAAGAAAAGGAACATGTAAGATGTTCTGGAGGTAGAATCATCAAGACTTGGCAACTTACTGGCTTTGTGGAGTGAAGTAGCAGAAAGAGTCAACACTTACTCCAAGGTTGTTAACCTGGGTGACTGGGGCAGTGGTGAGATTCATGACAAAAATTTAAAACGTCGGGTTTTAGAGAAAAGATAATAAATTTTGTTCTTAATGTGTTGAGTTTGAGGTGCCCAACAGACATACAGTTGGAGATGTCTGATAGGCAGTTGGTACAGGAATGGAATTGGAACTAGCTGGGTAGGTTATCGCAGCTGTGTGCATAGCAATAATTGAACCCATAGCATCTAAAAAGAAAGAAGGAGGACTAGATCAGAGCCTTATGTTGCACATAGGTTTGGGGCATGGCATGGATGATAATCCAGCAAAGGAGACAGAATGCCCAGACAAGTAGGGGAACCAAGAAATACCCTTAAAAACCTCGGGATGAAAGAGCATTGCGAAACAGTGTCCCGTACAGCAGGACGTACCAAGAAGTCACAATCACAAAACCCAGGGAAGTGAAAGTATTGAGAAGAGTGCTCAGTGAGAATAAAGAGCATCAGGAAGGATGAATTGGGAAAAGAGAGTCAGACTTGGCAAGTAAGAGGTCCTTGGTAACTTTGGAGAGAGCAGTTTCAGTCGACAATTAAGTCAGAAACTAGGTTACTAGGGATTGAGACTTGAATTGAGTATCTTTTTGTAAAAGAAAAAACAAACTTGGCTATGAAGATGCAGTCTCTCTTGGTGCTTTATCTAATGCCATTAAACTTTGAATTTATATCACAGAGTATTCAGGCATATCGTTGATTTGAAGGATCTTCTTAGAAGATTCTTGGTAGAATTTTTTTCATTCCTGATCCTCTGTAATAGATATTGGAGAATAAGCCATGGTTTTGTTCTTATTTTTAAGTTTTCTGATTGCCTTTTGTTTACACAATGGTGTAAAAAAAATTTTCAGCAAAATCAGCTAACATAAACAATTGTATCTTACAATGTGTATTTCCGTCCACATCTCTAATCCTCCACCTTTAAGGTGTATCATCAGTTTCCTGGAACCACAATTACTCATCATAATTTGTTTGAGTTTAGCTACCTTTTAGTGTTTTATTTGTATTATTGTGAACCTCTCTCTTCTCTTGGTTCTGTTTTATTTGATCCAAACCATTTCATACAGATCTTCCCATGTGTTTCTGAATTTCTTATATTTGTATTCTATTACCTTCATATACCACAATGTGTTCACCTGTTCTCAATTAAGGGCACTCATTTTGTTTCCAGTTTTGTTTTTTGCTACAACAAACTGTGTTGCCATGAATATTTTGTTATTTATAGGACTTTTTTGTCATTGACCTTATTGAGGTATAGATGCTTAGTCGTATAGCATTGCTGAATCTAAGGGTAGAATTCCAGAATTAGTAGACCATTTTAACTGTAGCTCTCTTTGTGATCCCCTAGTGTATGCTCACCATGATTTTTGCAAGGTGAAAGAGGACCATGTGTAACATAAAATGGTGAATGTTGAGTACGCTATAAAATTCACCAATTTTAAATTTCTGGTTTTGTAAAAATATCCACATGAATGTGGCCAGTTTTCTCTAGGAATACATCATCTCCTTGGTTGTTGAGCAATTCACTTACATTTAGAATACAAATAGTTTGATGTGTATACATAATCTGAAAGATGTTTTGTTCTTATTCTCACCTTCTGTCTCTCTTCTTTGTTTTACTATGGGCACTTTTGAAACCAAAGGAGGCTATGAAGGCTTGAGTCTGTTTTTTGTGTATTTATCTACTATTTTCATGTGTCACCATAGCCAAAAAAATCAATCATACTGTCAGCCTTTCTGTATTTAGTTTAAGCTGACTAAGCTGGTCTCAGCAGGCACAGTCTTTGATTCCCCTTTAATGCTAGAACCATCCCTCTGTTAATTATCTCTGGTTTATCAGATAGATAGATAGATAGATGGATGGATGGATGGATGGATGGATGGATGGATGGATGTACTTGGTTGCTTGCATGCTGCCTCTTTTATATATGTATCTTTTTCAGCTTGACATAGAATCTGCTAGATGATGCCTATCCTTTGAGAACCCAGTCACTCTTCTGTACCTCTACTGTTGCAACAGCCTGCTGGTTATTTTCATCTTCCATTTACCTCTCATGTTGATTTTCCTAGTCAGACTGTTTCTGTCTTTTGGTCTCGCACACACATCCCCCCCATTCAGTAAACTCCAGTATTTTCCTGTTGCCTCCAAGATCAAATATAAAATTCTCTGACGCTGGGTATTTTCACAGGCTGTTGTTCCCCTTACTTCTCTTTACCTCCTCCTCCTCCTAGCTTCCTTCAAGTCTCAGCAAGGCTTTTACAAAAATTTTATGACAAACTTTTTGTGAACCTTCCAGATTGCTGCTCTTAAAAATTATTCCAATTACAGTTTCATCAGCAGTGGCATGTGTCTTAATGACTAAGTGGACCCTTAACATATGCCCAGTAATTTGAATGAAAAAGAATATAGCACTGAGTTTTGCCTTGAATCCACAAAATCAATTAATTCTTTGATTTCATCCACAAATCTTCCATGTGTTCTGGAGAACTATAATCCAAGTCCAAGCATCCCTTCGCCTCCATGTGTATGTATGTCTTATTCATTTACCTTTCTATAGTAAGTTGCTAATTGTGTGACATTGGAGTTAGAGAACAGGCCATGATGTATATAGGATAGAATTTAGATTTTTTCCTTCATTTTGAGAGGAAAAGAAAACTCCATGTGCCCTTGTTCCCACACCCCTTCCTGATTCATGAAGTACTCGATGCATGGATTCACACTTTATACCTTGGAATTCTGTGTGACTCTTCCCTCTTTCTGAGACATGCTGTGCTTGAACCCTTGTCTGTTCTCCTTTCTTTGGCACCACCTGCATAGAATGCAGGTTTCTTTCAGTGTTTCCGTTAATCCTTAATGCCGCTGTGCTACTTCATGGAGAAGACTCTGGTTCTCTGAGAATATCTTCCCTCCCATTCCTAACTCTCTGTATCTTCAGCCGTTCTTCCCTTTTGATCTCAGAGAAGATGATCCTTTTGCTAGGACTTCTTTCCCATCTGCCATTTGTCACCACACCACAAAGTTGCTGGAGCTGGGAAAGACCTTGGAGTCCATCTAATCAGCTGCTCTCATTTTGCAGGTGGGAAACTGAAGCCCAGGATAGTTAAATGATTTGTACAAGGTCACACAGATAGTAAACCTCAAAGAAGAGTGGGCCTTAAACTAAAACCAGGGGCCACACTACATTAAGAATATTTTATAGTGTTAAAACCTAAACAGGAAATTACAAGTACACCCTGAAATAGAAAAGCCTTTACATAGACCAAATTTCATAAGTTTCAATATTTTACTGTTTTATTTGAATCTATTTAAAGGCAGTAAAGTGGATTGCTCCCTCAATCTTTTGGTATTGTCCAAATCTTTCTCCCTGTTCTTACTTTACTTCCCTCTCCAGTCTTGATCAGCTGTTTTGTAAGTATATTTGTCTTACACCCTTGAATCCCTCACTCCTTAATCCTCTTCATTTCTACTCTTCCAGCTCAGGGTTGTACAACATCCTATTCGTGTTCCTGCTCTTAAACATTTGATAAATAGGTCCACTGAGAACATAAACTCATTGCCACATTAAAGAATCATTTCTTGATTACTAACAGATTCCTCATGTTGGTTATTCCAATCTGTGTTTTTGCTTATTTCTGCTTTACTTTTTGCAGCATGATAACAATACTTACTGATTCTCTGGTAATTGGAAAGCACTATATACGTTATTTGTTCCTTGTGGCCCTGGGAGGGTAGTTACAGATATCTCTATTTTACAGATTAGAAAACTAAGGCTTAATTTCTATGACTTGTCCATTGTCATACAACTAGTATCAGAGGTGGATTTTGAATACAGACCTTGACTGACTTCATAGTCTAGCACTGTTTCCACTAATGCAGTCTCTGCTACATGACTGTAAAAAATCATGCTATTTGAGAATTTCTTAAGCATTTTTCTTCCATTCTTTGTTTTTTCAATCTTTACTCATCTCCTTCTTCCTTCTTGCGTCAGAGAATGGGATGACATCTGCCCTTGCCAAACCTTAGTCCTTAAGCTTATCATTCATTCCTCACTCCTCCCTGGCCTTGCTTCATCAATCATTTTCTCTTGAAAGACTAAAGATGTATATTCACTGTATTGATTCTCCATGTCCTGCAAATATGTTTCAAAATCTCTTTAAAAATACATTTTCATATTTAAGTCACCTATATTTCCCGATATATTTCTTCACCTCCTCCCAGAATCATCCCCTATAACAAAGAATAATGAAAAAATTTTCAGCAAAACTAACCAATGTCAGAAGTCTTATGTAGAGATCTACACCCATACTTCCATACCCATAATACGTTGACAAAGACAGAGAAAGAGGAGCAGGGAAGGTGGTACTTTATATTTCTTTTCTAGGTCCAAGTTTATCATAATTTTTGCAACATTCAGTTTTATTTGTTCTGCTCTTTCATTTAACTTGTGGTCATTGTGTGTATTTTCCTGACTCTTTCATTTTCATATTCCCATGCTGCTCTGTATTTACTATTCATTATGTTTCTTGTTGATTGTTTTTATGCTCAAATGGTGATAACACTAGTAGCTAGCCCAGTTTGATTTTTTTCTGTTAGGTAAGAAACAAGAAGCAGACGAACTAAGTGGAGATGCTTCAGTGGAAGATGATACATTTGTCAAGGTAAAGTTTCAAATACTAAGCTTGAGTAGTTAATTTCTCTCCCTGAATAGGACCAAGGGCTCAAGGGTTGAGTGTCATTTTAAGGAAAGAAGAGCTGTTACTGTGTTTATAATCAAAGACAGGTTACTCATTTCATGCATTAGAGACAAAGTTGCTGATAAAACGCTACTATCATGCATCTTACATAAAGTATCTCCTTTGATTTTTACAATATTGTCACAGATAGTATGCTATTTGATCATCACAGCAGTATTGTGAGTTAAAATGAGCAAACATTATTTTCCACATTTTAAACATGAATTAATTTTGCCTTAGATTAAGTATAGCTAGCTAGTAAGTGTAGAGTGGAGCATTACATATTTCGTTTACACGTTGAAAGTTTCCATTGTAAAGAGCCTCTTTTCTTTAAAGTGAGCTTTCCCTGAACAGAATAAAGACAAGCTTCAGAACTAATAAGCCAGGAAACTATTTCACATGTTTTCTTAGCCTCTAGAAAGTACCCCTTTTTATACCTCCTAGGATCCATTCTGGGAGGCACCCATATACAGAGAAGGGCATATGTGGAGCTGATTGATAGTTCTCAGAACATTTTAAAGGTTGAAGTTTCTTTGCTCTCCTCTCATTTCCCTATATGCTTCCAGCTCCTCTCATACTTCCTGGTACCAGTGTTCTTTCAAGGGCTAGTTGCCCTTGAGTTAATCAGGTTCTTCCCTCTCCCTTGGCCCTCTCTGTAAGTATGCTACATTAGGGCATTTCAACTAGGAGAGTAATTAAGAAGTGAATTATTTCCCTCTCCCCAAATGAATTTGATGCAATTTCAGGTCTTCTGGGGAAACTTCCCCCTTCCTTGCAGGGGTGATTTTTTTCTTAAAGCAGCATTATGTCTAAATTTTAGAAGAAGAAAGAAATAAACTCTATGCTTCTCCCAGACCCAGTCTCCCCCAACTATCTTGGACAAGATAAACCACACTTCTAGGTAAATAACCTAGCTTGTGCACAGGAATTTGGATCTTCCATTCCTGAGCGAAGGGTACCTGTGGCCCAGCTTGTCTGTATCTGGGTCCCAGAAACTCTCTTATTTCCTCTTCCTTTCACATAAAAGTACAACAGATTCACAAAGATATACTAGAGATGCTGGGTCCCTTCTTCAAGAGTGATGCCCCATCCACTGCCCCACTTTCCTTTCCTGAACATGTCACCCCCTGCTGGAACTAGAAATCTTTAGGACAGCTTCCTGATTCATCTGGTATCCGTTTCCACTTGCCCCCCTTTAACTTGTTTATATCAAAGTAGTGTTAATTGCAGTAATTTATGGGAAATGCTAAGGATTTGGTATTTATGCTAAATTCTATATAGCACATTTATTATACATTATCATTAATTATGTCAGATTAACTGTTTTATTTGCAACACTAAACTGTTTCATATATGCTCAGTCTTCATAGTTTGTTCAATAGCATGGTCATCCACTCACAACATAAGAAGAGGGAACGTTGTTTGTGAACATGTATTGAAAGAGGTAACCATGTCCCAAACCAAAATGGTTGAGATTAATTGATACAATCTGCCATGCAGTGAACTCTTGTAATCAGTTACCACATTTTCTCAAAGCTGAGATTTGCAAGTGGTTTGTGAGAGTGAATTTTGAAGTATAGCTTGTGGGAATGGTGAGATTTATTTTCTGTGAAATCATATCTTTTGTACAGCACCTAAAATGTGGCTTGGGAATTATGTAATAATTTTTTGGAAGTTCAGAACACCTTTAAAAGCAATTTAAATTTTGTCCTTCCACAAAAATGGGAGACTTGTTGCCAAAACACATAACTTTGGATAATAATGCCTGTCATTTTACAAAGTGCAGTTGATTGATAAATTTAAAATGTTTGAAGATTGTTTCTGGAATAAAACAAGTGTCAATTCAGAATTTTGGGGGGAGGGGAGGCATACTGTTAAAAGAATAGGTTAGAAAATTATCCTTTTTTAAAAAAAAAAAGTAAGGTAGTCAGTGGTATTCAAGCTAATGGCTTTGGTTGTACCAAATGTTCTTGACATTAAAAGGAAAGTGAATCAGAGAATCAAGAGACCAGTGATCCAGATGGAAATGATGAACTGAAGGACTCTGAAGAATTTACTGAAAATGACGAAGAAAATAATAATTCCAAGGACTTGTCTACTGCTGAACAGCATAAAAAAGATCATGAACTAAAACAAACAGAAGCAATACAAGGCAAAGAAAAAGACCTTGAAAATCAGGTATTTTACCACCTTTGTTAATTATCCTTCAAACTACTCCTCCTCTCCCCTTTGTCAAGTTACAAGGACATAATTATTTTTGTAGTCAATTGTGTATAGTAATGTTTGGCCTCCAAATGTTTAATCACACATTTAACATTTAATTGATTTAATATTTAATCAGAGCTATCATATTGAAGCTATTCCAAATTTTGATTTTGGAAGTAATTGAACTTGGAACGAACTTTGAAATCTGTTGATATTATTAAAAGTTACTTTTCTGTCTCCTTAAAGGAGCTTAAGGAGAATTTTTTTGATTCTCTGGTATGTTAAGTAACATGTCACTTCTGTAGTGAAAGGAGCCTGAGTTATTGTTAAGTGTTGATTTAGTACCTACTGTGTCATAGATGTGCTATAGAAAACATATGATATGAATATACTATTTTCAGATCACTAAAATCATTTTCACATCACCCAACTACTTTATTCAGACAAATTTGTAATTCCATTTTAACTTAGGAAAATGAAGGTCAAGAAGGTGAAGAAGATACCTTTCTTACAGTCCCAGTAAGTTTAATATTGTTTTATTGACTTTATGGGAGTAAAGGCATATCAAAGTGGCCTTAGTTTGGCCTCAAAATTCTGTTATGCGTAAAACTTTCTTAACTTTAATGTTGATTTGGTCTCATAGTATATATTATTTCAGTTGCTACAAAAATGACTAAGAATTACTGAATCCATAGAAAGATTTGTCCCATTTTCTTAAGGAGCATAAATGAAACTATCGTTTCTACTCTGAAACACTTGCCTCTTGACTCAGTGATTTTTAGCCTTTCTGAAACTGATGCTCTGTTGTTTAGTATCTATGCTTCTTAAATTTTGAAAATTATCCTTAAGAAGTATTGTGTATATGGTTTGGGCTTTTTAGAAATTTAATTATGGGAATTTTATAACACTCTAGGGGAGTTTATTTTTTAATATAAATTTTATTTCCGTCAGATGTCTAGAAACTTGAGCACAAAAGAGTTGAGTTCATATCCTGATTCTGTTTCTTACTGCCAGTTTGACCTGTCCAGGCATGTACTTCATCATCTAGGAATGAAGTGGATGGATGATACCATCTCTTGATTGTATAAAATGTCATGATTCAGTCTTTCTATAGAAAAGGCTTGTTTTGGTTAGAGTAGTTTCATCTAACAGTGGAAAGTTGTCTCTGACAGCAAGCTCAGTAGAAGGTTCCAGTTTCATTACAAGGTGAATGTGAGCTTGCCAAAATACTATGTTAAGGATGTACTTTCCTTGGGGCAGAAAGTCTTCTGCTAAATAATTAGTATTTTATTCTCTGTGATTCATCGGATTGAGTCAGTAATCTAATAATCCAGGCCTTTTGGACAAGCCTTTCGTAAAATCCCTCTTAAAAGGTTGAATTTATATTGTCTTGTTGCCTTTAGAGTTCATGTCTTTCAAATATTCTCCATTGGCTAACCCTTCAACCTTGAAGGGATTTGAGTTTTTTTAAATATGCACATTACATGGCTTTTAAAGTGACTCAAAAAACAATTCCAGAAGATTATTTCCAAACCTGTTTTGAGCAGTGCAGCTCTCAAGACCATTTTAAAAGTAGAAACTGGATATTTTTAGCTAATAATTGAAAATTTTTAAAACTGTATTCTATAGTTAAATTCACCATTCCACAAATAAGTCATGCATATTTTTTCCTTTATGATAGTACCTCTGCCTAGGAGGAATCTTTTTAGCAGAATTAACATCTGACATAATTCGGTCAATCATTTGGAAAGTCTAGTCCTGTTTCCCAGGTGGCCCGCCCCCCCCCCCCCCCCCCCCCCCCCATAAAAACAAGCTTTGCTGTATGTTTTTGCTTACATATCCATAAATCTTACTTGGACTAATTTTCCTCGCAATAATCTCTCCTTTGAACTATCTCTAGCTCTTATAGCTAGAACCATACAATACAATAGTTGCAGAGCATTCGTTCTATTTTCTCAATTAGCATGCAAATTCCTCTGGGGCAAATGGATACAGTAGTGGTAGATATTTAGTAGACTATTAAAAAGAACTTGATTTTTATATTTTTAAACCCAGCCTTCAATGTGTAATGTCTAAATATATTAGATCATGGATCCCCATGCTTTCTAGAAGAGGACCTACCTTTTCATTTTCTTGTGAGGAAGGAAGATCTCCCTTGCCTTTTCTTATTAGGGTACAGTGACTTCCACACAGTCAGCCTGTAAGAGAGTTCTTAGTAGGTGTTTAGGAGATGCTTTTTAACAATAGCAGAAAATAATTTTTTACTTCAGTTTGCTGATAGACTGCTTGTATCTTTCACAGCCTCCAGAACACAGGGTAAAAAAATGACATGCCAGTAGCAGAGGCTTTGTATATGACCTTTAGTCTGTGGCTAGATATTTGTAAACCTGGGTTCATGATAACATAAGACAAAATTAATGTGATAGAGTGAGGTATATGGTTTATTGTTTATATTTTTAATTAGCATTTCTAATTTAAACTCCCTTGAGTTTGGCATAACTAATGCTCTCTGGGTTACTTAGTAGGGTAGGTATGGATGAGAAAGGTAGAGCTATGAATTCATGTCTTCCGTTGGCCACAGAGGAACATAAATCAGATTGATTTGTCATTTTGATTTAGTGTTTTATTTTTCCCCAGTGACATGTAAAAACAATTAGCATTTGGTTTTAAAACTTTTGAGTTCCAAATTCTCTCCTTTCCTCCTTTCCCATGTGCCCCCACCCCCATTGAGAAGGCAAGTAATTCAGTACACATCGTACACTTCCGTATTACTCATGTTGTGAAAGAAACATGGACCAAAAAAAATCTAAAGAAAAATAAGTATGCTTTAGTTGGTATTCAGACATCATCAGTTCTTTCTCTGGGAATGGATAGCATTTTTCATCATAATTCCTTCAGCGTCGTTTTGGATCATTGTATTGCTGGGAATAGCTAAGTCATTCACAGCTGATCATCTTACAATATTGCTGTTACTTTGTACACAGTACATTTCACTTTGCATCAGCCTGTGCAAGTCGTTCTAGGTTTTTCTGAGAGCATCCTGCTCATCCTTTCTTATGGTACAATAATATTCCATAATAATCACATACCACAACTTGTTCAGCCATTCCCCAATTGATGAGCATCTCCACAATTTCTCATTCTTTGCCTCCAGAAAAGAGCTGCTATAAATATTTTTGTACATATAGATCTTTTTCCTTTTTTTTTTTTTAAATCTCTTCTGGAATACAGACCTAACAGTGATATTGCTAGGTCAAAAGGTATGCATGGTTTTATAGCCCTTTGGGCATACTTCCAAATTCCTCTGCAGAGTGGTTGTCAGTTCACAACTTCACCAACAGTGCATTAATGTCTTATCTTTCCTACATCCCCTCCAACATTTGTCATTTACCTTTTCTGTCCTATTAGCCAATTTAATAGGTATGAGGTAGCACCACAGAATTATTTTAATTTGCATTTCTCCAATCAGTAATGAGAATATTTTTTCATATACTTATAGATAACTTTGATTACTTCATCTGAAAACTGATCATATCCTTTGATCTTTTATCACTTGGAGAATGGCTCTTATTTTTATAAATTTGATTCCATTCTCTGTATATTTGAGCAATGAGGCCTTTATCAGAGAAACTTGTTTCAAAAATTTTTTTGCAGTTACTATTGCTAACTGTATTTCCCTCCATCCTATCCCCCCATCCTTGTTTATTCTATTCTCTTTCTCCTTTCACCCTGTCTGTCAAAGGTGTTTTGCTTCTGACTACCCCCTCCCCCAATCTGATTTATCATTCTGCGGATGTATTGGGTCTCTATAAGACAGATGAGAGAATGGTTAAGTACATTGTCAATAGAAAAACCATTAAAGTGCCTAGCCTGCTTGCTTAGGGTGGATCAAGTGTTGTTTAAATATGTAAAGATAACTATGTGCTGTCTTCATATATTAAATTTTATTTTGTTTGCAGAAGTACTTAATTAAAATAATAGTTTGTTACTAAATCATTCGTTATTAAAGGTATGATTGCCATAAACTGATACTTGTCAGATATTTGTGTATATAACCAAAGCAGGCATATTTTTCATTGTCTTGGTTAATTATTTAACTTACGTCATATATTTAGGGCCTTTGTGACTTTATATAGTGGATTTGTTCTGAACTAATCTCAAAGTCAGAAAGACTTTGGATTTTCAGTGCCTGCTTTCTACATACAGTAGCTTTGTGATCCTGGGCAAATCACTTACTTCCTTCAAGTTGCAGGACATGGTTTATTTGCATAGGATCTTAAATATAGAACTAGAAGAAGCCATAAAAATGATCTAATTTAACCTCTTCTAGCTGTATTACTTTGCCTGTGATTTGAAATTAGGCTTTTCTACTTCCAAATCCAGTACTCTTCACTACAACCCAAGAAGGAATTTCTTTCTGGGAGTTTGTTCTCCAGTGATTTTTTTTGTTTGTTTAAATTTTAGAGCTAGGCTAACTAGTATTGGTTAAAAGAATATTATATTGACTGTTGCTTTGAACCTGTTAGCACATTTTCTTCAACAGCTCCATTTCCTTTAGTTTTACACTAATTGCATTACTTTTTTTGTGATTCTTGATCAATCTGTAACTGAGTAATTTATTTTCGGCATTTTTAGTTAATTTACTTTTCAGATAACAAATGTGATTCAGTCACCTAAATGTAATTTTTAAACTGTCAGTGAAATCTTGGCATGTTTTAACAATTTAGAATAGTTAACTGTGCTGTGAATTAATATTTGTACCATTAATACCTATATCCATGTGTAGATTTCCTGAATAGCATTATGCACAGCAGCATTTTTTCTTATTGGGTAGCTTCCTGTAGCACCCATTCAAATATCAGTTTGAAATAAAAATGAGCTTTCATAAGTAGGTTGAGGTAAGATGTGCTTCAAATACTATGATGCATATTAAATAAAAACTATTTTGGCTTTTGTGTTCCCTGCTATCCTTTTTTTTTGTGTGAATGCTTTTAGAGTTTAGTGTTTTTATAATTTTACATCTAACCTTTGAGGTCAAGTAAAAGGCATCTGTCTGGTTTTGATTTTGTCCTTTGCAGGATCCTTACAGGCCCATGAAAACAAGACAGCCCTTTGGGTTAAGCTCTTTGATACCATTCTGAACATTGTAACCTTAAAGTAACCTTTGCACTGTAGAATTGTAGGAAGAAAATATTTCAACAACAACTACAGTTTATTCTCAAAGAAATTATTCCCTTATCTGAAGTTAATTATGAACATTATTTGAATTATTGAAATGTCCTTGAGTGTGTAGTACCTTTCTCTTCCAAATAAGGTATACTTGCAACAGGCTGCATTTATTTTAATGGAGCATAGATGAAGCAGAATACTTCACAAAACTTGGCATTTCTTGTTTATAAGGTACTAGTTTATGAACTTGACATAGTTGAGGTTGTTACTGAAGTTATTAATATTTAATTTGATTATTTTTTTTTCAATTTTAGGATGGTGAAGAAGAAGAAAGGGAAAAAGGTATGTTTGAAGTTAAATAGAGTTAAAGGGTTGCAGAGATTCTGAAAATGGAAAATTAGGAGGAAGTGATTAAAGAATTCTTGACTTGAACCTTAACTTTTAAAATGGGTTTGTCTTATGGTAATTTGGTGAATTAAGTAGAGCATATTAACCAATTTTTTTCATCTTTATTTTTTAAAAAATATTTTAAGATTTCTTTTAGCTAAATAGTACATATCAGTTACTGTGGTGGATATATCACTAAATGTGCATTTCATTAAGCCAATTTTAATCCTATTAAAAAAATTTTAAATCATTTCTAGCGGACGGTAAGTTGATGCACATAACCTATACTGCAGTAACTCATACGTGCTCCCGGATCCCTAGTATATGATTATATTTGAATTTTACACCTAGTCCTGAAAATGGATCACCATCAAAATTTGGTTTTCATTTGCTGCTGCTTGGAAATGGCAGTGTGCTTTGCTTAGAGAGTAGCTTTTCAGAAACTTCCATGCAGAGCCTTCTGAGAGAGTTTCAGTGGCTTAAAAGAACCATCTGATGAAACCACAAGTACAGCCACCACAGGATGCCACTCATCTGGTCATCAAGAGGTTTTAGAAGACTTCTTGGATAGAATTCAAAGGATTCTACATACTTTGGACTAGAAAGGACATGGAACAGTGTTTTAAGCAAGGCAGCCTGATAAAGCATTGAAGTTATCGAGTAAAGCTGCAGACTGAAAATGTTTACCAGGGACCATATACCTGAATGAAGTCTTTCTGTTTTGGGGAGTGCAAGAAAGAAACCATTGAACGTGATAATTGTGGGACTGACTGAACATTGCTGAATATCTGTGAAGTGAGGAGGAAGACTGAAAATAGCCATTTTACTCTGAACATTTGGAGACATTCATCTTGGGAGCCTTCTACAGCATCTTTGTGTATGATTCTGGACTGCACCAGTCAACAGCTGAATTGGAAGACTGAAAAGACAGGACCCTGAAATACTTTGCCCAATTTTGACCCTTATCTTAGACTGTAAACTTTTTCAAGGAGTCATGATGCTGCGTAGTCCTGAAGGTCATGAAGTCTTAATCTATGATGTCTCGAACATTGAATAGTCAGTCTGTACGTTTAAAATTCTTATGGAGGAAATACTTCGATATGGCATTAAGAAGCAGGTTCTTAGAATTCTAAGAAGCAGATGTGAAGAACCGGTATCTCCTGGATGGAACCATTTTCTCACTATTGTTGTTTGATGGTATTTGTATGTAGAAAATTTTATTTTTTCTCATGAAGAATGAGTGATCCTGGGTAAAGGATTGTTTGTGTTAATACCCTTGTGTTTTTTTCTTACCTTCCATCAGTGCTAATAATTTGTATTTTCTAGGTCCTAATCTAGCTTATGAATATGAAATTGTTTAAACTTCTTGTTTTGCCATATTTATTCCTGTTAAATCCTCTTAGATATAGCAGGTTCTGGTGATGGTACACAAGAAGTATCTAAACCTCTTCCTTCAGAAGAGAACCTAGCTGAGGCTGATCAGACAGCTCATGAAGAGATGGAAGGTAACACGTCTGTGAAAGAAGCTGAGGATGACAACATTTCGGTCACAATCCAGGCTGAAGATGCCATCACTCTGGATTTTGATGGTGATGACCTCCTAGAAACAGGTAAAAATGTGAAAATTACAGATTCTGAAGCAAGTAAGCCAAAAGATGGGCAGGATGCCATTGCACAGAGCCTGGAGAAGGAAAGCAAAGATTATGAGATGAACGAGAGCCATAAAGATGGTAAGAAGGAAGACGGCGTGAAGGGTGATGCTGTCGAGAAGGAAGCCAGAGAAAGTTCTAAGAAAGCAGAATCTGGAGACAAAGAAAAGGATACTTTGAAGAAAGGGCCCTCGTCTACTGGGGCCTCTGGTCAAGCAAAGAGGTTTGTTTTTCTATGTCAGTTCTTTACGATACTGAGTTCCAGCATTCAATAAGATCACTCTACATTAAGGGGGTAGCATCAAGAACCTTGTACAGTAATTAGTATCTTATGATCCTGCCTATAATTTTTTGAACGTCATAAGTTACTTTTTAAAAAAAAAATTCAAGATCTTCGTATATACAGTTTGTCCTACTGATTGCATTGTCGAATTGTCAGCATTTATTTGTGTTTTTTTTTTTCAAATTGACGAGTTTTTTGTGTTTTATTTTTAAAATCCTTGTGATGATGGTAATGAACAGCTATCAGTTCTAAGAACACAAAATGAAGTCAAGTCCCATTCCTGAAATCTGGAGAAGATGGCCATATATCCACTGAATAGAATTGTCAGAAAATCTAGATCTTCAGGCATCTTGGGGAAAATCAGTGCAAGAATCCCAAGGGAGTCATTTGTTCAAATAACCCAATCCAGCCCTTTGGAATTGTTAATTTGTATCAATAGCAGTAGTTTGAAATGCAGTGCGTAGCAAGTAGTTCAGTTTTTTCAACTTTTTTCTGGTGATTTGCTTCTTTAGCTCTTCAAAGGAATCTAAAGAAAGCAAGACATCATCTAAGGATGACAAAGGTAATGACTCTTATCATTTTATTGGCAGTATGGCACATTTTCCAGAGTTAATAATTCCATGACAATTCCTATTATAATTGAAATCCGCTGTATTTCCAATGTCAGGAACCTTCAAACAGTATGTGGGCTTTTGCAGTATCTCCTATCTTTTAATTGTTTTACCCATTTTTTTATAACACTATTAGATTCATAGTAGTTACATATAAAGCATTCGATTGTTAGAAGCAGTGCATGTCAGCCTCAGATATTGGGAAGTGGGTGTCATTACATACAGAATTCAATAACTTAAATGTATACTTGTTAGGAAAAGCTTAGATACATTACCACTTCAAAAGTGGTGTAAAGTAAATTAAGTCTCTTCTGTTCTTGCTTTGGAATATTTAAAGAAAACATTTCTGCCCCATCTTTTCCTATCCTTTTCTCAATCCTTGTGTTAACGCTACATAAAGAGACATTAAAATACTTTAGAATTCTCAAAATTAAATCCGTTTTTTGTAAGCTTGGACTTTTTCTTAAAAACATGGCTTAAAGTCTTTATGGAACATTAGGTCTGAGTCTTCTAAATTTCTTTTTTTTTTCCTTGTTGAGAGTGTTTCATACAAAAAATGTAGAAATTGAATAATTTTTTTTTAGTGAAATCTAAGGCTTTGTTTTATTAAATCATGTTACCTAATGCTCATGAATTACATCCTTTACATAAAACACTCCATTTTGAGAAGAATTTAAGGAGGCCCCAGTCCTGAACATCTGCCTTTAAGTCATGATAGTTGGTGTTCATAATGATGATATTGAAACATTTGAAAATCTTAAAAGCATCTTTTTGATAATTAGTAAAAACTGCTTAGTTTGTAAAATTCAACAAAACACAGCACCAAAAATTAACGATATTAAAATGAGTGTTGTTTATTTTTATGTATTCCTGCATAGTGGCTCCATTGTTGACAATAGTTGATTAGCCACAATTTTTCACTGCTACTGCTCCACTTATGATTGTTGTGTTGCCCTTTCTGTATCATATTTGAAGAAGCATAGAAGGGTGACGGAAGTATTCTATTTCCCTGGGCATTGCATTCAAATCTAGCAAATGATCATTTGAATATAAGGAAGCCACTAAAATATTCCCTTGTAAATTATTGTATTGACTTACAATTTAATACCTAGGATGTATACAATACTTTAAATTTAAAAAATTAACAAACATCTCATGTAATCCTCATGAGAACCCTGTGAGGTAGGTGCTATTATTTTCATCCCATTTTACAGATGGGGAAACTGAATCCCAAAATAGTTAAGTGATTTGCCGGAGGGGGGGGGAGGGAGTCACAGCTAGTAAATGTCTGAAGCTGCATTTGCACTCAGGTCTTCCCTACTCCAGATTAATGCTCTTATCAACTATGACACCCAGCTATCTTTAGTCACTTGTCCAAGAGATTACATATAGTATTTTATTATGTTAGAAACTTGGCAGTCCAAAAGATGCTTTCTCTCAAACCTCAGAGCCATTTTTCTTCAGTTAACACCCATTTTCTCTTATCCAGAGTAGTACTGGAGATTAGTTGATAGCTAAATTTCGTTATTACCCATTTACTTGGTAAAAATCTCTTAAATTATCCATTAGCTCTCCCATTCTACATATTTAGTCTTCACAGGAGAGATGCAGTCAATATTTACTTTTTTTTCCTATTCTACTTTTACTTACATGTTGGTAGAGTAGGAAGTGGGTAACAGTTTACGTTCATATTTTCTGGAATAATATCGTTTAGGGTTTTGTTTTTTTCTGAAGATAGCAAAATACATGACTTTTAAATTGCCAGGTTGTTTACATTTTGTGACTTACCTCTCCCTCTCCTTCCCTGCAATGGAATTTTTATGTTTATGAATTGTGGTTTGGAGACACGTGGCCATCTTGCCTTTTATAAATTAAGACAGTGCATATCTCTCATGCATACATACACAATTTTCATTACCATACTAAAGCATTTGATATGAAATCTGTTTCAGGAAGTACAAGTAGCACTAGTGGCAGCAGTGGAAGCTCAACTAGAAATCTCTGGGTTAGTGGACTTTCTTCTAATACCAAAGCAGCTGATTTGAAGAATCTCTTTGGCAAATATGGAAAGGTATTCTTTCACCAATTTAAGCACATATTTCTGGTGTGTATTTACACTCAGTAAGCGTAATAGATAGATACGCACACAGGAATGTTAAATTGGAATGACATCTTTCAGAGCAGTACATTTCAGAATAATTATTAAACTATTACAAATCAAATGACTGTCATTGGACATAATTGTTAAGCTGTTTTGTACTGGTGTTCAGGGCACTGTTCTGGTGATTAAGTGAGCTCAGAAGTTACTTTTAATTTCATTGTAATTTGGTGGAGTTTAATACTTAATAATTGCCTGCCTAGTCCTTTTGGTAAATTAGAATAGCTGAAAAGAATTACTAGTATTGACTAGTTTTAAGTAATTATATCGTAGTGACCTATTGAGATAGATGTCAACTCCTTATAAACTGAGCTTGGGAAACTTAGTATGGTCTCAGAACCAAGTTTCATCTACATTTATGACAAGAGTTGTGAAGAGCTAGTGTAATTGACTTTTCAAAAATGCTTATCATTTCCCTTAAGTTTATAAGCTAACCCTTTTCCGTGCTAAATGAGATATGATGTGCAAATCTTTTCTAAGTGGAAATTTTGGGATTTAGTTAGTTGAAATTGAGAAAATTTCAAGAATACTTATGTTTAAAATGTGTTTTTCATAACTAGTCGTCTTTAGCCTTTTAAAAATAAAGCCTAGAGAATTATATTTTTTTTCCAAAGCAGATGTTGCTTAAATTGAAAACTGTATCGTCACATGAGATACTGACATAAATTGAATGTAGCTAGTAATTCGCATCTTCCAACCACAAGACCATTTTAAAGTTTTTTGGTGGGGTTTTTTTCCCCTTGGGGGCCCTTACGAGCATAGTCAATAGGAGAAATTCTAAGAAATTCAAGGATATATTCAAGGATACTGTTAATTTGATTAGGAGTCGCTTTGGGACTAATAGTTGTTGAAGTTAGTGTATAACTACCAGTAATATTCCAAGATCTTTTCCTAATACCAATAGATTTTTTTCTTTTATTTAAAATTATATGAATCTTCTGTACACTATGATTATAGAACCTGTAAGTTCTCTTTTGTGGCTTCCAATTGAGTTGATCTGTTTTTCAGGTAATCTGGAGGTAATTACATTTTTAGTGCTTCTAATACCATGGCTTTAGGGATATAAAAATGTAGTTTAAATTTTATTTTTTTAAAAAAGTATTCCTTGTTATGGATAGAAATATTTATTAACGCCCAAGGAACATTTAGACTTCAGTATTTGGTTGCTAGAACCCCAGGAATATTTCTAAGTTTTGTTATGAAAAATGACAGCTTCATCTCAAAATACCTGGCTAAAACTCAGTGCTTTGTGACTCATATACTTCTTAAGTATGCTTTTTTTCCAACCTACCATACCACCTATCAGTGTTTTTTTGGTTTTTTTTTTTAATCTCCCTCTTCTAAATCCATATGATCTCCTGATAGTTATTTTCCACTTCCCATCCAGTCGGAGGCCACATCCTTAGGTCCCCTGATAGAACAAGTTTTATCTCTGTTTTCACTGCTGTGTATATCATGAATAAATCCTTAGAGAAGAAAGTCAAGAGGCACTACTGACTTTAGCAAGCACCTAATAACCTGACAAAAATAAAATGGATTATATCTTAGCAGATCTAGAAACGACTGATTGTTGATGACATGAGGTGTTTATGTAGCTCAATGTGCAGCATCAGTTTATTAAGCGTTTAGGTCAAAATCAGTACCAAATTAGAAGAAAGAACTTAGTCAACTTCAATCTGTTTTTGAATGCAAGATACCAAAAAGAAGAAATGGATAAAAAAAAACAAACATTGACTCTCCTGACATCATTTCCTAATGAAGTCTAACAGGTGTAAATCAGCTATTACAAAAAGTAATAAAGAACCATAGAAAACTGACTTAGACAGCAAACATTTTATCTCTTTAAACCCAAGAAATAAGGTATTCAGTGGCCAAACTTTTAATATATAAACTTATTTGTAAAATCTTTGTAAGGCAGATAGTTGAAAATTACATTACTATCTATCTGATAACAGTGAAAAGTAGTTAGAAGAGAAAACTAGCTTTTATAGACCTTGAGACCCTATTAAATCAATTCATCCCAAGAGTATTTAGGGGTGAAACTAAAAGGACGATTTTAGGAATGTTCTGCCAAGATTACTGTGACAAACTAAAACTTACCTCTCCATCAGTGACAGTGAGTCATTAAATTTGGGGCTAGACTTCATTTAGAAAAAAGACAGGAAGTGTGTCTGGACTAGAGAAAGTACATGCAAAGGAGATCATTGTTCTGAGGATGTTCAGGAATTTTATTTTCAGCCCACCGAAAGAAGGGAGGATAATAAACACTTGGAAAAAATCATGGACATTATTATTGCCAAAGAAACAAACAAGCAAGAAAGTATCAACAACTACTTATTTATAAGTCTGGTCTCCCATCCTTACAAAAGTGAGAATAATTTACACATATTTCAAGGGCATCCTTGCTAAAGTTATGGGAAGAGGACAGCCATAGTTTTGCAAATGATATTTGGTACCAGGCCACATCTTCACAGGTGTAGTCATACAGCTTACTGAACAGCATAGACAAGATCCCACTGCGCTTATTGTTTATTGGCTCTTAAAAACACATTTTATTTGATGGTAGCAAAATGCCACCTTAAAGATACTCTTTCAGCAAGTTTGTGTATTAAAATCACACTCAATTCTCTGAAAACTATTAAAACAAAGATAATTTTGCTGGAAAAGACCTCCACTCCCGTGGCTCCCTGAGTTAAAAATATTAATAGGGAGGTGTATATTTGCCAGAGATGTTTTCCACTGTCGTGAAGGATGTCCAAAATGAAGAGGAATTCTGTATACATGATGAGGGTCCTTTGGATGCTTTTTGTTGCGGGCGACATGCTGATTACATCAAGCCTTGGAACATTGCAGAAACTTGTAAATGAGAGATCCATTATCATTCAACAGAATTCATTCATAACTGTTCTCACAGAAGAAACTAAGTGGATGAAGAATGGCTGTTGTCCAGATCCTGACATAAAATTAAATGGACAAACCTATAGAACTGTTTGAGTGTTGCATGTCTTTGCTAGGCACCACAGATGCATAGTGAACTGGGCCCTGGAATGAAGATCAGAAGGAAAGACGGCTGGATTGCATATGGGAAATAATGACATGCTTTTAATGACCCAGAGCTTCCTCTTGAAGTAAAGGTCCACCTTTTTAAACACCATTATTCTCCCATGATGGTATATAAACTGCAAAGGATGAAGTGCCATGATTCAGAAGAATTATATTTGCAGGTCTCTGAAAGGCAATGGAGAGGTGCATAGTGAGCATAAATAGGCTACTGCGTATTAATTGATGAAGAATTGCAAAGGATATGTGGCATAAAATGTCAGAGAAATGTAACTAGAAAAAGGTTTGACTGGTCATGTAGCCAGATTGCAGGATTACCCATGGACAGCCCCACTGTGCTATATATAGGTACTCATGCAATGCCAAGATCAAGAATAAAACTCCCCCAGCAAATTGGGCAAGGACCCCTTGCTAAGGATTTATTGGACATAAGCAAGAGTTGGACAGGCTGAGAAGGGGTATGGAAGAGTGAATAATCTTTATCATTGAAAGATGTCGATAAATTCATAGCAGAATATATCAAAAATTTAATGTCATTATTGGAATTAGTTTTAACAGTTTTATAATCAGGAGATGGCTGGTTAATGATGATTTCATTTAAAAATACTTTTATATATACATACAAAAATTTATAAGTTACACTGGGAACCTTGTGTCAGTTCCCATTAAAGAAACTTAAGCAAGCTAATTTTAATCAATTGCTTCAGTGACTGTATAGAATATTTAGAGTGATATTGAAGGTAATGGAGAGTGAAACATTCTTTTTCAGATTTGAAAGGAACATGATAATAGTTCTACACTTGTGCTTATCTTAAAATGATTTTCTAACACTTTGCAACATTTAACCTCTTGGTCTTAGGTACTCAGTGCAAAAGTGGTGACAAATGCCCGAAGTCCTGGAGCAAAATGTTATGGTATTGTAACTATGTCTTCAAGTACTGAGGTAGCTAGATGTATTGCACACCTTCATCGTACTGAACTTCATGGACAACAGATTTCTGTTGAGAAAGTAAGCTTTGCTTGATATCCTCTAAATTAATAATAATGATAAATTTCAGGCATAGTTTTCCTTTATTTTAAAATTTTGTCATGGGGTTGTATTTTTTTAACCTTTCAGGTAAAAGGTGATCCTTCTAAGAAAGAATTAAAGAAAGAAAGTGATGAAAAATCAAGTTCAGGCAGAAGTACAGGAGATAAAAAATCTACAACAAGTGATAAAACTAGCAAGTAAGAATTTACTTATTTGTCTGGTATTAATAGCCCCCCAAATTTCGTGGCACTGTAGTGAAACACCTTTGGTTTTTCTTTTGTGGGGGGGATGATTAGGACTCAAGCATCTACCAAAAAAGAAGAAAAAAAATCTGAAAAATCTGAGAAAAAAGAAAGTAAGGATACTAAGAAAGCAGAAGGTAAAGATGAGAAGGGTGATAATGGATCAAGTGGCCCAACTTCAGAGTCAATTAAAAAAAGCGAAGAAAAGAAACGAATAAGTATGCAATATACCTTTATTTTTTCCATCTGTTTCTCTCTCTAATGCATCAATCTACTTAATTTTATTATATAGCATTGAAGTTCAGATTAATATTTAATGTTTTAAAGTTGCTAGTTATTAAGGTAAAAATCATCAGATATTTGTTCTTTCCTTAACCAGACATTATTGATCTAGAATCTAAAAATCTTTGAGCAAGGCTGTTTTTTCTCTCTCCACATTCGGACTCTTGCTATGATCACAGAGTTGTGTTTGATTAAGGGAAAGGGGACAGCATGTTGTAGTGCAGAAAAGGATAGGTTTTACTACTACAGAACTCCAGAGTGCTGCTGATTAAAATGTAATTGGGAAATGTTTAACAAAATAAATAAAAATACCATGTAACGTAGATTATGTTAATTTGTGTTTTTCTATGTCAATAAGCAGCCTGATATCATTAGTGTAGTAGATAGAGATATAATTATTTGGAGACCTGGGTTTGAGGACCCGCCTTTCTTAGATGAACTAGGTTTGTGCCTGAAGGCTAGTTGTTTGATCTTTTGATACCTAAGGCACTTCACTTTAAGACTTTAAGTTAATGCTGATTTGCTGATATGTGTTGATTGGAGACTTTCCATACCAAGAATTCCCTATATTTTGAAATGATGAGTCCAATGTAGAAAATGGGTGTATGAGGTTGAGCAGTCTGCCTTTAAGGTGTTTGCTGTAATCTCAACCTGGATTTTATAAAAGTGCTTTTATTTTGTATTGTATTGAGTGTTCTATATATGGTTCAGATTGGCTAGGGATGGTTACGTGATAATTCCCACCCTCAAGAAAAAAATTTTTTTGGAATTTTTTTTCTATTTTTTTGTCTGAATAAAATCAAAATACAGTTATTCTATTTTGGGGTAATTCATACTTATTTGGCTTTTCCTACTTTTTTTCATTAGGTGCAAAGAGCCCAGGTCATATGGTAATACTAGATCAAACAAAAGGAGATCACTCTAGATCCTCAAGAAGGGGTAGATATGATAAAGTAAGTCTATACTAATAAAATCTATTTCACCAACTTTTCTGTTGTTAATAGTTTTCCACCAGTTCTCCGTAGTTTTGTACTTCTAAAATACTTTGATTTCACTATTCTGAGTAAGCCAAAATGAAAGAAAATAGTAACTGTCTTTTTCTAGAAGTCCTTCTAACATCTAATAGTGTAACTTAGCAGATTTTGTCTAATCACCCAGGTGGCAAGGAACAGGGAGAGAGCTAGTCAAGACAAAAAGAAGGACAAAGACTACAGAAGTCGCAAAGATATACTGCCTTTTGAAAAAATGAAGGAACAGAGAATGCGAGAACATCTAGTACGCCTAGAAAGAATACGACGAGCAGTGGAACTTAGAAGGTAAGGAAAAAATGCCCTAATTTCCTGTAGGAATAAAGAGGGTGAGAGTAGATTTAGAGCTGGAAGAAACCGTTAGTATTATTTAGTCAAACCCAGCCTTTTTACAGATTAGGAAATTTTAAAGCCCAAACAGGTAAAATTGCTTGCCAAAATGTAGTAGGTAGCTGGCTTTGGAATCAGCTTCTCCAATTCCAAATTCTGTGTTTTTTCTGTGATGTAACAGTGTCATGACTCCCTGTAGTGATAGAAACCATTTATCTACAAATTGATCGATATTATCTTTTGATTACAAAATGATAAAAGTTAAGTGTATTACTACAGAATTTTTTGCCCCATTGTTGACAGCCAGATTAAAGATGATAATGAATACCTTAATGTCACATACGTACTTAAAGGAGAAAAGAGGTGCTACGATTTAATCCCAAGTCAGAAGCTGAAATACTGTTTTAATATTTAAAATGTCATGGGAATAACTTTCTCCTGTGGTTAAAGCCATAGGAAGGGGAGTAGTGATGTGGCTTTTTTTCTTTAGCCAAAAGCACCCTTTTAAAATTCTGAGTTAATTTTTCAGCTACATTATTTTTAGCTGTTAGTGACTTATGTGTTGGGGGTTTTGTTTATTGTAAAGGTCCCCCTCTTTTTTTAAATCACATGAAGGTGTTATTGGTACAAGTATTGGCATATTTCAGATTAAATTTCTTACTGTCCCAAGATTTCACTTATCTACAATTCATATCTGATCATTTAAACTATCCAGAGCACAGCTGAAAATCAAGAAGTAAGAAAAAAAAAGATCACCTGAGGCACCAAAATAGAGTATTTGCTCAGTATCTTATTTCTTTTCCTTAACTTATTAGAACTATGTAATGGTTTTCCAGTCCTCAGAGAAGTAATCAGTTATTTCTTCTTGTTCTTCTAACACAAAATACAACACTCATTCCTATTAAAAACACAACAGCATAGGTACAAATGGATTATTCCTTAAAATAATAAGAAACATCTACCTAAAATCATCAGAAGGCATTCTTTGTAGTAGGACACGCTAGAAGCTTTCCCAGTAAATAAGATCAGGAGTGAAACAAAGATGCCCATTATCCACCAGTATTATTCAGGATTGTATTAGAAATGCTAGCAATAGCAATAAGAAAAGAAAAAGAAATTGAAGGAATCAGAATAGGCTGAATAAAACTCTTTTCTCAGACAATATGATGATAGACTTGGAAAGTCCTAGAGACTTAGCTAAAAAGTCGGTGGAAACAATAATTTTAGCAAAGTAGCAGGATATAAAATAAACTCACATAAATCATCAATTTTTCTATATATCATAACAAAACCCTGCAAGAAAAGATAGTAAGAGAGACCCCATTTAAAACAATTATACACTATTTAAAGCCACCTGGTAAATATGAAGGACACGAACACAATTATAAAACACTTTATATAAATAAAGTCAAGATTTAAATAATTAGAGAAATATTAATTGTTCATGGGTGGAAAGAGCTTATATAATAAAAATGATAATCCTCCCAAACCTAATACTTATTCAATGCCATCCTAGTTAAATTACCAAAAAAATTACTGGCCTAGGAAAAATAATAATAAAATCATTTGGAAGAACAAAAGTTCAAGTATATTAAAGGAATTAATGAAAAGAATGTAATGGAAGGAAGTTTAGCAGTGCCAGATCTTAGGCAATAATTATCAAAACTGTCTGGTACTAGGTAAGAAATAGAAAGGTGAATCAGTGGAACAGAATAGGCATACAGTATAAACTAGTAAATGATTAAAGTAACCTTGTGTTTGACAACTGTGAAGATTTAAGTTTTTTTAGTTTTCACCATTCACTTCTATAAGATTTTGAATTTCAAATTTTCTCCCCTTCCATCCCTCCCTCCCCCCCACCCCATACGGCATGCAAAGGTTAACAATCCACTGTTTGGTAAAAATTGTTGGGAAAAATTGGCAAGCAGTCTGGCAGAAATTCAGTATACATTTGATCACATTAAATTAAAAGGTGTTTGTACAAATAAAACCAACATAGCCAAGATTGCAAGGAAAGCAGAAAATTTGGGGGAGAGGGGGCATTTTATAGATACTTTCTCAGATAAAGGTCTCATATCTTAATATTTAGAGAATTTTGTCAAATTTGTAAGAATGAGTCATTCATTCCCCAATTGGTAAATGGCCAAAGGATATGAACAGTTTTGTGTTGAAAACTGTTTTCATCACAAAAGGCAGTTTTGTGATGAAATCAAAACTATATATAAAAATATAAAATGTTCTCAATCATTATTGATTAGGGAAATGCAAATTAAAACAACTTTGAGATATCACCTCACGCCTTCAGATTGATTAAAATGATAGAAGGGGAAAATGACAGAAGTTGGAGGGTGTGTAGAACAATTAGGACATTAATATGTTGTTGGAAGAGCTGTGAACTGATCTAACCATTTTGGAGAGCAATCTCGAATTAGGCCCAGAGAGTTATAAAACTGTGTCTACCCTTTGACCCAGCAGTACCACTCTTAGGTCTATTTCTCAAGGTGATCAGGGAAAAAGGAAAAGATCCTATATGCTCTTAAATATTTATAGTAGCTCTCTTTGTGGTAACAAAAAAAACTGAAAATTGAGCTGATACCCATCAATTGGAGAGTGGCTGAACAAGTTGTGGTAAATGAAGTGATGAGCAGGTTGATTTTTGAAAAACATGGAAAGATTTACGTGAACTGATGCAAAGTGAAGTGAGCAGAACCAAAAGAATACTTATATACAATAACAGTAACAATTTTTGAAGAATAATTGTGAACAATCATGTTATTCTGAGTATTATACATACTCAGATCAGCTACAAAGGACCTATGAAGGAAGAGGCTATGCACTTCCATACAAAAAGCTGTTAAATAGAAGTGTGTGTAGTATGGCTTTACATAGATTTATAAATCTGTGTTAAATGGTGGCCTTTGCTTGTGTTGAGTGGAAAGGAAAGGAGGCAGACTCTTTAGAACTTTAAATGTAATCTGGAGCTAATTATTACAGACATAAATAACCTTCCCTACACATCTATCCACTGAAGGTACACCATGTTATAACTAACTTATTATAATGACAGTTATTCATCAAGAAAAGCTTAAAAATGTGAAGAGTATATATAGAAGTATATGTTTTTTATTTCTTTTTTGATGGAAAAAATGATAAGGTTTTGCTCCTTTAAAAACAAGAATAATAATTATCTAGAAAATTCACTTAAGTTGGCTTTCTTTTTTCCCTGGAAATATGAGGTGTTACTGTGTTTTGTTTTGTTTTTAATGTTTTTTGATCCCTTTAAATAGGTATCATATGCACTGCAAGTATAAGAGATTGTTATATCAAGATTACTTAAGCTGAGCTTTTTATGTTTCTTAGACCTTTTTCCAACTGTACTAAAAATACCAGAAATTAAAAATAAAAAATTTCAAACACCAATTTGGTTTTTTTGTTGTTGTTTTTTGGAAGGGGGAAGGAAAGGCAATTGGGGTTAAGTGACTTGCTCAAGGTCACACAGCCAGTAAGTGTCAGGTGTCTGAGGCCAGATTTGAACTTGGGTCCTCCTGACTCCAGGACCAGTGCTCTATTCACTACCCCACCTAGCTACCCCAAACACCAAATTTTTTTTTTAAAAAAATTTAAGATTCTAAAAAGGTTCTCTTTCACACAATGTCAGCCTAACTTAAGTATGTCTAAATACTGATTTTTGTTAGACGAAGAGAAATTGCAGAGAGAGAGCGTCGAGAGCGGGAGCGCATTAGAATGATTCGTGAACGGGAAGAACGAGAGCGCTTACAGAGAGAAAGAGAGCGACTAGAAATTGAAAGGCAAAAACTAGAGAGAGAGAGAATGGAGCGCGAACGCTTGGAAAGGGAACGCATTCGCATTGAACAGGTGCATTCAGTAAAGCTTTTCATATTTGACAATCATTTGACCTGTAGTAAAATTTACTTTGCTTCTAATAAGTCTAGTGTTAGGGCTTGAATTCAGTTACTGAATGTTAAGTACCAGTTCTCATTTTCAATGAAAATAAAATACTTTTATAGTTGTTTGGCAAACTAGTAGTTGATAGACTTCTGTAGCAACATGTCTAGATAACATTATAATTTAATTTTGTATCTTACACTGCAGTTGCAATCCAAACTCTGCCATCTTATAATCACTTAAATTTATATCTTAGTAAAATTGAGCAGTAATGATCGTAGCATCTTAAAGCTTGGAAGAGAAAAAAGGTTCTGTTCCTTAAATGTTATCAAATGTGACACTTTAAGTCATGTTTCAGAGTTCGTTTAGCTATTTTCGTTTTAATCAAATAAAGTTCGTGAAGATTCCCCTGCTTTAAAGTGACGTGCCCCAAATCATACAGTTAATTATTGATAAAACTGAGGTTACAGCTCAGATCTCTTAAACTCATAATCCATCGTTCTTTTTATGCAACTGTTAAATTTTGCTTAGTTCCTCCTTCTCCGTTATGTCATCCCCTTTTAAGGAACGTCGTAAAGAAGCTGAACGTATTGCCCGGGAACGAGAAGAACTTCGAAGGCAACAGCAACAACTTCGTTATGAGCAAGAAAAAAGGAATTCTTTGAAACGTCCACGTGACGTAGATCATAGGTAGTTTCTCACTTTCTTTTACTCACTGTTAGTATTGACCTTTTTTTCCATTATGCCAAAAGTTAGAAAAGTGTTGAATGAATTAGGATGTTAGTGCACAGTTCAGCATACTTCTGGAGCAAAGGGAGCAAAATAATGGAGCTGTCCTGAGCGTGACTGTTACCATACTGCTTGGTGCGTGCTGGTACACCACTTGCTTATCCCATGCAAAATTTATTTTTATTTTGCGAGAAAACCAATCTACTAATTTTTCCCAAGCTTGTGTATTACATTGCATATTTAAACCTCCCAAGTAAAAATGAATAGTTAAAAATAAAATGTTCTTGTAGTGGTGACAGCTAGAAGGATAGAATTAGCTGAGTAAGTAGTCCTTGGAACACTGATCCTACCAAAGCTAAGTGGTCAAAGAACTGGAAGGTTTGAGGACCATTGGCTAGAGAGAGCCCACATTTCGTATCTAAAGACATCACTTTTAAGTGAGTGGATTATCTGTAGATTATAACATAAAGGATATATCATGTTTGACAGACATGGAAAATCTTCCTATGAAATGTCAGATTTGTGCATTTCAGTTTCTTTTTCTTTTTTTGTTTATTTTAACATTTAAAATAAACTTTTAATCCAACATTCTTCTCTCCACCTCTGCAAGGCGAGATGATCCTTACTGGAATGAGACTAAAAAACTGTCTCTAGATACAGATGCACGTTTCAGTCATGGATCTGACTACAACCGCCAACAGAACAGATTTAATGACTTTGATCATAGAGAGAGGGCCCGATTTCCTGAGGGTACAGCAGTACAGTCTTCATCTTTTGAAAGGTAGGTTTACAACAAAAAGCTTTCTTTGTCTTAATTGTGTGGTATATGAACTTTTTTGCTGCTAATTTTGAGTATGTTAGTATTCAATTAAAAATTTTAATACAATATTTGACATTTAGGAATTACATTTGTTTGCCTAATGAGAATATGATTTAATATTTGAACAAAATTTAACAGATTGATAAAACAAGTGAGGTCATTTCTATACTGTTAAAAAACTAATGGCAGTTACACTGAAGTGGGGTTTTTTCCCTTCTTTTTGAGGAGTAAGGGGTGATGGCATGTGTGTACAGAGACTAACATTCCTGCAAGGCAGAAAAGTATGTGAAAGATTGTCAACTACTGTATATTTCAATTTCTCTTGGGTGCTAAGAACAATTTCTTTGCCCAGAAAGTTTATTTTACTTAGTTTGTGTGGAAATGAGTCATCACAATATTACTTATAAGCACTAGTGACGCTGTTAGATTTTAAAGAAGGCCATCTAGGGTATATGAAGAATTGAGAAGAGGCAGAATTTATTTTTAGGTGGGGAAAAAGGAGAAAACATTGATTTTTTTTTTTTTTTTGTCTTTTTTCTGAGCAAGAAAATTTGAGATATTTATCTCTTTTAAAACTTGTCAACAGGCGGGAGCGCTTTGTTAGTCAAGGTGAAGGGAAAAAAACACGTCCAACTGCACGGAGAGAAGATCCAGGGTTTGAAAGGTACCCCAAAAATTTCAGTGATTCCAGAAGAAATGAGCCACCACCACCAAGAAATGAACTTAGAGACACTGATAGACGAGAAGTGCGAGGAGATAGAGATGAGAGGAGGACAGTGATCATTCATGACAGGCCGGATATAACACATGGTAGACACCCAAGAGAGGGTGGTCCAAATCCTCCTAGGCAAACTAGTTGGAAGAATGAAGGTGGCATGAGCACGGAAAAACGAGACACAAGGTATTCCACTATATTTTCTAATGTTTACCTAGACTTGCTTCTTTTAACAGAGTTAGCACTTGCTTTTGGGCTTTGATGACAAAGATTCTGATTGCAAGTTTTTCTTTAAGGGGTGAAAGACCAGAGAGATCAGGAAGAGAAGTTTCTGGACACAATGTAAGAGGTGCTCCTCCAGGGAATCGCAGCAGTGCTTCTGGTTATGGCAGCAGAGAGGGAGAAAGAGGCGTATTAGGCGAAAGAGGAAGTGGTGGACAGGTAAGTGTCTTTCTAAATTTGGCATGAATTTTTCTTCTGGATTGCTCTTTAAATTACAGGCGTAATTAATATTGCCTAGCCAGCATTATTTAACTGTAGTTGTTCAAGTCTAATCAGTTCTGCTGCAAAACCCTGCTTTAATATATTTCATTTCTTCACCATGTGTAATGTCCTCCATAATCTCTCTTCCTTTGATTTTGTGGAATCAGTTAATGACAATATTGCTTGTCTTGCATTTATATTAAATAAACTATTGCCTATAAGGAGAAATGTGTTACAGTCAGTCCTCAGGGTATACTGCTATTACTTAGAGAGGTCCTCTGATTATTTCTCCCACTTAGAGAAATTAATCATGTTAAATTTATCATCTATATTTACCATGCTTTGGTCATGGGACCCATAGCTTAAAACTCTAAAGCTTAGCAGTTTTTTGTAATGTTACTGTATGTTGAAAGATTAACTTACTGTGAAAAATTAGAAAGTCTTTGAGACTATATTTAAGAGCAGATAGCTCTTGTTAGCCTGCCATGTCCCAGAAAGTACAAATGCTACATCCCGCATGTCAAACATCTCAAGTTAAAACAGCGAATCAGACGTGCTTGAGATACCTGCTTGATCTCAGGACTACATCCTCTGGTTGTGTACCATACTGTGCTCCCCTTGGGATATTTGATGGTTACTGAGAATTTTTGAGATCTTCAGGGAAAGAACAGTCTATGAATCACTAATAGGCAAGTGATTTGATTTTATTTCATTGATTTTTTTCAATTACAAACTTTTTTTTAAACTTTTTTTTTAATTTTGATTTCCAAATTCTCCTTCCATTCCCTCCATCCTCTTTAAGTTGGCAAACAATTTGATACAGGTTATACCTGACTCACTGCCATTTTAGATGTCTGCTAGCTACATTAAGAGTGAGAACAGCTACCTAGCCTAAAATTCAGATGGTATGTCTCTGCCCTACCGCAGACCAATCACAGTGCTTTATATAGGGAGTAGAGAGCAAAAAAATTCTTCAGAGCAACCAAATTGTCAGTACAGGCATGATCTCCTTAATTTTTCTTTAACATATCCTCTTTCAGCATTATTCTGAAGATCGACATGTGGTTGAACGCCATGGTCGTGAAACAAGTGGACCAAGAAAAGAATGGCATGGTCCAAGTTCTCAAGGCAGTGGATATCATGACACAAGGAGAATGGGTGATGGCCGGGGAGGAGCAGGCATGATACCCCAGCATACAAGGTATTAAATAACTCTTATTAATGCTTTTCTGTGTTTGTTTTCCTTCAGATACTGTTGAGCGCTAACTATATACACAGTATGCTTCTGCTAGCTCCTTTTTGGGAAAAGATAAAAAAAAATAGAATAATGGTACAGTCTTTCCCTTCTTGGATTAATGTTTATTTCTTCCCATCAGCAGTTGACATGACTTATTAAACAAATACTTGTTTTTATTGATTTGTCACTTTGGAGAGTGAATGTTTATCCATAGATGAGGAGCCATGCTCTCTAGATTTTTAATCTACCATTCCTTTTTTTTTCCTCTACCATTCTTTTTTAACAGGGGAAAAAAGTAAGAGTCCTACATTTTGCCATTCCAGAAATTCCTAGAGCACATTGAGAAACAGCATACTGACTAGGTCTTCCATGATTATCATTACAAAGTACGTATGTCAGTGTGATGATAGAGGACTGATTTCAGAGCCAGGAAGACTTGTGTGTTCACTTTCCTGTCCTTGATACATACTGGGCTGTATGAACCTAAGCAAGTCACATAAGCTCTTAGTGCTCTTGGCAACTCTTTAAGACTGGAAGTTGCTGCAAAGGTGCCAACCTTTATTTTAGTAGAGAGAGTTTCCTCATTTGGGAGCTCCCTCTTCCAGTGAAATCATAGGCTAGTCCTTATCCCAGAAATGATCTCATATTCCTACATACATAAAATCTTAGAAACCCTCAAGGTTGGCTGCTCCAAACTGTATCCAAATAAGAAACCTCCCTCTTGAACAGGTATTTATCTAATCCAGCCTTTGCTTGAGGACAGGAAGAATCTAGTCAGCCTTTGTCCCATGTATAAAAAATCTTGAGTGTTAAGTTTTTTCTTACATTAGATCTGGATTTGTGCCTCTGCAGTTTTATCCATCACTCCTAAAACTGTCTTCTAGGGCCAAACAAGTTAATCCCTCAGGTGTTACCTTCTTTAGACACATCCTAGTTCTTTTGGCCAGTTTTTAGTGTCCATCTTAAAATGTAGCATCCAGTTTTGGAAGCAGTACTTCAGATATTACCTGACTAGTGAACAGTACAACAATACTCCCACCTTCATGGTCCTAAATACAGTATTTTTCAGGGCACCCTAACATTGTATTACCTTTCTTGGCTGCGTTGTCACATTGGTGACTTATGGAGCTTTTAATACATACACTACATCTCCCCATTTAAAAAAAAAATGAGCTGCTTTTTAGTCACACATCCTGTGTCTTATACTTGTAAAGTTGTCTTTTTGAACCTAAAATTTTATACTTGTACTTACTAAACTTCATCTTACTAGATTTGGCTCAATATTAACAATAACCTGTTGAAATATTTTCAAGTCTTGTTGCTCTCATACTATGTTAACACTCATCTGAGTCTTATCTGTGAATATCACACTATCACAATGTTAAAACCAACTTCAGCGTTTCTTTCCCCACCATAATTGGTTTTAACTATTTGTGTATTTAACTATTTGTATATATTCACCCAAGAATTTTATTCTATAATATGCTTTTACTAACTTATATCAATTCTTCCTTTAAATATCTCTTTCCTTTCCTTCTTCATTCATTGCTCTTCTCTACAGCCTAACACCTCCATATTTGGACTAGTACAATACCCAGTCTTCCTTCAACTAGTCTCTTTTCTATCATAAACTAATTTGAAAATGTGATTAACTTGTTTGTTAAGAAAACCATAAATGATGTCTTATAATTTAATAATGGGCAATGTGATATGGTAGGGAACTGGCCTCGGGGCCAGGAGTACCTGAGTTCAAAACATCCCTCTGAAGCATGTAGATCGTGTGACCTTGGGCAAGTCACATGATCACATTGCCTCTTGACAACTAAAGCTATAAGTTGCCAAGCAGGTGCTGATATGCACTGGTAGAGGGAATTTCTTAAAGGCAGAGCCCTGCTGATGAAATTAAAGGTCTAGTGTCCCATTCCTCCCTGCCATGGCCAAAAAAAACAAGTCTAAACTCCCCAACATGGCATTTAAATTTAAAGCCTTTTGTGAACTTAGTTCATCCAACCTTTAGCCTCGTTTTCAGATTAGACAACCGAACTCTTCATTCTGTCTTAGCCTAGTATACTTAACACCCTACACACATAACCATGATCAGTTTTACCTTCACGTCTTTGCTTATGCTCTTCTTCACTTCCATTTAAATCTTTCCGCCTCTTTTAGGGTCTACCTTCACTTCTATACAGCACCTTAAACAAATACCAACTATTCCACATCCATTTATCTTAGCCTTTTCAAACTTTTAACATTTTTCTGTTCCATGCTTTTTATCAATTACTTATATACTACCTTATGTTTAATTTTTTAATGTATGTTTCTTCTTCCTATTTATGTTATAAACTTAATGGTGGTCCAAGTCACATTTGTTTTATATATTCTTTGGTTCCTATATTAGATGCTCGATTTCTGGATGTACATGCATTTGTTGATACTCTTTAAAATGTTTTTTTTCAATCTGATATTTAACACTCTCTTAAAAATTTGTTTCCAGTAACTCATCACCAATTAATAGAATTGTGCAGATCACAGGCAATTCTATGCAAAGAGGAAGTGGCTCCGGATTTAAGCCATTTAAGGGCGGACCTCCAAGAAGATTCTGAAATCAGCTGCTTGACATGGTTTCAAGATAATTTATTGAAATCTCTTGTAAACTTTTAACAGACAAGTCAGAGGACAAATGACTTATCCAGGAGTTTAATCAAACTCCTTTTCCCCCCTTTTCTTTCTTTTTTAAAAACATGATTGCTTTCCTCAATTTGAGAAGGTATTTTAATAGTTATGTTGTAAGATTTTAAATAGTTTTGTGTATCTTTTGAACATTTTTTTTCCTTGCAGCACTAGAGTCCCATTCAAGAAGCAAAGAATATTGGAATGGAAACCGTTTTGTTTTAACACTGTGTGAATATGAAGAGTAGTTTGCAACTGTGTAATAGTCATTTAAGTTACCAGCATTAGCTCTGTGGTGTCAGGCTTTAGAGTTAGCTACTTTGTCACAAGATACATATTTATGACCTCCATTTTGGAGGTTATATAAGCTAAGAAAAACATCTGTCTAATTTGTAGAAAATAAAATTGTTTCTTGCATTTCTGAGTATTATGTAACCTATTTTTGCAGAAGGTACTGTTACATTAAGTGCATCTGTGTATCCTGGTAAAAATATTCCTTTTTGAAATAAACCTTCACATTCTGTATAGTTGCTTAAGTGTTCAACATTTTTAATTACATAATGAATGTATTTGGGTTTGTGTGGGAATATAGTAAGTATAATGAGGCCTTGAGCTGTGAATGGAACTTTTACTGAATTGTACCAGTAAGTTTCTGTCTGGGTAATCAACCAGGAAGCATTTCATAGATAAATTCCATCTCAGAATTGTTTTCCATGTTCCCAAGTTTGTTGAGATCTGGAAGAAATCCAAGCTTGGAATCAGTGAATCCACTTGGATTTTATATGTAGGAAGACATTGCTGCCTTTGGTAAAAAATAAAAATTCGCACCTAGAATCGTATGAGTCTTTGTGTTTCCACATTTAGGTCCACATCACAATGTCCTATGACACTAATATAGCTAAAATAAAATTCTAATAGAATACTGATGTTCACTTATAGGACTTGGCCCTGTCTGCTCAACCCTTTAGCTGAGCTCACCCAAGAAGAAAGAAATGTTAGTTACAGAAAGGTAACATGTATCTACTGTCAGTAGTATAATTTAACTCATCTAAAATAGAATTAAGCATCCTCAAAATTGTGCTCCTCCAGCACCTATCACTATAACCCATGCTTGAAATCATATCTTGATGTAGAAGGAGAAGTCATTCATTTAACAGTCCTGTCAATTATGCCTCTATAATCTCCTACATAAAATGTTACAACAAATGATAAAGGATGGAAAATCCTGTATCTAAAAGAAGACTTATACACCAGTGATCTCTTAGTGTTAACATTTATAAAATCCTAAAATTCTTTAAATTTTGTCACTTGGAATAGTAAACAAATAATGTACTTAACACCTTCTTTTAGATGCATAAAATTTCCTATCTTTTAATAAATAAATGACTTAAAATCATGCAGAATTAGTGACAGAGCTGAAACTAAAACTCAAATTGTGACTTCTGGACCTAAGTTGGCTGCCTCTCTTGATCATCCTGTAGCATTTGACCAATATTGCCTCCCATTCTTACTTAAAGTAACATTTTGGGAGATAACTTGGGCCTCTGCAGTATCTTCCTAAGTAGTCTTAAGTACTTCCAGTACCTCTCTAGCCATCCTTCAGACTAACTAGCCATCTTTTCAACTCATTTAGTCCTCTTGTTTCAATCTTAGTGGTCTCCCATTGCCTATAGCCAACTTTGGCAACCTTTTAAAACAGTGTCACCTACTGCAAGCACTTATGACAAGTATAGTCTGACTTTATGTGTAACAAGGGAATAGCAGGAAGTCTTTTTTTGTAAACATAGAAGCATTTAAAGTAATTTTGTCAGTTTTTCTCCCTAACATCTACTTCAGATCTGACCTGATAATGTCTCTTGACCACTTAGAGCAAACATGAAAGTGTGAGAGGTTGCTAAAGATAATCTTGTCTTGGATGCTGCTGGTGTGTTTAAAGTTTTTCCAAACTTTTTTCTCTCCAAGCCTCCCATGGCACTCCCTCTCAGTGAAGATTCATGCACTGGGCTTCATTCTCTTCCTTTCTCCTGATTGCTGCCTCCAGACACACCTGTTTTCCCTTATTTGGTTGTTCTGTGAAAGGCTACCCTGCACCAGCCCTGGCACTGGCTTTGCTGAGAAGTCACTTTTCCTGTTCCCTAAGGGCTCCTGGCAGACTCCCTGTGTAATTCCAGAGTGGAAGAAGTTGAATGTAATTTCACATTCTTTGTTCTTTACTGCTTCAGGTGCCAAGCTCTCAGGGGTTTGTAGGCATAGGTATGTCAGAGCTGGGTACTACCGCATACATTCAAATACTAAAGTTTCATGATTATTCATTAAAGGAGTTTTTTACTATGTGTGAGGTACCATGATGCGTTTACAGTTGCTGCTTTGGATTTGGATTCAGCAAAAATGTGCAAAATTTGAAATGTGTTTCAGGGTGTATTTTAGTGATTCCTGTTATAGCATTTTTAAAAATTAAGTTTTATTTTTGGTTCTGAATTCCCTGTCTCTCGTCCTTCTTCTTTACCCATTGAGAAGGTAAGGAAAACAACCTATTATAAATATGTATAGTTATGCAAAACAAATTTTTGCATTAGCCTTGTCAAAAGAAGAAAAGGAAAAAGGCTTCAGTTGGCACTCTGAGTCCATCAATTCTCCACCTGGAAGTGGCTAGCTTGTTTGTTTCATTGTGAGTCCTTTTGAATGTTAGTTTACTACTGTGTTGATCCGAGTTTTTAAATCTTTCAAAGTTGATTATCTTTATGGTATCTGGATACTCTCACTTCACTTTGCATCATTTCATGCAAGTCTTCCCAAATTTTTCTATTTTAGCAGTTCCTATCAGGACAATAAATCAGTTTTGTGCACACATTGGACATCTCAGTGTTACTGATTTTTGAAAAAGTATTTCACAAAGACCAGAGAGCGTTATGCTTTTATTATAAATTTTTATCAAAAACATCACTGGACATCAATATAATGAACTAAAAATTGTTTAGATTAAATGCACAAAGTATAAAATTTTATGCTTGGCCTCAACATTCTCACCTGAGTTTTTAATGAGACTTCTCTTAGGTGTTAACCTATGTGATCATTCCTTTTCAGTGTCCTTTGCTCATTCATCATCCATGTCTCAATCTCTGCATGAGTCTGTGTCTTGTCCCTTTTCTGACTTGTTCATCTCAGTAGTTTAGTTGTTTAATTATCATCTCTAGGCAGAAATATACATATCTAATTCATATCTCACCTAATCTCCAATCCTTTAATCACCAAGCTTCTGCTAAGTTTCTCTGCTTGGATGTCCCGTAGGCATTCATTTCTCCTCAAAGATTCCACATTTCTGTAGAGGGTACCAGTTAGACGTTTACTAAGTGACACCTGTACCACAGTACCTGGTCACTAGACTACCAACCATGAATGTACAGATTCATAACCTCAGTTATCCTCTACTCTTTCATTCCATATCCCCCATATCCAATCAGTTATCAAATCTTGAGGTCCTTAATTGGCCACCCTGACTCCTTTTACTTCAATGCGTTCTCCATACTACTGTGAAGTTAATATTCCTCAAGCACTGGTCCCCACATCATTCCCCTACTAAAGAAGTGGCTCCCTATTGCATGTCAGCTAAAATACAAACTCTGGTTAGGCATTTCAAACCTTTCCCAAATTGCTCCTGCTGACATTTTCCAGTGTATTTGTTACCGCTATCTTTCATGTCCTTTCTGCTCTACCCAAAATGGCTTTCATAGTTCTTCTACAATACCTGATATTCCCATCTCTTCTCTGTACATTTATGCCTTCTTCCCTAATTCCTGGAGTGCTTTCTCCTTCCTCCTTGTAGGGTCTGTATCTTTCTTGAAAGCACAGGTTGAGCTGTCTCCTATAGGATTGTCTGCTACATCCTGCCCTCCCATCCCCCATTGTCCTCCAAGAACTTTGTCTACTGAGCATATATTTTGTATGCATTTCAATTTGTGCATGCTTGTTTCTTCTAAGAGAAAGAAAATTCATTGAGTGCAGATTGTTTCCTGGTTATCTTGGAATATAGTATCTAGTGTCTAACCTTCTAAGCCCCTCTCTGAGTTCTTTATCCGTTCTTGGTAATTTTTCCTTTTTTATTCTTATAGCATGTGTTTCTCCACTCTCCCTTCTCTCCTCCCCCCCCCCCCCCATTGTAATATTTATAAAATTATTTCCAGGTTTTGTTCTTCAGCTCAGTGTCACAGTGGATAGAACACTGGCCTGGAGTCAGAAAGACCCGAATTCAAAGCTCACCTCACCCACTTCCTTGCTGTGTGACCCTGGGCAAGTCACTTTACCTCCATTTATTTGCCTCAGTTTTCTCAACTATAAAATGGTGGTAATAACACCTACCTCCAAGGTTATCAGGATCAAGTTAGATAACAATCATAAAGTGACTAGCAAATGCCTGGCACATATTATATGCTATGTAAGTTTTAGTTATTATCAATATCATATTTACTGCTAAATTACATTGTTTTCCATTATATGAATATGCAGTGATTTAACAATTCCCATGCAGTTGAGTGTAGAAGGCCTAGATTTAATATCCCACATCATTTTTGTATACTGAAAATTAATAAAATTTTTGCCCATCTTCACTTAAAACTTTTTCATTATGGATTAGAAAAATTGTTTCCACAAAGACTAGATTATGAACCTATTACAGAATGTTTCTAAAGAATTTTTATTCATGTCTGGTTTTTATGCCACTTAAATTTTCTTTATATTCTCCACTTTCCAGAGCAATCCCTAATAATTTTTTTTTGATGAAGAAAAATTTCAAAATCAATTGTTACACTGAAAAAAAAATCTGAAAATAACTAATGCAAGTGTTTTCTCATGTCTCTTCTTGGGGGACAAGTTTATTCTTTGTAGTTTTACAACATTCATTTTCATTTGTTTTATGCTCTATCCATTGTTTTAGTCATTGTGTATATTGTTTTCTTAGATGTACTTGCATCGCTTTGTATCAATTCATTTCAATCTTCCCATGCTTTTCTGTATTCATCATTTGTTTCATAGAGTACAGTAATATTCTATTACATTCTTGTACCACAATTTGTTGAGCCATTCCCCCACTGCTACATGCAGTCCATGGGTTGTGTCTGATACTTCTGTTTAAATCATATTTCCTCCAGTATCCTTCCCTTCTCTCTCTTAGATAGCCATCTCATATATCAAATAATATTTTTAAAGACAAAAGAAAGAGCAAAAATCAACATAACTGATAATACATTGAAAAAAATGGAAAATTGTGCAATATACCGTACTCTGGACCTCCCCTGCAAAAGAGTGGAATGGGAGGTTTGGCTTCTCATATCTCTTCCTTGAGCCATGCATTTTCTTTACAATTTCACAACATTCACTTTTGATTTTTTTCTGGTTTTTTGTTCCATTTACATTATTGTAATCATGTATGTTTTATTGACTGTTTACTTTTTCCTGCATTAGTTCATGTCAACTTTTCCATGTTTCTTTGTATTAATCACATTTGTCATTTCTTACAGTCGGTTCCATTGCATTCATATGCCATAATTTGTTTAGCTATTCCCCAATTGAGGGGCATTACTTTGTTTCCAATTATTTTCTGTCACAAAAAGTACTGCTGTAAATATTTTGGTTTATATGGTGGCTTTCTTCTTACCCATAACCTCCTTGGGGGTATAAGCCTAGTAGTGTTATTTCTGTTTTAATCTTTTTATTTGCAAAATTCCAGATTGCTTTTCAGAATGGTTGTACTGATTTACAACTCCACCAACAATGCACTAGTGTGCCTGCCTTCCCACAATCCCAGTATTGATTATTCTCATGTTTGTCATCTTTGCCAATTTGCATGGTATGTGGTAAAACTTCTGGGTTGTTGTGGTTTGAATTTCTTGTATTAATAGTGATTTGCAGCATTCTTTCATATGGTTATTAATAATTTGCAATCCTTCCTTTGAGAACTGTTCATATTCTCTGAGAACCTTTGTATTGGGGGAGTGGTTTTTGGTTATATGTGTGTATATATGTAACAAATGATTAATGTACATTATATATAAAATAAATTAATATCAGCATGCTCCATAAGGTCATATTTCCATTCAGAATGCAGTGTGTGGCATGAGGTGTTAATCCAAGCCTAATTTCTGTCATACTGCTTTTCAGTTTCCCTAGTTTTTATTAAACAAGAAGTTCTTTCTGAAATAATTTCTTTTTTTCAGTTTATCAAACTGGGCTACTGAGTCCTATTGTTTCTGATTATCCTTTGTCTAATGTGTTAGGTGGCACAGTGGATAAAGTGTCTGACTGGAGTCATAAAGACTAATCTTCTTGAGTTTAAATCTGGTCCCAGGTACTAGTTCTGTGACCCTGGGCAAATCATTTAACCCTGTTTGCCTCAGTTTTCTCATCTATCAAATGAGCTGGAGAAGGAAATGGCAAACTAGTATCTTTGCCAAGAAAACCCCAAATAGGATTACAAAGATTTGGACATGACATTGTGTGGGGTGAGACCACCCAGCATTTAATAAAAAAAAATCAGAGGTTTCTCCAGGTAGAAACAGAAAACTTCTTTATTATGATCTCGTGAGAAAGGGCATCATCACTACCAGCAGCGAGCTAGTAGGAGAGTCCCAGTAGAGGAAGTGAAGCATGACTATATACCTTAGCAGTTCCATCTTCCTCCCACCACTGACCTTCACCTTCATTGGTGGAGTTCAGGCTCACAATCTCTCGAGAAATCTAACCCAGGAACAAGGAAGTGAAAAACATTTTTTCTCCTTATTTGGTGAGGCTCCTGATGAGGTGGTAGTGGGGAGGAAGTGACTCCAACTACTATAATTTCTGGATTCCTATAAGTCAGGTGATTTCTCAGTAGCGGGAGACAGACCTAGCTGTCCATCAGAAGCTGTGAGCCATGCTGAACCCATTCAATTTACAGAAAGGTTGAGATGTAGATTTCTTGAGAGGTCCTCATGATCCCACTCAACATGACTGAACAACAACAAATATGTTCCATTGACTTATTTAAACCATTACCAGATAGTTTTGATGACTTATTTTATAATACAGTTTGAGGTTCGAAAGCCTTGTTCCCCCTTTCTCTTTTCATCATTTCCCTTGATGATATTACCTACATATTTTATTTTTCCAAGGGAATATTATCACGTTCTATAAAGTATCCCTTTGACAATTTGATTGGTGTAGCATTAAAAAAATGAAAATTAACATTGGTTATATTATTGTTTTTATGATCCACATAACTCATTCAGGAGCACTGAATATTCCTCCAGCTATTCAAGTTTTAAATTTTTTTTTAAAAAGCATTTTCTATTTGCATCTCTACAAGTATTTTGTGTGTTTTGGTCAATTATCTCCAAATAGTTTATGCTTTTTGTAGAAGGTCCAAGTCAGCTTTTCACTATGAAAGATGCCTTTGCCCCCTGTGGCACCCTTACCCTGGAAGATCCTTCCACCTCTTAAGCCTTTTTCTCTAATTGCTGAGTTCTTTAGTTTTGAGGAAGTCTCCAGGTCTTCCATGTTCTTTCCTTTACAACTCTCCTGGTTGTCTCTTGACTTTTCTTGACTTCTATTTCCTTCTCCCCTCTGTCCTGTTTTTTCGCAGCCCTTTAAGTATTATTTTCCACTATTTGAATGTAAACTCCTTGAAGGCAGACTTTTTTTTAATTCTATTCCCAGCACTTAGCACTATATTTAGCAAATTGTAAGTGTTTAATAAAAGCTTATTAACTTGACTCATTCTCTCTTTTGTCATTTTGCCTTTGTGACTCCAAACAAGTTACTTTGGCTTTTTTGAGCTGCTTTCCCCAAATTTTAAACAGGTGTTAACAACATTTGCATTTAATTGTGTTCTTAATCCATTTTCCAAGACCTTGCCTTAAATTGAAAATTTTTTGATAATTAATTTGAGATTTTTTTAGAAAAATGTTTTCCCCCTGTGATTTTGTTTCATGTTGTACCTGCAGAAATAATATATGTTACTTTAATAGTGAGGTGTGTAAAATTCGCCATCAATTTCATTGTCTTCATTGTTATTTTCCTGGTCCATGGTAACAAAATGTGTGTCCTAGTTGGTTCCAAATGAAAGTTCTCTCAAAAGTTGAGACAATTAAATGTACCTCATTAATTCAATCAAAAGTGTTTATATAGATCCCTATATATAAACCAAAGAAAGTTTAGAAAAAAGGTATGCCTCAATCTGTATTCAGACTCCATTAGTTCTTTCTCTGGGAATGGATGGCATTTTTCATCATAAGTCCTTCAGAGTTGTCTTTGGTCATTGCATTGCTAAGAATAGCTAAGTCATTCACAGTTGATCATCTTACTATGTTGCTGTTATTGTGTACAATGTTCTGGTTCTACTCATTTCACTTTGCATCAGTTCATGTAAATCCAGGTTTTTCTGAGAGTATCTCACTCATCATTTCTTATATCACAATAATATTTTACCATGATCATATTCCACAAATTGTTCAGCTATTTCCTGATTGATGGGTATCATCTAAATTTCCAATTCTTTTCCACCAGAAAAGTGCTGCTATAAATTTTTGGGCGTAGTTCCAAAATTGCTCTACATAATGGTTGAATCAGTTCACAACTCCACCAACTGTGCATTGGTGTCTCAATTTTTACACATCTCCAACATTTATCATTCTTTTTCTGTTCTATTAGCCAGTCTAACAGGTGTGAGGTAGGTTTTAACTACCTTTCCTCAGTATTTTTAATTCACATTTTTCCAATCAATAGTTATTTATAGCTTTTTTTCATATGGCTATAGAGAGCTTTACTTCATCTGAAAACTGACTTCATATTTTTTGATCATCTGTCAATTATGGAGAATAGCTCTTATTTTTATAAATTTGACTTATGTATTTGAGAAATGAGGCCTTTATCACAGAAACTTGCTTTAAAATTTTTTTCACAGTTATGATTGCTAAGTCTATTTTCCTCCTTCCTATTTCCTCCCTTTTATTCTATTCACTCTCTCCTTTCACCCTGTCCTTCCTCAGAAGTGTTTTGCTTCTAAGAATTGGAAATCAAGGGGATGCCCATCAATTGGGGAATGACTGAACGAGTTGTGGTATATGAAATTAATGGAATACTATTGTGCAATAAGAAATAGGGAAAATACAGACTTTACAATAACCTGGAAAAACCTACATGATAATAATGCTGAGTGAGCAGAGCAGAACCAGAACACTATACACAATCACAGATATATGGATTCTGTGTTGACTAACCCTGATAGACTTTGCTCTTCTCAGCAATGCAAGGTGCAAAGACAACTTCAAAGGACTCATGATGGAGAACGCTATCTATATCCAGAGAAAGAACTATGGAGGCTGAATGCAGATTGAGGCACACTGTTTGCTCTCCTTTTTTTTCCCCTTTGTATTTTCTTTTCTCTTTTTTTTTTTTTGTTTGGGTTTTTTTGTTTTTGTTTCTTCTGTCTCATGATTCATTCCATTGGTCACAATTCTTCTTTACAAATTGACTATTGTATAAAGAAGTTCAATGCGAAGTTACATGTAGAAGATATATAGATCCCATGCCGAATTGGGAAGGGGTGGGGGAAGAAAATCTGGATCTCAAAATTATGTGGAACTGAGTGTTGTAAACTAAAAATAAAAAAAAATATATATTAAAAAAAAAAGTTTTGCTTCTATTTCTTCCCCCAAGCCACCCTCCCTTCTATGAGCACCCTCACCCTTTCTCTTATTTCCTTCCCCTCCTACTTTCCTGTAGGTTAAGATAGATTTATATGTTCAATTGAGTGTGAATGTTATTCCCTCTTTGAACCAATTCCGATGAGAGTAAGGTTCAAACATTCCCTGCCACCACCTCCATCTTCCCCTGCATTGTAAAAGCTCTTTCTTGCCTCTTTTATGTGAAATAATTTACCCCATTCTACCTCTCCCTTTCCCTTTCTCCCAGTACAGTCTTCTTTCGCATCCCTTAATTTTATTTTTATTTTAAAATAATTTTAATTATTTGTTTTTAGTTTTCAACATCCATTAGATTTTGAGTTCCAGAATTTCTCCCCATCCTTCCCCTCCCCCTACCCTAAGATGGCATGTAATTTGATATAAGTTCTGCATATACATTTATATTAAACCTATTTTCACATTAGTCATGTTGTAAAGAATTAGAACCAACTCGGGAGAAACCATGAGAAAGGGAAAAAAAAAGACCAAATAATATGCTCTGAACTGCATTCAAACTCCTTAGTTCTTTTTCTGGATGTGGACAGCATTTTCCATCCATGAGTTGTGTTAGATCCTTGCATTACTAAGAAGAGATAAATCTATCAAAGTTAGTCATCATCCAATGTGGCTGTCACTGTGTGCAATGTTCTGGTTCTGCTCACTCCACTCAGCATCAATTCATGTAAGTCTCTCCAGGTTTTTATGAAGTCTGCCTGCTAATCATTTCTTATAGCAAAGTAGTATTCTATTACATTCATATACCACAAGTTGTTTAGTCATTTCATAACTGTTGGACATCTCCTCAATTTCCAATTCTTTGCCACCACAAAAAGAGCTGCTATAAAAATTTTTGTATTTGTGAGTCCTTTTCCCATTTGTATGATCTCTGGAATATAGACCTAGAAGTGGTCCTTAATTGTATTTTTAAAAATAGTATCATCTAGCAGCATCTACACTAAGAGATCGAAGGGCTTGGAATACGATATTCCAGAGGTCAATGGAGCTAGGATTAAAACCAAGAATCACCTACCCAGCAAAACTGAGTATCATGCTCCAAGGCAAAATATGGATTTTTAATAAAATAGAGGACTTTCAAGC
>CM053624.1:124486407-124512754 GCA_028646595.1 Phalanger gymnotis
GGGGAGGGCAGACTGGGGAACAGGGCAACCAGAGTGTACGCCATCTTTGAGTGGGGGGGTGGAAATGGGGAGAAAATCTGTAATTCAAACGCATGTGAAAATCAATGCTGAAAACTAAACATATTAAAAATAAATTTTAAAAAAATAGTATCCCATCATATTCAACTCCCATCTGTGCCCTCCATCTATAATACTCTTATAACTGCTCTAATAACTAGAAAGTTATTATGAGTTAAAAGTATGTCCCTAAGTAAGAATATAAACAGTTTAACCTTATTAAGTCCCATATGATTTTCCTTTCCTGTTTACCTTTTTTATGCTTCTCTTGAGTTGTGTTTGGAAGTCAAATTTTCTATTTCGCTCTGATCTTTTCCTCAGGAATGCTTAAAAGTCCTCTATTTCATTGAATGTCGATTTTTTTCCCCCCAAAAGATTATACTCAGTTTTGCTAGGTAGGTAATTCTTGTTTGTAATCCTACCTCCTTTGCCCTCCAGAATATCATATTCCAAGTCCTCTGATTCTTTAACACAGAAGCTGCTAAATCTTGTGTTTTCCTGACTATAACTCCACCATACTTGAATTGTTTCTTTTTGGGTGCTTGCAATATTTTCTCTTTAACCTGGGAGCTCTGGAATTTGGCTATAATATTCCTGGGAGCTTTTGTTTTGGGATTTTGTTCAGGAGGTGAGTGGTAGACTCTTTCAATTTCTAATTTACCTTCTTGCTCTAGAACATCAGAGCAGTTTTCCTTGATAATTCCTTGAAAGATGATATCTAGGCTCTTTTTCTTTTTTTTTTTTTAATCATGGCTTTCAGGAAGTTCAATGATTTTTAAATTATCCCTCCTGGATCTGTTTTCCAGGCCAGTTGTTTTTCTAGCAAGATATTTCATGTGGTCTTTTTTTTTTCCTTCTTTTGGTTTTGTTTTGATGAGATTTTTTTCTTCAGTGAATTTTTGTGCCTCTTTTCCCAAATATTTGGCCAATTCTACTTTTTAAGGAGTTCTTCTCTTTTGTGAATTTTTGTATATCTTTTTCCATTTGGTCAGTTCTGCTTTTCAAGACATTCTCCTCATTGGAATTTTGTACCTCTTTTACCATTTGGTCTATTCTGTTGTTTTGGGTTATTTTTGGTTTTTGTTTTTTTGGTTTTTTTTTGGCAGGGCAGTTGGGGTTAAGTGACTTGCCCAAGGTCACACAGCTAGCACATGCGTCAAGTGTCTGAGGTCAGATTTGAACTCAGGTCCTCCTGACTTCAGGGCCGTGCTGTACTCACTGTGCCACCTAGTTGCCCCTCTATTCTGTTTTTAAGATGTTATTCAGTATTTTTTGTGCTTCTTTAAGTAAGCTATTAATTCTTTTTTCATAATTTATTTTTTGCTTCACTCTCATTTCTCTTCCCATTTTTCCTCTACCTTTCTTACTTGATTTTTTAAATCCTTCTTGAGCTCTTCAGTGGCCTGATACCAATTCATATTTCCCTTGGAGGCTTTGGATGTAGGAATTTTAACTTTGTTTTCTTCTGAGTGTATGTTTTGATCTTCCATGTCACCATAGTAACTTTCTATGATCAGAATTTTTTGCCTTGTTTGCTCATTTTCCAGTCTATTTCTTGGCTTAACTCTTTGCTAAAGTGAGGCTCGGCTTCCAATGTGGAGGGCACACTGTCACAAGCTTCAGGGGTTTTGTGCAGCTGTTTTCAGAGATAATTCCAGGGACCTGTAAGTTTTCAGTTTTTCCAAGGTGATATTATCTAAGACCAGGGCTGTCCAACCTTACGTTTTTATTGAGACAATAGACAATATATTTTGACTTGCCATTTTAGTGAGAGTTCTGGGGTAGCTCAGCTTTGTTTACTAAAGCATTTATGTAAATTTCTATGCTTGTAGGCGGGCCACATAAATTGCACCAAGGCGGCTGCATTTTGGACAGCCCTGCAGCAGACTATTGAATTCTTTTGACTTAGTAATGTGCTTTGGACAGCCCTGATCTAAGATGAAGTGTGTTTATTACTCTCCTGACCTGTGCTCTGATCTGTGAGCAACCACCAGCACCTTTTTCTAGAACTATCCTGAGGGTCCATGCTCCACTGCAGCTGCAAGCTTTGATGTGCTACTTGCTCCTCCTCAACCTGGGACTGTCACCCAGGGCTGTGACCTAGATCTAAATATGGGCAAAGCAAGAGAATCCTGCCCTCAGTGCCATCAATGAGACTCTAATCTCCTGATCAATTTTTTGACGGACCCGCCCCCCCACCCAGACCCCTTACCGTTTATCGACTGAGAGTTCTGGAAACAGCTGCTGCAGCTGCTGATTCATTCACTCCTAAGGCCTGCCTCCAGTTGCCTGGGGCCCAGTCTGTGCTGGCCCAGCCTGCATTGGACTGTGTTTCACTCTCACCCCAGCGCAACAGACCTTTGCTACCAAAATTTTAAGTGGTCATGGGCTGGAAAATTGTTTCACCCTGTCCTTCTGTGGGTTCTGTCACTCCAGGATTTGTTTTAGGGCATTACTTAAAGGTCTTTGGAGGGGTTTAGGGAAGAGCTCAGGAGAGTCTTTGCCTTCTCTCCTCCATCTTGGCTCTACCCCTGAGAAAAGATTTTTATAGAGGGTATTGTTTCCTGAGAAGTACTAACAAATTTCCTTCCTTCAGGTAAGAACTTTAGACTGACTATATATTTATTTCTTAATATTTCCAATTGAAATAAAAGAAATTATTAATATGCTTCCACAGTGTATGATTTTTTTTCTCCCACATTTTCCCAGAAAAATGAAAAAGTCCTTGTCCTCAACAAATCTTACTTTGCTTATTACTATTATTACTGTTATTACAGTTGTTACTATCTGATACAGGGAAACAACATAGGACTATGGGAACAGAGCTGAAAGAGACCACAGGAGCTTTCTAATCCAGTTCATTCATTTCACAGATAAGGAAACTGAGGTCCAGGGAACTTAAGTGGCTTGCTCAAAGTCACACAACTAGTAAGCATCAAAGGCAGAATTTGAACCCATGTTCTCTGACACCCCAACCAGTTTTTTCCTCTGTATTTCCCTGTCATGTACATATTTAAGCATATTCAGCATATAGAACTTGAGGGCTTATAGCTTCCAACGCTGAATTAATGTTCCTGTTTTCTAGTTAACTGACTGGTCTCAAAGCCAGGTCTCCCTTTCTACAAGCCAACACATCCAGTATGTCAAACTGCCTTTCCTATATCATACATGTGCAATTCATCTCCTAAAGTATCTAGTCTATTAGAATTCTTTTTTATGCTAAAGTATCATTCCAATTGTGTTTTTATTCCTCTTTTAAATTATGTCTAACTCATAAGTAAATTAGTTGAAATTTAAGTCTAAATTTAATAATTAGTTTAAATTTAAGAAATTTATCTACCTTCAGTAATTCCCATTCTGATGTTGTATTATCCTTGGAGGTCACCCTGAGTTCTCAAAGGTTATGCCAGTGGATCACAAACTCAGGAAGGTTCTGCCATGCTGGGAGGGCTTCAAGGGTAGCCCTGAAAACAGGTTGAGTTAATTTTTTGAGGAACATGGAGATACAAGAGTGTCAGCCATCCAACTGGTAATGATGATAAAAAAAAATTGCCCAGGAATCCATGAAATTAAAATTTTAAAACGTTCTAAGCCTTGCGTGGTCTACCTTTGCCAGAGTGGTGGCAAAGAGGGCAGAAGGAGCTAAGAATTACATGAAAACTTCAATTTACTATAGTATTTTAAATGTGAAGTCCTCTTCCAGTGACCAATGAGTAGACACATCGCTACAGGAGCTTACTCATAACAATTGAAAAGGAAGAAAGGTGTAGCTAAATTAGAGGTTCACAGGCATTCCTTGGAGAGGCAAAGAAGAGTGGGTAGAGTGGGTTTTATCATGTAAACAGAAGCTACGAGAAACATTTCATGAGACACTTGGTCATCGTGCATTGCGGTAGTGATGTATAAAAAGTATGAGAGACATAATTTCTGGGTAAGTAATCATTTTATTATGGCTAGCAAGTAATTAATAAAAGGATTGGTCATGTGACTTTCTCATAAGCCAAAGATCATGGCAGCTTATTGATCCTTATGTGCCCTTGGAAGAGTGGCTATTCTTATTCCTGACAGATGGCATTCAACTTTGATTAGTTAACAATTAGTGAAAAGAATGGATATTATAATGAGAGGTGGGCCTATTCTAATGAGGGGCTGGGGGAATGATTCTGATCACTCAGACCATCCCTGCCTGGAGCAATCCCAAGCCTGTCCACCTCCACTGAGACCTGTTTGACTAGGACACTGTGGGCGGGCAAGATTTCACTTAGACTAAAATCTCTACTTTTTAATCAGATCTAAACGTTCCCAGTTGGATGGGGTCTGAACAAGACTGAGGAGAATGTTAAATCCAATCCCATTATTAGCCTTATTCTTCAGAGGCTGATTTGACCTAATAGAGAATGAGGAAGTGAAAAAATCCTGGCTCTCCCCAATAATAATTGGTTATGAATATAAGAGAGAAATAATCACTTCAGTAGTAATGTCAAATATTTGTAAAAAAGACCACCAAGAAAACAAATGCAGCTTATGCACCTATACCAGTTGCTGAGGATGAATTGATAGAGAAGTTCCATGACCACTTTAATAAGATTCTCCAAGTAAAACATACACTCTGACCATTAGTAATTTTAATGAAAAAGTATGGAAAGGTGTGCATAATGACAAATATCCGGGGAAATATGATTCAGGAGAGAGAAATGAAAGAGGCCAAAGCCTACTAATTATATAGAAATCTATGTGAAGTGATGCAAAATGGAGTAGAACCAGGATAACATTGTATGCATTAACAGCAATATTGTAATGTTGATCAACTGTGAAAAGCTTAGCTACTCTGATCAATACAATGAGCCAAGACAATTCCAAAGCACTCATGATGAACAATGCTATTCACCTCCAGAGGTAAAACCAATGAACTCTGAATGCAGATTGATGTATAGTTAATTTTTAAGTCATTTTTCTTGCTTTTTTTTGCAACATTTGCCACATTTCCTTATTAAGGAAATATTTTTGCATGCTTTTACATGTATGATTGATATCATAATACTTGCCTTCTCAATGGGTGGAAGAGGGACCGGAAAGAGGGAACTTAGAACTCAAAATTTCTTAAAAATTAATGTTAAAAATTTAATTAGAAAAAGATTGCATAGAAATCCCACACCTTTGTAGAAAGAATAATAAAACTTATATAACATAGTTAAAAATATTTTTATTCCTGAATTATTTATGCAAACTATTGAAAATAAAAAATGGGTAATGGGCAATAAAACTTTTATTGACACTGGATAAAATAAATTGAGTCAGAAGTTAAAGCATTTAATTGCCACAAAGAGAACAAAAGAAACCAGGAAGAAAAAAAATAATAAAAAAAAAAAAGAAAGAAAGAAACCAGGAAGTGCCTTAGCAAACATCTAACAAACTTACTAGCCAGACAGAGATTATTTTCAAAGGCAACAGCAGGTCAGAACTTAAAAATTTTGTGAAATCTTAGGAAGAAAGATGCTATTTATGTCTCTTAAACCAGAGAGAAGTGCCAAGAGGTTCAACTAAGCAAAATTATTCCAAGGATATTCAAAGGTAAAAATGTACGATACTCTGCAAACAGGGAAAAAAAAAAACCACCTTATCAATGCTTTTGTAGCAAGTTGTTTTCCATTTATGCATCAAAATCATTCAGGAATCCTTGAGAGATGTAGCACTAGAATGGCCCTTTTCAATAACTTTCTACTAATAAGCATTAAGCAAGGCACAAAACAGACATATGCTTTCTAAAAATATTTACTGTGTTAGAGGAGATCCTGCACAGAGTCCAGGTTGAGGATGGCAACATCTTCCAGATGCTCTTGTTTGTGAATAACTGTACTAATTACATCAAAACCTATACAACTTCAAAGTCCTTTGGAAGAGATCTGCAACCGAAGGAGATTGGTTTTGTCTACTATCACAGGAAAGACCAAATGGTTGAAGAATGCCTATTGCCCAGATTTCAACTTGCACTGAGTGGACAACTTGCTGAGCTTGCACTTGTTCAACAGTATCTACTGGTTAGATAAAACTAATGGATCATAAACAGGTCCCAGAGTTTAAAATGGGGAAGAGAACAGGCTGGATTGCTTTTAGGAAATTTCAAAGCACTTTTCCTGTAAAAGCAAAGGCCTACCTTTTCTTTTTTTGAGATTATCTTGTCCAAACCCCTTAGTTTTTACATTAACCTTTTTTTTTCATTTAAAAAAAACCTATTTTCTCTGTCTCCCACTTCCCCGCTCCTATTGAACAAAAACAAAACAAAAATAAAACACTCCTTGAAACAAATATGCAGTCAACCAAAACAAATTCCTGATGGGCTAGTCACATGGCAACAGTCAAGGATGAGAAGTGGAATGGCCAGGATGCTTCACAGATACTTCTGCAGTGTTGATAGGTACCAATAAAATCCTCTAGGACATTGGATGAAATCTTCGTGAGCTTTTGGAAGAACACAGAGGAGTCGTATAAGATGAACAGGCTTAGATGGGTGGCTTATGATCTGTACAGTTGATGGGAAGTAGCCATTAGGTGGTGCAATGGATAGGCACTGTGTTTGGAATCAGGAAGACTTGAATTCAAAGGCTGCCCTAAACACTTACTAGTGGTATCACCTTGGGCAAGCCACTTAACTTCTCTGGGTCTCAGTTTCCTCATTTGTAAAACAGGCAGTTGGATTTGATGGTCTCTAAGGTCCTTTCCAGGTCTAACTGTATTATCTGAGAACAAAACCTCAAAATGAAATAATTTAGAGAGAAGTTTATTAAGTCATCTAGCAAAGAGGAGAGCCAAAAAACAGACCCACTCCCTGCCCCCTTTTAAATGTCTGTAAGTAATACATTATATAGCATTCAAAATCAGAGGGAGTTTCTAGATAAGACACCTAGGTTGCTCACATTCCTTGTATTAGTCTTTGGATCTGACTAGGTTTCTGGTAGCATAAGCAAGGTGCTGAGTTAAGCATTAAATGAATCTAGCCTCTAAACATAGGTCTGGTTTCTATGCCACACAGAGCTAGGTTCAAACAATGCAATAAAGTTTTCCCACACTATGATCCTAAGAACTCCAAATCAGTAACATCTATTTCAGTATGTAAGTGTGTTAAATCAGGTTTAAGGAAATGGTGATAATATTAACATAATGTGAAGAATTCCTCTGGGCCTCAACTAGAAAAAATAATATTTGGGCCCTGGCAAGTTTTCAATCCTGATCAATACAGTGGCCAACCATGACTCCTGTTGACTGATCACGAGGCAGGTTTCCCATCTCTTGACAAAGTTGGTGGACTCAAGGCTCAGAGTGAGATATGCATTTTAAGATATGACCAATGTCTGAATTTGTTTTCCTTGACTATGCCAATTTGTTACAAGAAGGGGTTTCTTTTTGGGGGGTGGGAGGTAGAGAATTGGGGGAAAGTGGCTAGTAATAGCCAAAACCATAAAAAAAAAAGAACTAAGGAAAGGAGCAACAGCAAAGTTTTTTAAAATACACGAGAGATCAGAAGGAGGTTCAGAGAGGAACAGAGACAAGAAACTCAGCTTGTTAATGTGATGAATTGGTTACAAGCTATGAAAAAAGTTGTGTGTAATGAGATTTGTGGTTTCATAGACAATCCACTTTTTCTCTTCTTCGTATATGGCAGTATTTGTCAATTTCAGAACAATACAGAATTAAACATTAAAAAAATGTTAGGAGAAGGTCGAAGGATCAGCAGAGAGCTGAAATTGTCAGGGTGCTGAGTGATATCAGAAACCAGGACTCTTGCATTTAGGGTAGATTCAATTCAACCAGAGGAGGTCACTTAACTACCTAAGATTTGCACCTGCTAACACTGCAAGCAAGCTACTAGGTCTCTAGGTTGTTCTCGTAGTTCTAAGAATTCTTACAAGTTAATAAGCAAACTTTATAATTTTTGGTGACATTAACAACCTATATTCACTGCTGAGAGAGGGAGTGTTGTGCATTATGGAATTGGAGTTGCCTTGGGTTCAAAATTCCACTTCTGATGCTGTGCTACAGCGAAGCAACAAGCCCCCCTGCCCTTTATGGGACTTGTCCCCACAGGAGACAAGAAAATAGTATGAAACCTAAGAGGGCAATTTTGATGATGGTAGGAGGGTCAGAGAGGTAAAACAAGTGGGAAGTGGACATCTGGTGAGATGAGTGCCCAGAAGGAGAACATACCAAAGACACTATAATTTTGCTCAAATTAGCTACAGCTTAGGGTGAATATATATATGCATATATATATATGTATATATATATACATATATATAATTAACTTAGATGGTTTTTGCATCTCATTACCTACACAACTTAAACACCCAAAGGAAAATCTGACTCCTACTTCAGCATCAGTGAGCCATTGTTAAAATGACACCAATTATGTGACTATAATCCAGATCTCTTGAATAAATTGAAATTCATGTGATTTTAGTTACTGATTGTAGCATTAAACTTTCTGTACTAAAATTTGCTTCAGAAGGGATTCATTTTCATGAAAAAGTAATTCCTTATTAACTCCTTACGAGGTCAGTCTTCTGGGTTCTGTGCTCCTGAAACAAAATATGTGTGCCCTATTACAAATCCACCACCACAATTAGAGTTGATTGCTGATGTGTTCACTCACTCATTGAAAATTCTTATAGGATCAAGAGGCTTTTGATTTAACATGTCCGTAAAAGAATCACAGTGAATTAGGATAATTTGTGCTAAGAATTCTCATAATTTCCTTTGAAATCAAATACTTAAAAATGGAGAGTCAAAAAGATCATCCTAAATTTAGCTATGGAGTTGAACTTTTGCAGAGAATGGACTTAATAGATGTCACAGTTGATAAAATGATGACTCAGGTCTGTGGTGCTAGACTATCCCGATTCCAGGGCCTCTGGAAAATAAGAGGCTAGTCGTATCCACATGATCTTTCCCACAAGTAGGCAACTCTTATTTGTAATCCTCTCGTGTATGTGTATTGACTTACCTACTCCCAGATGACTGAGACAGAATTATAATAGGAGTATTAAGTTCTTATGTGGCAATCAACAAGAAAGCTGAGAAACCAGAGTGCAAAGAAGCCTAAAACTAGGTACCTGAGAGGAAGTTACATACATAGCACAAAGACTGTTTGGTCTGAATATCAAAGTTTATTGAAATAAAATATAATCTATAATAAAAATACTAAGGATATTATTCACTGGTTACAATTTTAAGTTATATTTACAAAACATCCAACACTTTATCTAACAATGACACTATCTTTGTTACAACAGTAAACATGAAATTAAGTTCCAATACTGAATAATTCTTGCAGTCACAGGAGTTATGATTTTGTACTTTTCAATCTGTGTCCAATATGTCTTTTAAAAAAGGAATATGCTTGAAGCTTTTTGAAAAAGCAAAACAACAAAACATTTACTATAATTCATTTTAGTCTGATTAGCACAATTAATATTTAGAACAGTAAAATTCTGTCAGAACTTAAGTTAAACTTTGGGGGCTACTCAGAAACTTTAATTCAGAGAAAGCTCCTTCCTATGAGTCATCTTTGGGGTTGCTATTTTTTAAATTTAATTGAGATTACAGCTAGTTGAAGGAAATTCCAAGCAAAAGTTTTGGAAGTATGGGTCAGGGTTTTTGAGAAACTGAGAGAAGAGTTGGGGGATGAACAATAAATGGTTGTTTTGACATGAACACTGTAAATTCTAACATCTTTGAGAAATGTCTGGTGGCTTGCATACCAGAAAGCCACCCTCCCCCTCTCCTTGTTGTATCATTGAAGCTTCTTGATCTAAACGAACTGAGCAGAGATTTGGGAGAAAAAATAAAGCAACTGTACCCTTTTCACTCCACCCCTCAGTTTTCCACCCCCAATAGTGCTTTGCCCTATTCCATCTTGTATTTAAAGTATGCCATAGCAAATTTCCAAGTGCCCTGCAGAAGGAAAAACTTGAAACAAACTGGCTTTTCTTTGAATTTCAAAGATTTAGGGATAGACCTTTGAGGGTAAATCTGATCTCGAGTGAATATTAGTATCTTGCTGAATCATCAATCACATTATCTACCATAGGGCCTATGGAATTGGGTCATATACATGAAAACAAAGTGGTTACTTCACATAACAAAACTGAATCTACTAAAACTTCACATATTAATGACAGTCTTAAAATATATTCCATTAATTAGAATACTTAAAGGGAAATTTCTCAAGCTACTGTGCCCCAAGACTGATTGCCTTTTTGAACTCTGTAGTTTAAAAAGTGTTTTTTTTAAAAAAACAAACAACAAATCCAAAACCAAAATGAAACAAAAACCTGTAACAATTTTCTTCTTTTACCTTTAAACCTAAAAGGGAAAAAAAAAAATGGCCCCTGAAACCTAACAAACTGGGATCAACTTGCAAAAAAAAATTTATCACATTTTCCCCTATCTTTAAGATAAAGGCATCATCATCCCTGATCAAAAAGCAGTGGTTTTTTTTTTCAAGTATAGATGAATATAAAGTTTGCTGTTAACTGAAACAACTCCAAGATAGTTATAGAAACAGTATTCACTTAAGGTGCAATAGAAATGTTCGCTATTAATTATGCTTCTGATTTGAGTAAAATGACACTATACTATTTGTTCCTGGAGAGAGTAGTTAAATGCTTAAACTTTATACTCCTGCACTGGTATTTGAATTCCCTACCTATAGCAGCAGGGTACCAGGCCTTTGTAGGTGTTTATCATTTTTCAGGATAATAGGAAAGAGATCTGAGCTTGACTTTAAATTTGAAATCCTATAAATCTTACTTTTTTTGTTTCTGAGTATAATTTATGATGAGAAAGGACACAGACTACTTAGAAATAAGCTGAAAGAAAAGGTTCTACTTAAATCCAAGTTCCTATCAAAGGCAATATCAATATTAAAGAAATGATGCATTAATTTGAATCTCAATACTCAGATTTAAACTAAAAATGCTAATGTCCAACAATTTGGTCCAGTGTTTTTCATCCCAGAGCACTCAGTCACCACAACATGTTCAGAAGTTTTGTTTTGATCAAATAGTCTCTAATTAAAAGTTAAAAAATATTTTATTAGCTCTACTTGCAGAAAGTCATCTTACTTCTTTGGTAAAGAAAATATAATCTTGTTAATTCCCATCTAAACAAACATTATTGTATTTCTTACTGTGGATAAATAGATCAGACTATATTATCTATATATATATATGTGTGTTTTAAACACCTAATCTCCTTTATAGTTTAAGTTTTTTCCAACATTTCTAGTGATGCTAAACACTAAACTAGCAATAATAGCGGGAGTCAAATTAGGATATCAAATCATGATTTTGCATATGGGCTAAAGAAAACTAGATTTTAGCTTAGAAATTCACTGAATGATGACTTCTTTGGCCCAATTCAGCAAGAATTATCAGATTCCATTAAGTTGTTTTTCTATCTGCAGTCACTTAAAAAAAACCCAAGAATTTAACCATACTTTATTAAATAACATTTTACACCAATCATCAGAAATACCAGTGAGAATGAGAACACATGAAGAATATGGAGCAGACAAATCCCCAAGGGATTCTAAGTGGAGAGAGATGGTTGCCTTTCCATTTATACAAAAATTCGTATACACATACTTGCATCTTGATGACTTTATTCCATTGGGCAGCAGGTACACACAATTTTTTTAATCTATAAATGAGATCTGAATAAAAAATAGGTTGCTAAATGTTTTCCACCAGATGCCCCTGTTTTGACAGGACCAATCTCTCATTGCACCCTTCACAGTATAAAAGCATTCTGAAAAATACTTTCGGGAGATGCCACATTTTAACAAGAGAAGATAATACAACACATATGACTACACAAAAAAGCTGACCTGGAAACAAATCTTTCAGCAAGCAATTTTACTCCAAAATTACATAGTTGAATGGAAAATGGTTCTCAAAAAGTACTTCAGTTAAAAGTGTACAATACATATGACTAGTATAAATAATACCTTGTGCTTATAACTGTGCCATTTATTCATAGGTCCAAAAGACAAACAAGGATTGTTTCCATTTACACATTAAAACTGAGGCACAAGAAGTTTATCTATTTGACCAAAGAAAGGCAGAAGGCTACCTTTCAGAACCGAAACACCTCATGACTCTAGATTTTCAGCTCTGTTAAAGACTAAACTACTCTTTCTCTACTACAAAACTGTACAGACACCTTGGGTGGCTCACTAAATTATATCAGATACTAGCAAGTTTTACATCAGATTTTTCATTAAGCTACCGTGTGGCTAACAGAGAACTCTCATATAAAGCATATAAGTCTTCCTTTTTGTGGGCTTTGAATGACCTGGCACATCAAACAGGAAAATGTTAAAGCACTTTAAAGGCAGTACAAAATGGGTTTTACTAAAACTTACGACTGCTTAAGGAATGCTCTGGAAATTCTCCTATCATGAACCTTTTTCTGCAGTTTTATGACAGCTCCATGTACTACCACTTCAATGAAGTCCACTGTCTTTCTTTCTCTAGTCTACATTCAACTTCTTGTACAGCTTTTCTTAAACTTGCCTACAAAATAAGGCCCTCTGTTTCTAGGTGAATAGAGCTCTGATTCATACTCACAAACAAAAATGCTTGGAACCAAAACAATTCACATAATCATGTTATGACTTTTAAGTCCAAAATGATTAATGTTGATCAGCCAGCTAATCTAATATTAACAGTTTGAGCAATTGAGACTAAAAGGGAAGAGTTCTGTCCATGATACAGGACAAACAGTTGAGGACACAGAATGTACAATAGGGAAAAAAGATACGCTGCAAATCCTAGCTGTAAACTGAAGCCTCATTAACTGTACTCATCTCTCACATGGAAATGCTCACTTCCCAAGATGGGGGTGTAACAAATATAAATATTAGCCAGTGGCTCATGATGTTTACTGTAGTTTGGACTTGAGCTTCTCTGGCTGTAGGTGTAACAAGAGATGTATGCATGCATACACACTTACATATGTGCATATATACACAAACATACGTAACGGATTCTTAGAGATAAAACTATAAAGTGTATTTAAATGCTTGCAACATACACATAAAACCTGGAAGCACTGCTATCTGTCTGCATTGCATCACACAGTGGCAGGAGCTAAGTGCCGGAAAGTCTGCAGGTAAGATAGCCAGCTCGTCTATTCCCTGCCCTGCCTCTTTTGCCAGTGATGATAAGGATTTCTTGTGCGCAGAATAGACCCTTTGTGCGTCACAAACTAAGGTGTTCAGATTTTTTTTAACCTTCTCTTAAGATGTAACCTGCAGAAGATATTGAATTTCAGTCATTACAAGTTCAGGCTGTCAGGGAAATACCACTATATACAACTATCAAATCCAAAGACACCCAAACTAACAACTCAACGTCTGAATACTAATAATTTGTAAAGAAAAATACAAAATATGAAAATTAAGATAGAGTTGCTCTGAAATTCTTGATAACCTCTTCACTGAAGGGAAATAAAAATATCTGAAAAGGTGGGGGTTTTTTTTTTGGTTTTGTCTTTTAGTGGCACAGGACATTCTTTCCCCTTTACTTACTATTCTAATCAAAAAGAAAATTTTATCGTCATTAGCCCTAATACATCAAACTGAATTTTAGGAATGTAAGAAAGACCTGGAAATACTATGTATAAAATTGTGGTATTAACAAATACATTAAAATCTTCAGTATTTTTAAACTATATATTGAGATTGCTCTGATAATAATGGTGCTGGTTTAAGTGAGTAATTTTCCAGTGGGAATGTAGAATGGCAGTATTATATTTGGAAAGAACTAGAAGATAATGATTAACTTTTACACATTTATTTTTTAAAAGCAATAAATAAGTATAAGTACATGATTGTGGCAAAATCTGCATTAGTTATAGATTAGACTTTCTTGAATTTCTTGTTTGTCACTCCAATATAACACAGTTACGATCTTTTTTGGGTAAAGAAAATAAACCATGGTGTTTTTTAGTCTAGTATCAAGCACAAATTTGATGGCTTCAGTACTGGGATGGAGGTTAATAACTTGTTTGCTTCTACAGAGAATGATGTCACACATTTATTAAGTTGTCAATGTATGTGTAATTGTCAACAGTTATCAAGAGATCCAAAAAACATTGTATATCAAAGTTTTATATTCAAAACAGGGTCTTCAACTGTTCATGTTAGTATAGCAAAGTTGAAGGTGCAATGAACTCTGTAATGCACAACATATGCAATATAGAGGAATCTAATGATTCAGCTTGACCCTGGATTTTGTCTAAGAGGATTATTCCTTCCATAAATAAGATTCTACTTTTTCTATAAGAAATTATATTACACTTAGTTTTTGATCATGGTAGTAGCTAAAGGAGTCATCATTAAAAATCTAGACTACTTTTAAGCAGTCTATCGTCATCCCAAACCAGAAAAGTTATTTTCCAGATGGATGCTTAGAACAATTTATGGTATTCTTAAGTAGATGTACTTACCTAGGTTTAGATTGGGAATCACAACACTTTCTGGAGCAGCAACAATTTTTTCCAAAATGACTAAAACAAACTGCTACATAGAAAGCTTATTAAAAAGACTATGAAGATAATTATTTTCTTAACTGTATCTGGAAACACAGGAGAATTTATGATTCCCTCATAATAAAGTTAACAAATATTCTCTTTCTGTATCCTATATAAAGATTATTAGATATTACATATTTATTTGGTTCCCATAAATTAGAAAATCTGATTGCTTTTACATAAGTTTCCCAAAATTCTAACCTAGTGACTAAAATAAGACAGTGATATTACAAAGGAGTGCCTTTTCATCTGACTACAAGAGTATCTGGACCTCTCAAGATTCCATTCTGAAGTGTGCTTTTTATTCAGTCATGATTTTAAAAAAATATTTAATTTACTTGCTTAAATGGGCAAGTGGACATAATCTTAGCATTAAGGTTCAAGGTTTTTATGAAAAAAGGCAGATATTAGTTAATTCTGGATTCCTACATTTGCATTTCTATAAGACTAATATTATACATTCTAGTTTTCTCCCACTAGTTGTTTATCATGTGGTCAATAAATAGGAACTGTGTGGTCCAATTTACTTACAATAATGAATGCTAAACCAAACCAAAACGATAAACTTCCACAGAACTATAAAATCATTTCTATCTATACTGACAAAGTAAGAGTGTTAATATTATACCCAGTTGCCTATTGTGGGAAAAAGGAATATAGATATTCATGTTGGCCACCCTCCCCCCATTTTAATCAAATGAGGCTCCATTCTTAATCCTCAAAGAGACCGTAACTAAAATGAACATGTTCTTCAAGAAGAGGTGGTCATGGGGCAATGGTGGAAATGTCCGAATACATACATGTAGGTTTAAAAAAAAAATCCAATATTTGAAGTATTGAGCACTTAAGAAGTTATAGACCTAGCTTCTTACAGGCAATAATGCTTTCATATCTAGGCCTAGTAATAAATAAAACATCATGGAAATTAATTTTTAAAATTATGCTAATATTTTGATTTCAGGAAGGAACCTGACAAAACCAATTATCTCCTTTCATTGTTAGAACAGAAGATGAGATAGCTTACTAACTGATGAGTAATAAATGTCACTATGACACAAAACTTGCTGTGATTTGCATGTTCAGCTACAAAGTGCAGTATTTTTCACGATCGATGATACAGACACTTCCAACTTGTAACAAGGAATTCCAGCTCACAATGAGTGCACTGTGCAACTCTGAGAGTCTGATTGTAACTAAGTAGCAACTTCTTCCTTTTAAAACATGAACAAAATCCATTGGGTAATCAGGCACAGACGGTATGGAACGGTTTTTCTTCCTTTCATCCCACGATTTTGTTTCTCAGGGCAAGTACTTGGCTCCAACAGAATCCAACACCTGCTACAGAATGACACAACTATTTTTCTCCTTTTCTTTTTCTTTGTCTTTTTCCCGAGGTTCTTTGCGTTTACGTTCATTACTCCCAGATTGTCTTCCACTTAATGGAGAGGCAGTTACCTGTGCTGGCTGGCCCTGCTTTAATTTAAAAAATATATATTAAGAATAAAGTAGAGGAATATATATTAATTATTTTCAATTACAGTGTTTAACCCATCACCTTGAAAAAAAAATCACAATAGTGAAAGAAGTCATTAAAGGAATCATAAGATATTGACAGATACTTTAGTAAAGTTTGTATAATTACCTCTTCTCAGAAAAGGCACACCTCAAGTAAACGAACAAAGGACTGAATTCCAAATTAAAGAACTGATAATAAGCATGAGACTAACTTGTTCTACACAATGCCAAACCATAAGTTTAAACTTCAAATGTTGGAAGGTTATGTACATTCTCATAAAGAGCTATGATAATCAAACTTCGCTTTATCGTAAATTAATTTTTAAAAAGAGAGAAAGATTGGGGGCAACTAGGTGCTGCAGTAAGTACAGCATTGGCCTGAGTTCAAATCCGACCTCAGACACCTGACAGGTACTAGCTGTGTGACCTTGGGCAAGTCACTTGACCCCAATTGCCCTGCCAAAAACAAAAGAGAGAAAGATAGAAGAAAAATTCTGAGAAATATATAACTGAATAGTAATCAAATCACAAGAAAATCTAGAAATTATTTTGATCTAGAAGGATGACAGGATGCTGGCAGGGGCAGAAATTTCTGAACTTGGGGAGTGTTAAAAGGAAAAATGGACTGCTCCGTGGGATTTGGGATGTATAGCAACCACTATTGTTTATTTTAATGCCTAGCATCTGACAGGGTCAAACACAACTTTTACCCTTTACTTTAAAATGTTTTTAACTTCATCTAGTAATTTTTTCCAATGAAAATGCAGCTATAATTTTATAATGGAAGCCACAGAACAAGAGTAGTCACTTTCTAAAGATTTCATTTAGAGTTAACTTCAGCTGGAACATATCTATCCTAGTTTAAATTTTTCCTCTGGAATGCAGGTTATATCAGCATCTTCAAAGTAATATAATGAGATTATTATAATGTGTAATATATTTAGATACTCTTACAATATATAAAATTAGAATATTTTGAAAAACAGTTATCTTATTACCCTGGTAAAATAATAAATTTGAGCCAGTTTTTTTTCTCTTGCTAACATAAAATATTACAAAAGGACACCCTTTAAATGAGGATATGTCAAGGATCTCTTTGGAGATATGGTGAGGCTTATCGTCCCTATTCTGAATAATGTTTTTAAATGCTTATAATAAAACATACAGGATTATAAAGGAATCTAATCTCAGTGGAATGCAATTATCAAAATATAAAAAACAAAACAAAGCAAAAAACAAATTGAGAGACCCCAGGCTAAAAAAACGCTACTCTAAATGCAGAAAGTACATCCTTTAGAATGCTAAAGGCACTATGAGTAGGGTAGAAGTGACACTTGTATGAAAGAAAAGGCTAATTTAGAGTACGGAATCCAGTAGATTTTAACACTTAAATCAGGAGTTATAAAGTAAACATTGGGACAGAGCTTTACAGACTGAACTTTAAGAGGACTCCTAGATTTATAGTATAATTAACTGACAAGATAGACTTTCCAATGGAACTAGCTTCAAAGGCACAGTTAAAATCATTGCTTCATAAACAGAGGTCATTTCTGAAAGTAGAATATAATCTGACAAGTAATTTCGGGAAAGGAGCAATTTTTGAGAACGAATTAGTGTTTACTATAGGATAAATAACCTGTGATACTAAATTAGATGTTGATGTAATTGAAAAGTAAATCCTAAAACTTCATATTTTCTTTCAGTGAGATATTTTTCCCCATCACTAAAAGTTCTAATCACACACACCACCCCCGCCAAGAAACTTTTTTCTTTAGTTTTTTTTTTTTTTTTTTTTTTACCTGGGCTTGTGCAGCAGCAGCTGCAGCTGCTGCTGCCTGCTCTTGTTCCTGATAATATTGAGAAGCCCGTCTATCTTCTTCTTCTTGGAGTTTCTTGGCTAGTTCCAGATCACTAATTCCTTCTGGGATTTGTTCCCAATTGATCTCTTGGCTTTGCTGTTCTTGTTGTAGAGACAAGGCCATAAGATAGTCCTAGTAAATAAAATTATCATTTTTAGCTATGAAATTTTACTAAGATTTAACTGTCTATTAATTGAAATTAAAGGCTGTCTCCATAAAATCAGATTCCCTGGAAAGAAAGTCAGACATGAATAAGTAATATGAATAATAGTTTTATACAAACTAGATTTGGGGAGATATCACAGTCTATATTTAGACCAATATGACATATGAAAAATACACATTTGATTTGAATTCTCTTTTCTCACCTTCTCTTCATTTCAAAACCCCTCGACATCATTGCCAACTCTCTTTTCCTCCTGACAAAAGCTGACAAAGAGGTTGCCCTTCTCTTTGCTAAAGTCAATCCCCTCTATCTACATGTACCCTTGAGCCTACTCATTTCTTCAGCAGAATGGAACCTCAATCATTCTGTTCTCTCTCAAATCTTTAACCTCCTCTAACTACTGGTTCCTTCTCTACTGACCTCAAACACACCTGTGTCTGCTATTGTTAATTGTGTTACATATCTCTCCTTTTCTCAGCCGAACACCCAGAAGAAGCTGTCCATATTCACTTCATATAATTTCTCCCCAATTACTCACTCTTCAGTCCCTTACCATCTAGCTTCTGAGTTCATTGCTCAACTGCCACAGCTGTTTTCAAAGTTAACTCATTCTTCTTTCCCAAACCTTTGTCCTTTTCAAATTTTTTATTTAAGAGTCTTTAATTTAAGTCTTTCTTTAATTAGTCTTCCAAGTTTATAATGTTGGTATTATCCTTGAATCCTCATTCTCTCACCTCACAAATCCAATCAGTTGCCAAATCTTGCAGTTTCTACTTCCACAACACATTTCATGCCTGACTCCTACACTTTTGCCTAGATTATTACAATAGCCTCCTTTAATTGGTCTCCCTCAAATTTTTTCTCCATTTCAATCCCTCCTATATATTCCTGCCATAGTAATTTTCCTTAAGTGCAGATTTGACCATGTTATTCTCCTACGCAATCACCTATAGTGATTCCCAACTGCCTCTAGGATCAAGTGTAAATTCCTTTTTATCTTTTAAAGTCCTTCACAGCCTGGCCCAAGTTTATCCTTTCTAGACTCATTGTACATTACTCATCCTTCCCGTACTCTGTGATCTACTCCAACTGGCTTCTCTTCAGACACAACACTCCATAGGTGCCCCTGCACTTACTGTCCCTCAATCTGAAATATTCTCCTTTCTCACATTTGCCCCATAAAATCCCTTTCTTCCTTTAAGGTACAGATCAAGCGCCACCTTCTGTAGGTTTTTTCCCCTTGATTTTCCCAAGTACAAGTGCCCTCCCTCCCACACTACCTTCAAGTATTTAACTACCTCGTATTCTGCATTTTTATTCTCTTTATAATTAACATATATGTGTTGTCTCCTTTATTAAAATGTTCACTCTCTGGGAGTAGGGATGGTTTCTTTTTTTTTGTACTTGTATCCTCATTACCTAGCACAGTGCCTGTGACATACTGAGTATTTAACAAATGCTTTTTGATTGATATAAAAATAGCTCACATTTAAATACCATTTTAAAGTTTGAACACATTATCTTATTTGCTAACTTATAACAATCTTGTGCAGTGATACTGTAGATATTATTATTCCCATTTTGTTGATGGGGAAAGCTGAGGCACAAAGAGCTTAAGTGACAGCTTATAAGTGTCGGAGATGGGAGAAACCTAGGCCTTCCTGACTCCAGCATTCTTTCTACTCTACCGCATGTATATTTGTATGCATATAGTCATACATGTGATCACACATACATATATACAATTCAATATTTAAGGATTAGTGATTTCACCAATGCAGGTACTCCCATCTCCACTGCAGCTCCCAACCTTTTTACCTGGGAGCTCACTTTCAGCCAAACAGTAAGCCTTTTGATCAGTGGTAGGATTTTGGTTCTTTGCCACTTGTTTTGGCCAGATAAGACATATATACAGCTAGATATATAACACAGAATATATGTTGTAAATGAAAAATAAAATACAAAGCACTGAGTTAAGGCACCGGAGAAGATATACACAATTTAGATAAAACAGTCTATGACCTCATTAAGTTTACTGTCTCTTATAGGATATTTTATACACTCGCACAAACACACACACACACACACAGATAAGTATAATGTAGAACAATAAGTTGTAAATGCAAAATAAAGCAGTATGTGAAGCCTAAGTGTAAAGTGTGAGTGGAAGAAGTTTCATGGGAGAGGTGGTTCTGAGCTGGGATTTAAGGGATGAATAGCAATTCAATTTGAACAGGTAGAGGGAGAACATTCTCCTTTCAGAGAGTGGTGGGTAAAGTATAAAAACAAAAAGACAAACAAGATAAGGAACAGAGAACAGGACAGTCTGACTGACACACAGATTACATATTCTATGTGATACATCAGAACAGTAAGAAATAAAGACAGCAAAAAATAGCCACTGAAGTTTTTTTTTTAAAGCAGAAGAGTAACATGAACAGAATTAATGCACATAGAATTTGAAAGAGATTAGAGCTGTAAAGAAAGTTCTGGGAGTCATCTGTAGAAAGGTCATAATCGAAGTTTCAGGAATGAATGAGCTTGTCAAAGGAAAAAGTAGAGAGGAAAAAGAATAGAGTCAAGGGCAGAACCTTGGGGAACACTCACCTTCAGGGGTCAGGATGAGGAGCCATTAAAAGAGATAATAAAAGAGTGGTTAGAGAGGAAGCAGAAGAATTAGAAGGGTGGTAATTTGAACTTAGGGAAGTAAAGGGTGATTACCGGTGTCCAAAGCTGCAGGAACATCAAGAAGGATGCATCTGAAATAAGTCTTTTTTAGCCTGGCAGGTTTGGTCAGAGTATGTGCTCTTCTGAGAACTTAGAGAACCCTGTGTCATATCCACACCATGCTGAGGCATTGGAGAGGGGCTTCAATAGAAGGTATGTATTAGTGAGAAGGAGATTGGTTTTTTTAACCCAATATCCCAGACCTTGTATATCCAAAAGATGTTATCCTACTACTAAGTAGTCCTTCATTTAAATTTATCTTTAACAGAAGATTTACCATTAATGAAGAGAAAAGAATATATTATGAAGCTTTTATACTACAATACCTTCATAATGATGAAAATTGTAGTGGCATCAACTCTGCCTTGAGCAACAGAAAATACAACTTTTTTATTCTCTATATTCTAATACATTCTTTCTCTCAGATGTTTCTCAGAAATACGTCCTCCCACCAAACACTATCTTAGCTCAACTGCAGTTACCTCGTATCTAAACTATAACAACTATTTAGCCAAGTTAATACTCCTGACTCCAATTTTCTTGTTCTAATCTAGCTTAAGTAGCTGACAGAAAAATTTGCTTATGAATTTTAAGATAGCAGAACTAAGATACAATATTCCTTGACAGTATCACAAGAGAATGTATGTGTAGGAAGTTTTACAGAAAAATTCAAGCTGGCCTGTTTACTCAAAATGATTTTTATTCCATAGTATACTGCACTTTCTCAATTATTTATCACAACAAATTCAGGAAAGTTTTTGCAAACCATAGCCTACAAGAGATCATGTCTTTAGAGAAATGCAATTGACAGAAAGGTGCAGTGAATACAAGATCTCTCTGTGCTTACAGTTTGTTGATCATAAAAAAGCATTTGGTTTACTGGAAACAAAATGCCTCTTTTAAAGGCTCTCCTTGAACAATGTGTCTCCCATGAATATGTTAAAATCATACCAGAATCTTTGAAAAATATGATAGTGTATGAAAGGAAGTAATGTGTAATATAGAAGTAATGTGGTCTGGAAATGTAGACTACAGCTAAACTGTGAAAGAAGACAATTCTGTATTTGGACAGATTTCATTGCTAATTTTTTTCTTTTTATCAAGCCTAACTTTGCTTTTGCAACTTGCCCTAATAGCCTTTTGGGACCAAGCAGAGTAAATCTAATCCTTCTTTCCACACAACAGTTCTTCAAACACTTGAAGTCAGCTACTATATTCACTCTAAAGCTCCTCTTTTCAAGGTGGCTAAAGACCCTCAGGTTCCCTCAACCAACCTTCATTTGGCTTGAACTATTTACCATCCTGGCTGGCCTGGCCCCTTCCTCAAGTGTGGTACTCATAATAGAACATAACATTACAGATGTGATGTGATCAGGGCCTAAAGTTGGATTATAATATACCTCTCAATGCAGTTTAAAAATCACATCTGCATAATAAATGAAATCAACAATAAGAGATTTCCCCAACTCAGATTAATAGCTGAACTCAATTCAATTTTGGCTTCAGAAAACAAATGCTGAAATATATTTTGCTCTCTGCAGCAGAAAGGTAAAGTATACTGTCAATGTAGAATGTTGAATATGTGGTCAAACTTGGTCATTTTGTTGGGTTTGTTTTACTTAACTGTTCTAACAAGGAAGGATTCAATAGGGAAATGATAATGTAAAAAAAACCAAACAAAACATAAGGAATTGTCGTAAGACTTCCTGAGCTTATTTTAAAGTAGTATTTGAAAGAATAAATTGATATAGTTAATATATTTATCATAGCTTAAGACTAATTAGGAAAGGCTAATTATTGAACTAATGTTGCTAAACTTAAAAAAAAATCACATTGGCTTTCTTGTATGACATATTTATACTGCTGACTCTCACTGAACTTGCAGTCCAATAAAACCCGGAGACTTCTTTCAGATGAACCATCAAACCATTCTTCCCTCATCTTATTTGTGACGTTGATTTTTATAAACAAAAGTGTAAAACCTTACATTTATTCCTTTTAAATCACATTATCTTATTCAATTTGTTCCAATGTTCCAGCCTATCAAAATAATTTTGAATCCTGACTCTTAGCCAGGGTGTAAACTATTTCTTCCAGCTTTATGTCATCTGCAAATTTGGTATGCACATAATTTTTGCCTTTATCTCTCTGTGGTAATCTACATTTTATCCTGTATACATCTTGTTTGCACATAGCTACCACAAGTTTGTCTTACCCATTGAACTGTGAGATCCTAGAGAAAGGGAACTGGTTTTTTTTTTTTTTTGCCATTCTTTGCATTCCCGTGATTAGCACAGTGCCTGGCACAGAAAAGGTGTTCAACAAATGCCTGTTGTCTTGACTTCCAGTCATCAATAAAAATTATAAACAGCAAACACTCTGGCACAGATCCCTGAGACATTCCACTGGAAATGCCCTTTTAAGTTGACATCAAACAACTGATTGTTACTCTCTAGTTCTGGCCAATCAGTCAGTCAACAAACACTTATTAAGTGTCTATTATATGCCAGGTAATGTACTAAGTGTTGAGGATACAAAAATAGGCAGATAGTCCTAGCCATGAAGGAAGCTCACAGTCTAATGGGGGAGACAACAAACAAACAAGTTATATACAGGATAAATAGAAAATAACTAAGAGGCAGAAGGCACTAGGTTTAAGAGAGGGTGGGAAAAGACTTCCTGTAGAAGATGAGATTTTAGTTGAGACTTGAAGCTAGGAAGGCAATATTTGGAGACGAGGAGGGAGAACACTCCAGGCATGGGGAAATGCCAGAGAAAATGCCTAGAGCCAAGAGAGAGAGTGAGTGCCTTGTTCAAGGAACAGCACGAAGGCCAGTGTCACTAGACTGAAGAGTATGTGGCAAGGAATAAGCTATACATAGGATGTGGCTAGGTTATCAAGTGAAATACTGAATGCCAAATGGAGGATTTTCTACTTTCTATGGAAGCCATAGGGAGTCAGTGAAGTTCACTGATTGGAGCCAAAGAGGTGGGAGTAAGGGTGTTGACATGGTCAGACCTGTACTTTAGGAAAATCACTTTGGTGGCCGGAGGATGGACTGGAATGTGTAGAAATTTAAGGCAGGCAGACCTACCAGCAGCTATAGCAATAGTCCAAGTATGAGGTGATGAGGCCTGCTGCAAAGTGGTGGCACTGTCAGAAGAGAAAAGGGGACCATTTGAGAAATGTTGCAAAGATGAAATTGAGAGCCCTCTGCAACAGCTTAGATATGCAGGTAGTAATAAGGGAGGCATAGTGAGGAATCAAGGGTGAGGGAACAGGAGAATGGTGTTTTACTCTTTATAGAAAGAAGGACGGCAAGTGAGGGGAAGGATTTAGGGGCAAAGATAATGAGTCCAGTTTTGGAGATGTTGAGTGCAAGATGTCTTTTATGATATCCAGTTCGAGATAGCTGAAAGGCATTTAGAGATGTGAGACTTGGAAAGTCGGCAGAGAAGGTAGATTAGGGTAGGTAGATTTGAGAATGATCAGCACCGAGATGGTAATTAGATCCATGGGAGCAGAGAACACCAAGTGAAATAGTATAGAGGGAGAAGAAAAGAGGATTCCTGAGGTTCTGTGATAGAGAACATGATCTGGATGAGGACCTAGTAAAAGAGACTAAGAAGAAGTGGTCTGACAGGTAGGAGGAGAACCAGGGAAGAGTGGTATCCTGAAAACCTATAGAGAAAAAAGTATCAAAGAGGAGAGAACGATCAATATAGTGTCAAAACGATCAATAGTGTCAAAGGCTGCAGAGACATTGAGGAGAAAAAGAACTGAGAAGAAGCCAATAGATTTGGCAATTAAGAGATAATTGGTAACTTTGCAAAGAGCAGTTTCTGTGGCATGATAAGGCTGGAAGCCAGATTATAAAGGGTTAAGAAGGAAATTTGAAGAGAAAGTGGAGGGACCTGCTATAGATGGCCTTTTCAAGAAGTTTAGATAAAAAGGGTAAAAGAAATGGATACGTAATGATAGTAGTAGTGATGGAAGTTCTGAATACACCTAACTGTAATTATGTTCTAGCTAACATCCACCTGTAAGCATTAAGTATCCTTTCTGTGCCAGGTCCTGGGAATATAAAGACAAAAATGAAAAAGTCCTTGCTCTCAAAGGCTCACATTCTATCGAGGGAGTTAGTATGTACATACCAAATAAATACAGGATAATTTGTAGGAAGAAGGCACAAGTAGCTGGTGGTTATGAAAGGCCTTAGAAGATGGCATGGGCTGAATTCTGAAGGAACCAAGGTATTCTAAGAGGTGGAAATGATGAAGGTGTATTCAATGGATGTGGTACAATCAGAGCAAAAACGTGAGACAAATGGAGTACAGAGTACAAGGAAGAGTTCATAGCTATTAGCCCAGTTTACCTAGAAGTCCAGTTTGGGTGGAACAGAGTATGTGAGAGGGGTGTAATGCACTGATAAAATCTAGGCAAATGGCTATCTATAGATCATGTCCAAAGAACAAACATGTATAGTCTGGCATCACCTGTTCATTATGAAGCCAGGAAGGCTCTCTGGGATCACTACTTCCTTTTGAAGATATTCACTAACCATTCCTTTCTAAAATATATATTTTTATTGATATCTTTTGTGTTTACAACATCATCACTTCTGAACATAATCTTCCCCAAAGAATAAAAAAGGGAGAGAAAAAAAAGCAGTTCAGAAAAAACCATTTTTTTGGACACATTAAATGAATCTAACACATTAACCAACACATTAAATGAATCTAACGATACATGAGATGATCCTCACACTTAGTCCCTCATCTCTGCAAAAGAAGCAAGGAGGCATGTTTTCCTCAACACTTCTCTAGAATTATAAAGCATGCAGTTTCATTTTTTAACTATATTTTAAGTAAGACATGGTAGAACTGTGGCAATAATGAAAATCATGGGGGGGCGGAGCCAAGATGGTGGCCGGGAAGCAGTGACTGGCGTGAGCTCCCCACCAAGTTCCTCCAAAAACCTATAAAACAATGGCTCTGAACCAATTTTAGAGCTGCAGAACCCACAAAGTGGGAGAGGGAAGCAGGGTTCCACCGCAGGACAGCCTGGATGGTCTCTGGGTAAGGTCGGTCCCACACGGACCTCCCAGCCCCCAGCCGAGGGGAGCGGAGCTGAGCGCGAACAGACCAGATGGGGACTTACCAGACCAGGAGACGAGCGGAAAGTGCCCTGGCATCCCAAAATACCGAGCTGTGGCATGTACCAGACCTCTCAACCCACAAAGAGCAAAGACAGCAGAGAAGGTTAGTGGGAAAAGCTGTGTGACTGAGTTTGCGGTTCCGGCCACTTGCCCCTGGGGCACCGGAGGTGGGGCAGCTTTAGAACTAGGGCTGCAGTTGCTTCTGGCCCCAGGCCCACCAGGTGGGAGGAAGTAAGGGGCTGATCAGAGCAGGAGAAAAGAGCCTGCTGAAG
>CM053624.1:124513254-124536081 GCA_028646595.1 Phalanger gymnotis
TACATAATGATATGCATGTGGCTCATGTTGAATTGCTTGACTTCTTAGGGAGGGTGGATGGGAAGGGAAGAGGGGAGAGAAGTTGGAACTCAAGGTTTTAAAAAAAAATAGATGTTCAAAAGTAAAAAAGTTTTTTTTTTTCATGCAACTAGAAAATAAGATGCACAGGCAATGGGGCATAGAGATATATCTTGCCCTACAAGAAAGTAAGGGAAAGGGGGATGGGAGGGGAATGGGGGGACGGAGGGGAGGGCAGACTGGGGAACAGGGCAACCAGAGTGTACGCCATCTTGGAGTGGGGGGGGGGTGGAAATGGGGAGAAAATCTGTAATTCAAACGCATGTGAAAATCAATGCTGAAAACTAAACATATTAAAAATTAAGTAAAAATGTGAATAAAGCATGAAAAAAAAAAGAAAAGAAAAGTAGGGGTGGCTACGTGGCACACTGAGTAGAGCACCAGCTCTGGAGTCAGGAGGACCTGAATTCAAATCTGGCCTCAGACACTTGACACATGTACTAGCTGTGTGACCTTGGGCAAGTCACTTAACCCCAACTGCCCTGCCCCCCCCAAAAAATTAGAAAAGTGCTGTAAAAAAATACCAGGTAAAACATAAAAAACTAACATTACAAAAACTAAAGAATTAAGGTAGTTATCAATAAAATTACACTCCCTTTTTAACTCTTTAGGCAGACGGTACCTCTGGTGGTTTTCCTACCTTTCTAAACCCTCTGTCCTCATGCTCTGCTCCTCTCCTTTCCCTTCATATTTCCTTAAATAGGGATATTGCCCAACACTTGATGTCTTTATTTCCTCTCAACATACTCTATCCCTAGGTTGATTTCATCCATTCCTACAACTTCAGTTATGATTTCTATGCAAATGCTGTATAAATCTCACAAATCCAATAGGATTCAAGCATTCTGAGAACAGATGACACTTCACTTTTGTTTGTCTCTATATTTACCTAACAATGACTGGCACACAGGATGTACTTGATAAATGTTGTTTTTTCTCTCCTTTCTCCTCTCCCTCCAAATCCCTCCTTTTGCTTATATATTCCAAATCTACATTTACATATATTAAAAAACACCCAGAGGAAAAAAGTGACTAGAATGGTGAAAGCCTCAACATCATACCATATGAGGATCATGTGAAAGTAGTAGAGATATTTATTCTAAAGAAGAGAAGAGTTGGGGAAAACATAATTGTAATTAGTATTTGAAAGGTAACACCTGAAGGAGAGACAAGACCTATTTTATTTGATCTTAGAGGGCAGAAGTAGGAGTAATAAGAAAAATTTGTAGAAAGATGAATTTAAATATGATATAAGGCAAAGTTTCCTAACAATTTATACGAAAATGGGGTGGATGTCTCATGAGATAATGGGTCCACCGTTATTAGAAGACTTTCTAAGCAACAGCTGTATGGCCACTTGCCTGTTATGTTAGAGAGGGGATTTTTGTTTAGATATAGACTGAACTAGATGCCTGTGAGGGTCTCTTCCAAGTCTGAGCTGTGATTCTTTATCTCCAATTTTTTCTAAAGCTCCAAAACCATATTTTCAAATGCCAATTTCTGTTCCAAGTGACTGTCCCAATGGAACCCCAAATTAAAGAATTCCAAAAGGGAATTCCTCATGTTTTCTTAAAACCTGCAAGTGCTTCCAATATGTATATTTTTGTTAATGGCACTATCATCTTCCCAGGCACTGAGAACAGACACTTCAGTCATTTTTCACTCATCCCTCATCCTCTGTATCTGCTAAGTCTTATCAACTTTCTAAGTCCATGGTCTTATCACTGTGGAAAGCAATTTAGAACTATAACAAAAAATCATTAAACTTTGCATAGCCTTTGACTAAGCATTTCAACTCTAGATGCATGTTTCCCACCTTCTGTCAGAGAAGTGAAGGACTACAGGTACAGAATGAGATGTATACTTTCACACACTGCCAATGTGTTAATTTGTTTTGCTTGACTGTATTTTTTATAAGGTAGGGTTTTTATTTGGGGTGAGAATTGTAAGGGAGGAGAGTAGGTAGATAATAGAATAAAAGAACGTGTCAATGAAAAAAAATGAGAGCAGAATAAAGTTCAGAAGGGGACACAAGTAGAGCAGTGTTGGTACTATCATGTTGAATTTAATATATACTTTAAAAGCAAGTTGTGTGTAGCAGAAACTTATGGTTTCACAGACAATCCTCTTTTTCTATTCTTTATAGATCAAAATGTTCATGTCTGTTGTGCAGTGGCAAGTGGTCTAGGCCCGGAATCAGGGAGACCTGAGTTCAAATCCAGCCTCAGACACTTACTAGCTGTGTGACAGCGGGCAAGTCATTTCCTACCAGCTTTACGACTTGGACTGGATTCCACTATGGGTTCTGGGAATCTCATCATCAGGAAACTTAGGATCCTTTGAGAATGCATTAACTTTGCTGGTCAGACCTCACCTGTACCCTCTGTCCCTCTGACTGGAAGACAGAGAACGCCTCCCAAAGCTCCTTTTCAAAGAGGTTCTCTCAGGCCAGTTGTCTCTTCATTTCTCACCAGCTTGCACTCCTTTGGATTGGACTCCATTCTGCCCCCATGCTGGATACCTTTTATTACCCTCTCCTCCCTTTTCAGCTTCCTTTTGTGTACTGTCTTCCCCCAATAAATTGGAAGCTCCTTAAGGGCAGGGGCTGTTTTTTCTTTTTCATCTTTTATCTCTAGCACTTAGCACAATGCCTAGCATAAAGAAAGTGCTTAATAAATGTTTACTGACTGACTGATCTGAGTTCAAATCCAGCCTCAGACATGTACTAGCTTCGTAATTCTGTCAAGTCTTATAAACGGGGGTAATAATAGTACCTGTCACCCAGAGTTGTTGAGGGTTAATGAGGTAATATTTGTAAAGTGTTGAGCACAATGTCTGGAACATAGAAGGTATTTAATAAGTGCTTGTTTCCTTCCTTCAAGTTCATAACAGATAGATAGATAGATAATGAAAGAACCTATGTATGTATGTAAATATGTAAGTATGTATATATCTCTACCATCTCCCTCTTAAGTCTAATTCTCTCTACTCACCAACACAGCTCTACTTCAAGTCTATGTGGACTATAATGGCCTAACTCCCTGTCTCCAGTGTCACCACCTCTTTTAACCACCATGTCAGCACATCTGTGCCAGAACTCCCTCAATTCACCTATCTGCAGTTTAGCATATGAATCTTAGAGGGCTGACTGAGACTGGAGAAGTTAAGCGACCTACCCTCACAGTCACTGCTACTAGCTATCAAGTATGAGATTTGAACCCAGGCTTTCCTGAATCCAAGTCCATCCCTATTCCAGCTGCAGCAACAATCTTAACCTTGTTCAAAACCTTCTGGCACCCTTCTAGTGACTATGGAAGAAATATAAATCCCTTAGTGTGGCAATACAGTCCTCCACAATTTGGCTTCAACCTACCACTCTCATTTTACACTATTTCACATGCATTACATTAAGTTCCAAACTATAGTAAAAGTAATTTCCTCATCTTGTCCTGAATTTGCCCCAACCCTTTTGCTTTCCCTGTCTCTGGAGTTGGGCTTATATTCTCCATCTTCAGAACCTAACATCCCTGAGGCAATAATCTACATCTGTTTTATCTTTACATCCCCAGAATACCACTGAAAGCTCTGGAGCAAGTAAATAATAAATGTTTACTGACTTCAATGTTTTCCCATTTTCCTTCTGCTAATCCAAATTTTAGCCATTGTGCAGCTGTGTAGCACTTTCAAGACTGGATACACTAGGATGCAGAGAAGATCAAACTTGAAGAAGGAAAAAGTGGAAACTATTAGTTAAAATCTGTAGAATCAAATACAAGAAACAAGGATTTTTGAGAACTGACTATATCTTCAGCATTATGTAAGAACTCCTGCCTTGGGGGAGTTTTTCCTATTCTTCCTAACATTCCATTGAAAGATCAAGAATTAGCTACAACTAAATTAAGCACTTACTACCTACATGAAAAGTCACCACAATTGTGATATTTAGATTTTACAGGTTTATATGTTAACATTAGCTTTGAACAGGTTTAAATAAAAGAAATTCATTAAGACAACTATAATTTCTTTTTTAAATTCAATTTATAGCATACTTACTTTAGCATTATAACTTAATGGCTTTCTATGTGGTGAGATTTCAAGGTTGCTTCCTAGCCTTCACCCCTCCCAACATAAATGATCTTACAAATTGCCCAAAATTTGTTAATAGGCAACAAGGCTTTTCATGCCACAATCTGAGCTAAGGATTAAAATGCAAATACTCCAGTGAGATAATAAACCAAAGACAAATTCATATTAAGACATAAGTGACTTGAATAGATTTTTTTCTTACAACAGGCTCTGATGGGGGAATGGTAATGGAAGGAAAGTATCGAGGCCTTGGAAAAATGAAAAAGGAAAGCAACATCTGGAATAGTGAGAAAGGCACAAAAAAGAGATGGGAAACTAACAACAAATTTCCAATATTTATAATTCTGCTTAGTATTGGCTTTAGGTAGCACTGTGCTAGATATTGTAGTAACTACTAAATAATATTTCAGGATGTTAAAGAAACATAAAATGTGGCTCCCTTCTTAACCGAGTATGCAATTGGTTTGGGGAAACAAAAGAAACAGTTAACACAAGACAGTATCTGATTATATGTTCAAAAGAGCAGCAGATAGCACATACTAAACAATATTTCTAAGAAATGAGATATCAGTGTGGCCTGCAATAGTCCAAAGGAAGTTTATGGAAGTGATGGGTAATATTTAGATGGATGAAGGTTATGAGAAGGAAAATGCAGTTGAGGACAACAGCATGATAAAATGAAGGAAGGACTCAAAAAGGCATATTTGATCTAGGGGTTTATGCTGGCTGGGAGTGTGATACGAAACATAAGACTGCCATAGAAAATGCATCATGAGGATTTAGCTTTAATTCTTCCAGGTACTCTTTTTCTCTTTACCCTGAAGTGTGGTTTCTGACCTCACCAGTCAACTGACACTGCTCACATCTCCAACAACCTATTAGACATTTCAAACCAGATGTCTTATAGACATCTTAAACTCAGTATGTCCAAAACTGAATTCTTTTCTTTCCCCCTCAAACCCTTATCTCTTCCTAATTTCCTGATTACTCAGGAGGGTACCATCATTCTTCCAGTTACCCAGGCTTACAACCTAAGTGCTATACTCTACTCACTTCTTCTCAACTATATCTAATCAGTTCCCAAGTTCTGCCATTTCTACCTTTATAACAGCTCTCACATATTCTCCTTTCTCTTCTCTGACACTGTAACCACTTTGGTAGAGGCCCTTATCACTGCATGCCTAGACTAAGTCTCTTGCCATTCCAGCCCAATCTCTACTCAGCTGATTTTCCTAGTGTAGGATTGACCATATCACATCCCTCCATCCCACTCAGTTACCTCCACCAGCTTCCTACTGACTCCAGGATCAAAATTAAAATCCACTATTTGTCTTTTAAAGCCCTCATAAGTGGGCCCTTCCCTACCTACACCCCTATCACCCCCACCATGTACTCTACAATCCAGTCACACTGGCTTCCTTGTTTTTCCTCACATTAGATACTCTAACTCCCAATTGGGGGCATTTTCACTGGCTGCCTGGAACTTTCTCTATCCTCATCTCCACCTATGAATTTTCCCTTTCTTCAAGTCTCAGCTAGCATTCTACCTTCTGCAACAAGTCTCTCCCAATCCCCTTTAATGCTAGTGTATTTCTTCTGATGATTATCTACAATTAATCTTGATTTGTACATAACTGTTTGCATGCTGTGGTCCTCATTAGACTGTGAGTTCTTTGAAAGCAGAGACTGTCTTTCACCTTTTTTATCCACAGTACCAGAAACGTAGTAGGTGTTTAATAAATGCATGCTGACTGACAACATCCAGTGTCTTCTGTTTACTCCTATCTCTAGCATCTCAGTTCTTCATTTGAGACTTTGTGCCAGACTAGGTCCTGCAGTTCCTGCACTGTTATAGAGAATGATCAAGGCCTTATGTAAGATGCTGATTTCTATTACCTGGACTGCTTCCACCTTACCAGGTGTGTCTGTACTCAGAGTATTACTGCTGGGCCCCTCTAAATCACCCTGGTTCAGAGGACTGGGATCTTTAGAGTCTGCTGGAGTATTTTTAGTTGGACTGCTCTAGACATCAAGCACTCCTGTGTTTCTAACTGTCTTCAGACTATAGGGTGGCAGGGGGAGGGGATGCTCTGGGCTTCCTTGTTCCTTCTCTCCAACTTCCATACAGAATTCTATAGGTTTTATGTGCCCCTGGAGTGTCTTTGGTCAAGTGCTGGCAAGCTTTTGGCATTATCTGCACTCAGATGAATGCCAGAACTAATTTCTATAGGCCTCAGCTCTTTTACTGGGTAGTCCTGGGTTGGATGGCAATGCCTATCATAGTTTCTCTTTAAATTTGCTAAATAATTCAGTTTGGCGCTATATAAATATCTTTGTTGCTCTACATGTGGGAGAGCAATAGGTCTCTCGGACCATTCACATAGCTATCCTAATCAGAAGTGCCAATATAGTAAACTCTCAAATAGATCTGGGTCTAAGATGTCCCCAAGGGATACTGGCATCGAATTGTTTGTAAATTGGTGCTTTCTTTTCTTAGTAGTGGATCTTAAAGTGTGGATCTTTCCATCATGTGCCCTTGGACAATAGGTTACAATAAACTGAAAACATGGGAAGAACAAGAGCCATCAGGCGTGCAGAGCTACACATACTTTAATTAGTGAAAATATTTGACACTGTAGTGATCTATTAGTATCTGTAATGAAGATTAGAAAGCTTTTAGAAGTTGCCAGTACTCAAGTACAGCTTTGATACAAAGAGCTACTAGTTTCAAATATTCTTGTAGCCTTGACTCAGCAACATTGTGTTTAAACTAGATGGAGTCTTAGGTAGAGGAATAAGATGAAGATCTTGAGCCTCAGAAATATTTTAAAATTATGTTCTACCTTCATAATGAATAACCATCAGGTAGGAACATAGTAATATAGGCCCAAAACTAAATGCTCTGAGTAGCTACTGTCCACAGGAAATAGTTTTTGGTTGTTTTTTTTGTTTGTTTTTGTTTTGTTTTTGTGGTTTGCTCCTACTAAAGGCCTGCTCTAATGACTCACTCTGGAACTAAAGTGATCCTTGGTTCTTAAAGGCTATACTAGTAAGGGTAAATTCTGGCAGGTCTTACTCGGGTGGAAAGGCTTTAGGCTGAACCCAGTGATGGACTTTATGTGTGTTCAGGGACTATCTTAGTTAAGTTTGGAAAAGATCTTTATCAGAAGGGTGGCCACCTCGTGATGAATATATTTGGTTTCATGAGTAGCTATGGCTTTCTAATAAGGTATGAAAGGCTACAGTCTGTACTCGTAGTAGGAATATTCCCATTGATAGAATCATGGATAAGTGAAGTATGTTTTTTTCTTTTTTAAAAATTATATATATGTGTGTGTGTGTATATATATGCGTATATATATACACACACACACACACACACATATATATAGATACACACATACATATTTTCAGTCAGTAAAAATCTGCCTTCTCACTATTCCCCTCAACTGAGAAAAGAAAAACAAAACCCATTACAAACAAAATAAACAAGCAAATAAGCAAAATAAACAAGTTAATCAAACCAAATTTCCCTATTGGCCACGTGCAAAAAAATAAAGAAAAATGTCTCGGCATATACTTTGAGTCCTTCCCTTTTCTACTGGGTGGTAAGAAGCTTGCTTCATAATTTGTCCTCTACAATCATGGTTGGTCATTACACTGATCAAAGTTCCTTATTCTTTCAAAGTTTTTATTTTTTACCATATTATTATTATAGTTCTGTTCACTTCACTGTGCATCATCAATTCATATATGTCTTCCTAGGTTTCTCAGACACCATCTGCTATATTATTTCTGGTAGCGCAACAGTATTGTATCACATTTATATAATCTAACTTGTTCAGCAATCTCCCAATATATTGGTAGCTCCTCATATTCCTGTTCTTTGCCACCTCAAAAAGTTACAGATATTTTTGTACATCCTTAGAATTTGTTTTGCTGGTTTCTACTCCCTTCCTTAATCTGTTTTTTAACTTTTTCTTTCCTCCTATTTTCTGGATGAGTGAAATGTATTACTGTAACCTACTGTGTAAGTATGTGTAGATAAGAGTGAGATGAGTGTCAGCTGTTCTCCATATATTGCTTATATAATGTCTATTTGAGTATCTTGATTATGTGAGATAATTTTTCCTAACCTCTACTCCCCCTACAATTGTATTCCTCTTCCCCACTCTTTCAGTTCTTCTCTTAAGGTCATTAAGATATAACATAACCATCTAAGGCCCTGTGTAATTAGACTCTCTCTCTGATGATATTAGGTTTTAGAGGGGATATTATTGCACAATATCTCCCTGTATTTGAATGTAAACAGTTTATCTTTGTTTAGTCCCTATCACTGTTCATTCATGTTTACCTTTTTGTGTTTTTATTCATTCCTCTATTTAAACTCCAAAGTTTTTACATCTTTGGTCTTGTAATCAGGAATGCTTGGAAATCTTCGATTTCAATAAAGGTTTATTTTTCCTCTCTAGTATTATGCTCAGTTTTGCTGGGTGAGTTATCCTTCAATGTAAGCCTATATCCTTTGCCTTCTAGAATATCACATTCCAAGTTCTCCCATCCTTTAAATGTTGGGTGCCAAATCTGACTGTGCTTTAATATATCTTGTTCTCTTATAGAGTCATTGGCTTCCACTTGGTCCATTCTAATTTTCAGGGAGTTAGTTCTTTGGAGTAAGCTTCCAAGCTATTAATTCCCTTTTCAATTTTTTTTCCATAGCTCTCAATTCTTTTCCATTTTTTTTTCCTCTAATGCTCTCATTTCTTTGAAAAAAAATTTTAAAACTCTTGCTTCATCTCTTCCAGGAATTCTAGTTGAATTTGTGTCCAAGCTTGGTTTTCTCTGAGGCTTTGCTTATAGATATTTTGGACTCATTCTTGTCTTCTGGGTTTGAGTCTTGAGTATCTCTGCCACCATAATAGCTCTTTATGGTGGGTTTGAATCTTTTTTTATTTTTCCAGTCTACTTCCTGACTTGAAACTTGATGTTAGAGTGGATTCTGCATGCTTTTGGAGAGGTCTGGGCTATTCCTGTTCCTATTTTCTTGGGGGTATTGACTGTTGTGTTAGTCCAGGATCTCAGGAATAGGCAAAGTAATCTGATTCAGGGCAAAATGTGATTGGTGGTTCTCCTGGTCTGAGCTCTGCAAATTCCTGACCTGGGTTTGGGCTGGGCAACAGTTGCTAAACTCAGGCTCCACCTACCAGCTAGGAAGTTCTGCTGACAAAGTGACAGAACTGCAGGTTTCCCTTTGGTCTGGGATTCTTCCCCTGGTTATTATCTGAAAGCTTAAGATTGGGTTAGAAGATGGAAGTGAGATCCTGCTCTGCTTCTGGATTCTGAGTCACACCACTGTTGCTTGCTTCTAAACTTGGGCCTTTCTCAGCACAAAGAGCTCGGCTTTCCTAACCATTAACAACATCACATCAGAAAGCAGATACCCTTCTTCCAGACTGCCCTGGATCTGTGACCTATAACTGGGCAGGGGGCTCCAAAGATGCCACGTGGCAGCTATTTCTGAATGCTACAAGCAATGTGTGAGTATTAGTCTGGGAGCTCTTCTTGTCCTTGTGCACAACTTCCCCTCAGGTACTGCCAGACCTGTCCCTAGTGTTTGAGGACCTCTCTCTCTACCTCTCTACATTAGCCTAGGCTGGACAAATTACTCACCATGACTTTTTGGATTTCTTTATCAGCATTCAATCTGGTGTATTTTCTTTTCCACATCTGTTTGGAGGAAGTTTTTTGCAGGCCTTACTGCACTACTTCCTGCTATTCTTCCTTCTATATCTTGGCTTTGCCTCCTCCTATTTTTTTCAATCATGCCATGTTTCCACAATACATTGCAATCCACAGAAAATAGAAACATAGGTTATTTAGTTCATTCCACTTTATGGCCTGGTATGCAACCCTGTGGTATCAGGCCACAGAGCATCTTGTATAAAACAAGTAGTATATGTGGAATACAATAGCTTCATGAAGCTTGTGGTCAGGGTGTCTAAAGGACAAACCTAAGATACTTATTTAGGCTCCTGGTAACAGTGTTGCTCTGTGTTTTCAGTCTCTTATTAGCACTAAGATTTCTCTGTTTCACTTCTTTCTAGAGAGGTTAAGTTCAATCTAAACATGAATGCTATATAGCCATGGCCCTGTGATAATGTTCTCTATCCTATGATTCCATGAAGGTTAATAAAAAAGTCAGGGTGACACAGGAAGCATTATAGCTGACAAGTGTGAGCAAGCCTATCACCACAGATTCCTTGGAAGCCAGTGAAGGCAGTACAACATAAGGTATTCTACAGGTAATAGGGATTTGGGAAAATCTAGAGAATGGAGCCCAGTGGCACATGGTTAAGCTTCACCGCCATCTGTGCGAAGACATAATTCATATCCATTTGTGTAGCCTCCGAATACAACAAAACCAACCCATCCTCTTTGTTTAAGTTCAATGCCTTGTCTATATCTTAGCACAAAACTTTTAGCCTAACTACTGTACCTTGGACTTGTTCTTCTCTTGGACCTTGTAGTGGCTGTCAGATTTTGATCCTGCTCCCTTCTCTGTTACTACCTCCAGCCTCTGGCCGTACTCAGCTAATCAATCTTTCCACCTGACTCTTGATATTGGTAAGTTGCTCTGTGTTCTCAGCTTCTATCTAAACTAGAATTCCTCTCTTAATCTCTGGAGAAGGGGACAGTTTAATCTACAACAAGGATGCCATTCAGATCAAAGAGAGATCCAGACAACAGAGACTAGAGGATAAATGCTAATTATGGTAAGAGGAAGACCAAACAACTAGGAAATAGGGGAACAAGGTAGAGGTTTAGAGAATGATGCATCACTTATAAGGAACAAGCCAAGAGTCTATGAATAAGTCAAGGGTCCAGGAACAAGGAAGTCAAAGCAGAAAAAGCAAAGTAAAGGCAGCTTAATTTCAGTGGCCAAGGTAGACAAGAATCTAGACTCAAAAATTTCAGATAAGTTAATGCACTAACATCAGTATGAGAACACCTGAATGAGTCTAATTTGAAAAGAGATGTGGTCTTTTCTCTAGATTTATAATACTCCTACTGAAAATCAGAGGCTCTTTAAACCACATTATCCATACCTGAAGAGATAGCTAGGCAGTGCAATGGATAGAGTACTAGACTTGCAGTTAGGAAGACAGCTCAAATCCTTCCTTGGGTACTTAACTGTGGGACCCCGAAAAATAAATCGCTTAGCCTCTCTCAGTCTCAAGTTTCCTAATCTGTGAAACAGGGTTATCAGCGACTACCTCACAGAGTAATTGCGAAGATCCATTGTAATGACATGCATAAAGCACTTTGCAAGTCCTAAGTTAACTACACAAATGCTATTGTTATTATTATTAATTTCAGCTAGCTACAGTGTAAGTAATATGATAGGTATATGAACTGAGTATGGTTATTAGGAGCTTTCGTTTTCTTATATAAATCAACCATATACAAAGAAGTAGAAGATATGGTCCCTGTTTCTGAGGCATTTACAATCTATTTGGAAAGATGAAATATGTAGTACATACACTAAGATAATTATTACCATGTAGTAAATGATAAGTGGTAAATGAATAGAGTGGATAATAACTGCCTAAGGAATTCACAGGAAGGAAGAAATCACTTCTAGCTGAGGTTGTCAGGAAATGCTCCAAAAAGAAGTTGGAATTAAGCCATGCTTTGAAAGATGAGTATGACTTAAACAGGCAGGAAAAACATGTGGAAGGCATTCCAGAGAGGGAGATGAGCCTAAGAAACAGGGAACAGTGTGTTAAAAGTACAGAACAAGAAAGTACAAGATGTTGGATAAAAAGTAGAGAAGTTTGCACAAAATAGTTTGTGCAAGATAAGAATGGGAAATGTAACTATAAAAATTGGTTGCAGTCAGACTGTTAAGAATCATGAATAATAGGCCAAGGAATTTGAATTTTATTCCGTAGGCATTAGGGAACAACAAGTAAAGGTTTTTAAATGTGGAAAAAATAAGATAAAGGTAAAATTTTGGGAAAATTAATCTAGCAGTAGTACAAAGCATGGATTGGAAAGGGAGCAAAATAAAGGCAAGGAGGTTGATTATATTGTAATGGTGAAGATATTAAATTATAAATGTTCAAACCAGACTGGTGGCAGAATAGAAAGGAATAGATATATCAAAGAGACATTATAAAGGAAGAATCAACAGAATTTGGTAAAGACTATAAATGACTATTATGATGATTTCAAGTGATGTTAGTAATCATTTAGCAGTATACACTACCATAAACAAAGGAAAATACTCATCTGACTTTCTCTTAGCATCATAGGTTCTCTCCTTAGTTGTCTACCTCTTTAGGAAATAGTTAAATATTTCTTATTTAAGTGATAAATCTATCTAACCATTAATAATTTTAATTTGACTTTGAAAATCCACTTATTTTAAAAACCATTTAAGCTAGTTGCCCATACTACCTCAGAGACGTGTTTATTAATTACCAACATAGTTATGATGGCTAAGGGATTTCTGCTAAAAGCTAAAATCACTAAGTATATCACAAGGCATCTTTTAAATCAAGCAACTTTAACTGAGGAAAACACAACAAAATAGCTATTTCTATATCATACCTTGTATTTGGTCATGGTGCTAAAATGATTGTTCCGAAAGAATACACAAAGTTCTCCTTCCTGAACTGCTGACGTAAGTTCACATAATCCATGATATGTCAGTTGAGTGGCTGTGTTATTTAGAAACTGCTCAGCTACAAAGCCTATGGAACCAATGCATAAGATTAGAAAGAAGAATAATCTCAAGATTCATATAATAATTTTTAAATTTTATTTACATTGTTCCAGAAATGGATCAAATGAAGTAATAGCTCTTCTTTAGATTGCCTTCTGTGCATACAATGTTGGAGGAAACGATGCCTTTTCCTGCTGTGGGAAATCCCTATCTCTACAGACACATTCCTATTCAAAAGAATATACATATCTATGTAGACACGTATGTCTACAGACACATTCACAACTGTGTAGAAATTACCCAATGGAAACCTAGAAATCACCTGCTATCCAAAACAGGTATGAATGCTATAGTCAAAAACTCTTATTACAGATTGCTTGTAGGCTTACCATGGCTTTGATGTTTCAAAAACTTTTGCAGGTTTTAAAATGTTCTATATTTCCCAAGAGACCCTGGTCAGCAAAACTGATTGAATAGAAGCATGAAAATTCAAGCGGGAGACTTGAGAATAATTGTATTGCGTGGCATTTCTTATTCTGATCCCTCAGGGGATATGTTACACATTGTACAGGCTTGTCTTCTTGGGAAATAAGACACATTAAATAGTTTTCATTTTTGAAATACACAAAAAGGTAGTAAATACCCTTACAAGATTTTTGTTAACTAGTACGTGACTTTTAAAAAATCCAATTAAAGGCGGTGAATTTTTGGTTTTAATTTAATAGAGAAGATGATAGAGAACAGTGATTTTTCTGGGGTCTGTGAACATATTTTTTGAAAACCCAGTTTTATCTGTATTTCAATATAATTGGTTTCCTTTGTAATTCAGTGCATGTTATGCATTCAAAGATATTATTCTGAGAAGGGGTCCCATAGGCTTCACTAGACTACTAAAGGACACCTTGACACAAAAAAGGCTAAGAACTCCTCATATAGAAGGAACAGGAGAAAGGAGTTGCCCCTAAAATTTTTTAACATGATAGGAAGTAAGGACGTGGTAGGACAGAAGGCACATTTGTGACTAGGAATGAGGATGCAGCATTATAGTAGAAAGAATAGAAAAGGTATGTCCTTAGGATGCCAGATACCTGGGTATCTGAGGGAAAGGAAGAGGGATACAAAAAGACCAAAAAGAAGAAGCAAGTTAGGAGAAGAAGCTAGGCAGCATAGGTATTTTTCTCAATTTCTTTTTTACTTAATTTTTTTTCCCTTATCAAGCATTTTTTTCTTCACATAACCTCCCCACATTGAAAACAAATCTAAAACAAATACCATCTAACAAATAAACATAGTTTTGATTTCTTTTCCTAAGTGAAAGGGCAGGTGGTTGTCAATAAAATTTTGCATCTATTCAAGGGCTGCTATGAGTATTGATGTGCTGATTGTGGGGATGAGTGAGAGTGGAGGAAAAAGACAGGGAGTGAGTAGAGAGGGACAATATAATAAGGAAAGAACGAAAAGGAACTGAGAGTTCTCAATCTAGAAATATATGTATATGTATATTTATGTGTACATAAAATGTATATAAAAAGTCCTTTATTCCATTAAAAGTCAATTATTTTCTTGGCAAGGTTAAGGAAAGTAGAAAAGTACTGCCTTGCTATATTGAAATCTCAGTTGAAATTATGTAACTTAAATTTGTAGTGGATGGAATCAGCACAGTTTCGTGATTTTCTTGGGCTCTGGTCAGCAACATTTGACTAGGAGCAAATAAGGAGATGGGTGGGAGTGATCCAGGGTTGGGTTCTTCTAACGTATGACTGGTAATACACATATGTATATATGCATGTACATATATATACATAAAAATTTTGAGTTGCATTTATGATTCCATGATGAAAGGAACTGCCTCTATTTCAATTCGTATAGAAACTCATCTCAGACTTCTAGTCTTAGTAGGTTGCTTATGCCACTGGAAGGTTAAATAACCTGCTCAAGGCCGCAAAGCTGGTAAGTATTAGAGGTAGAAAATAAACTTGAGTCTTCTTGACTCCAAAGCCAGCTCTCTATCAGCTACCTGCAATGCTTCTCAAACCTAGATCTTCTTTACTCCAAGGCTGTCTCATATCCACTACGCGACAGTCCTTGTTCTTTCCCTCCAGCCCTCATTCTTTCCCAAGCCATTACCCTTGCACCAGCTATGTTTTTGTCCCTGTACTATCTCAATCTTTTGGTGAATCATTTCACCTCTATGTTATATACTATCTTCTTAAATCTTTTACCTTACCCTTATCCTGTTGCTAATTTTACCAAATCTCAACTCTGAATTATTATTGTCTAACTCTTTCATTCCCAGTCATCTGCTGCTGATGAGCAGGGGAAAAAAAAATCACTAAACTGCTGCCTGGTTCCACTAGATTATCTCAACTGTAGTAAGGCAATCCTTTTACATTTCCCTAATCAATCAGCTATCTCATCATTGGGGATAATACAAACCTTTTTGGCCCTTCTCAAATCTCCCCTAGTACCCCTTTCCTCACTCAGAAAAGGACTGTACTTTATACCTCACTAAAAGAAAAATAAGTTCACTCATTAAGAGCTCCCTTTTCTCCACTCCTGTTCATCTTACATCAATTAGACATCTTCCTCCATCATCTCCTCTTATATTCCTGTCTTTGACAAAGATCCTACCTCTTCCACTGCATCCTCAACCTCTTTCACTCATACTCTCCTGGCCAAGGCAAATCCTTCTATATGTACTCTGTCTCATTTCTTCCTGTTTTCTCTAGAAGACTGCCTCTACCACCATCCCTACTCTTTCTAATATTCAATCATTCCCTAAGTGATTGAGCAAATTCAGTGAATAAATCTACCCCAAATGTTCACATGGACTATCTGTACGTGACCTGTGGTAGAGCATTCCAAGCTAGTATTGGTGTGATCAGTCACAGTCAGACAGACTGTAACTTGACTTAGCATAGTGATGTCATTTGAGTCCTCTTTGAGAAAGAAGGACATTTACCAACCAACCAGTTTCTTTATTGCTTTTTATGAATACACCAATGTTTCCACTATCTTTATCTGAGCATCTGCACTACCTACTGTCCAATATTTCTCTTAGTCTCTGCTAACCTCCTGTTTAGAGAATACTGTCTATACTATTTCAACTTCCTCTCTTCTCACTTGCTTCTTAACTCCCTATATTCTGGTTTCTAATCTCATTGTTCAACTGAAATTATCCTCTTCAAAATTACCAATGATCTCTTAACGGTCAAATCTAATGGCCTTTTCTCGATCTTCTGTAACATGCGATACTATCAATCACCCTCTTTTCCTGGATACTCTCCTGCCTAGGTTTTCGTGACACCACTCTCTCCTGGTTCTCCTTCTATCTGTCTGACAGCTCCTTCTTAGTCTCCTTTACTGGATCTCCCTCCAGATCACCTCCACTAACCACAGGAAATCTCCAAAGGCTCTGTCCTGGGCCCTTTCCTCTTCTCCCATTATACCAGGGGTCTACAGATCCCCAAGAAATAGATTTTAGGGGTCAATGAAGTTGGAGGGGTCTTCATGTTCACCAACCTCTAAGTGAAATTTCATGATTCCTTCAACTATGAATTAAAAGTTAAAAACAAAATATTATTCTGAGAAGGGGTTAATGACAGGAAAGATCAAAAACTCTGACTCTATACTACCTTGCTTGGTGATCTCATCAGCTCCCATGGGTTCACTTATCACTTCTATACAGATTCTCAGATCTATATACTCAGTCTCAGTCTGTCTCCTGAATCAGAGTTCTGCATTTTGGACATCTTGATGATAAGTATCTTAAATTCAACATGTCCAAAACAGAACTCATTATTTTCCCCCTATATCCTTCATATCCTTCCAAACTTTCCTGTTACAGTTCCCCATTGCTATCACTATGGCTTCTCTTGTTTTCCTCCTTATTCCTGAGTCTACTAATCACTTGTCATTAAGTATTAAACTGTCTCCAGTCCACTCCTCCTATTCTCTCATTTTCATCCCTCTTTCAACTCCTATCCCACTCATGTCCCATTCTAACCTTGCTTACTTTTTCCACTGTGTCCTTGACCTCTTTTGCTCATACATTTTCTGTCTATTATTAGCCCTCCCCGAAACCTGGCTCCCTTCTGATGGCTTTCTTTTCCAGCACTGGATGTACCTTCTCCCACACCCTGACACACTGGTCCTGGAGGAGAATTCAAAATACTTGTTGCTCCTCATTGCTATTTCCAGACTTTCCCCTTATCTTCTCCACTCAAAAACCTCAATCAAAATTTCCCACCCAATCCAAACTATGGTACCTTTATCAACTCACAGGTCATTCTCAAGGAATTCAGTACTTGGCTTACCATTTTCCTCTCCTCTCCAAAGCTTGTTGTTATCTTAGGGGATTTGAATATTATAATAATATCAATAACAATAAAAATGATAGCTACTATTTATAGAGTGCCTATCATGGGCCAGGCACTATACTAAAGATTTTACGTTTTTTAATTATCTCATTTGATCTTCACAACAACCCTGGGAGGTAGATGCTATTATTATCATCTCAATTTCATAGATGAGGAAACTGAGGCAAAAGAAAGTTAAATTATTTGCCCAGGATCACACAGCTAGTAAGTGTTTGAGGCTGGATTTGAACTCAGGCCTTCCTGACTCCAGGTCCAGTACTCTATCTACTTGGTCACCAAGTTCCTTCAAAGTCCCTAACCTCTCAATTCCTTAGCCTCCTTACATCTTATGACCTATTATGACCTATTCTTTTGCTCCACCTTAGCAACATACAGAGATGGTCACATTAGAGCTATTACTTACACATGTTCCACTTACCTAATTAAAAACTGATATTCCCCATCTGACCATAACTTCCTTTTTATTCTACCTTTTCCTATGTTTCAGCCTTCTCAAACCACCTTTTCACCCTCATCCAGACTTCTAACCCTTCTATTTGTTGGTACCTTTTTAGACCACTAATTCCAGTCTGACTTCACTTTCCTCAATGGCCATTTCAATTTTACATGGTCCTTTGTTCTAAAATCCCCAGCCCAAGTAGTGACTCTCCTAAAAAGTACAATAAACCAAACAGAGATCAATGACTCCAAGAAATAGCAAGAAATATTGGAAAAAAATCAGAAGACTGGAAAAACAGAAGATGTAACATCTGAAGCTTTAAAAAAAACTGATCTGGAATACAGGTCAAGGAGAGATAATTTGCTCACCACTGGATTTCCTGAATACTATGGTTTTTAAAAAAAGCCTATACACTAGATTTCAAGAAACCATAAAACAAAATCTGCCCTATTAGCCCTATTACAACCAGAAGACAATGTAAAGATAAAAAGAATTCAAAGATCACCTCCCTGGGAGAAGTCCCAGGAATGTCATAGCCAAAATCCAGAGCTTCCACATCAAAGTAAAAATAATGCAAGCACCCAGAAAGAAACAAGTCAACTACCAAGGAAATAATAAGGATCATTCCTAAAGGGAAAAAGACAAAGCCAGGAGTATGCTGGTAAATGTTTAACAACTGGCTCTCTAGGGGAAAAAAATTTTATGCATGGCAAGTTTTTAAGTTTAATCTATATTATTAACACGGTCTTCATCACTTTCTTAAACAACTAACAATTTGTTTTGTTGATTTGTAGAACTGCCAATATCTGAGGTTTAAATGCTTTCACTGAAAATTTAATAACCAGCTCTCACAAGCTGGTTCCAGCTGGCTCTAGGACACCCCTTGCATACAGGCTTATAACCAAGAATAATTTAAACTGTGAAGCTGAATGTATTCCTACAAAGGGGGGGGGGAAAGGACTTTTAATAGAACAGAAGACTTTCAAACATTTCTAAAAATAAACCCAAAGCTCTGTAAGAACTTTGAAATACTAACACAAGAGTCCAGAGGAACCTAAAAGCTAAAGTTATTTGAACAACTAGAAGTAGCCATTTGATCATGTAGTATTAACATTCTAATAGGGAAAAGAAACAAGTCTCCCTTCAGAACCTTAATGTCTTCACAGGATATTGAGGGAATTAATAAAAATGGGGGTGGGAGGTGGGGAAGAGGTAAGCCTGGTTATATTCTAAAGGTTTTAAGAGGGCAACAAGAACAGACAGTAAAAAGAGGTATTCACTAGGGCAGAAAGAATGAAAAAGGAAGTAGAACTTGCTATTTCTCACAATTGGGGTAAAAAGAGTACTTTAAAATAGAGGAAGAAGCTGGGAAGAAAATGAATCAGATAAAACCTCCTCTTATCTGAAATGAACAAAGAGTTGGAAATGTATACATAGCATAGTGTAGAAATACAACAAACTCAAAAGGAAAACAAGTAATAAGGGGAGGGGAACCAGATGAGATGGAGAATAACAGTAGGAAAAGAATAATCACAAGCATAACAAAATTCCTTATGCTGAACAGTAGATCATAATGGGAGAGGGGAGAGAAAAAAACCAGAATTGAAGGGGGCGGCTTAAATTGCCTTCTAGCCAACTGTAGAATGGCTGAATAAACTGTGGTTGTGTAATGGAATATTCTTTCATTATAAATGACAAAATACAATTTCAGGGAATCCTGGATAGTATGAACTGATGTAGAGAATGAGAAAGGAACAATTAAGAAATAGCTGGACTTCGAAATGAAGAATGTGGTAATGTGCCAAACAGTACAAGAAAACAGGTAAATTTTCTGGAAAATGTTGGGGAAAACAAAAGAGTCAAATACTGACTCAATCTAGTGTTCACGGACAAAAGTGAGGGAATGCTAATTGACATGTAGCAAGCATAATATGCCCAGATGACCTTCTCTCTAGCACATTATAAACTACTATATTATTATACTATATTAAACTACTGTATTATACCAGTAAACTCAAGGTATGTAGTTTTTGCCCCAAAAAAACAACTACACATTTGTGATTTCTTTTTAAAAGTAGCAGTTTTAAACTTATTTTTAGAACTGACAATTTCCCTGTATGGTTATCTTAAAGCTATGGGGAAGCTAGGTAGCAACAGTGGAAGAATGCTGCACTTGGCATCAGGAAGACTTAAGTTCAAATCTTACCTCAGATACTTATTAACTATGTGACCTCTAATGAGTCTCAGCTCCAGGTTCCTCATTTGTAAAAAGGGGATAATAACAGTATCTACTTCACAGGGTTATTGTGAGGACCAAATGAGAAACACACATAAAGCACTTTTAAAACCTTAAAGACATTCTCAAAGTATGGCGTGAGGAGATCCTAGGGATCCTAGAGGTCATAACTATTTTTGGTAAGTATATTAATTTGCTTAAATTCCTTTTTTTTCTCTCTCAAATGGGTTTAAGTGTATTTTATTTTAGACACATGACATGTTTTTAAAAACAATGCCTCCACTCCAGATAAATCAAGGTAAAAAATAAATGAGTAAAGCTCAAGATGACATCAGTCCAAGTTTGTGCAAGTCCTAGTGTTGTGTAGATGACAAAAAGCAGCAGCCAATTATGATGACAGGTGATTCAAAGTAATCAGCTGAATTCGTTAACATTTCTCCATTTCTAAACCATCCTTAAAGAAAATCATACATGGAGTCACACCATTCTCACGGGAGTCCAAGAGAGCCACCACCTCATCTGGATTCATGTTTTTGCCTATGAAGAACTGACAGTTTTTAAAATTAGCAAGGATGTGTTTGATTTGTTCTGTAGCTCCTGTCGTAAAAGGTTTTATTCTATCTGGCTTGTGTTCTTCAAGTTTGCCTTTGATTGATTTCATGTAGTCTTTGTTGTACCTTTTGTAGAATTCTTTTGTCAAAATAGTTTCTTGCAGATCTATTTATTACTATGTCAACTCCAGTGATTACAGTGGCATCTGTCCTTTCACCCTCAGGACCTTCGGCAGAGGCATTTCCACCGATTAAGTGCATCATCAATGGTACCCTCTGTCTTACTGACCATCTTCGCCTCCACCTCCAGGCCTAGCCCGCTGGCATCTCTGGATCTTGTAAATGTTGGAGAACATCTCATCAAGGCTGATGAGGTCCTGGTAGATAACCATGGTGGCAGAAGGAGGGAGGCAGAGGCAGCAAGCGCTGTGGAAGCCCAGAGCTCCGTGTGAGTGCAATGCAGCTGGAGAGGCTCTTGCGGGGTGAGGGAGAAGCCAGCAGAAAAGGCCAAGTCAGCTGCTCCCCAACATCATATAGAGGGCACCAATTTACTTAAATTGCCAATAGAGTAAGTATCAATAGATATTGCCCACATAAACAAAAACTCTTTGGGAGAACCCTCTATAGATTTAGAAACTAATTAAACATGTTTTTTTGGTCTGCACTTGTGACATCTGCATTTGCAACATATGGTGAGGTAATTTCCCCCCACTAATGGGATTCAGCAACTGTTCTGCAACTTAAAGTCTTTGAGAAATGCCTACTGTAGTGAAAATTTAAGTGACCTGCTCTGGGTCACAGGGGCAGTATGTGAAACTTGAACCCAGGTTTTCCTGACTCTTTAAGAACTATACCACTGTGCCTCTCAAGTCAACCGCATTACACGAAAACTGAATTTATGGGTGTCCTCATCTTAGCTTTCTCATTCTCCAGCTGCTAATGTCAACATAGCAGCTCTATTGTAGCTATTCAGTTTCTAAGAGAACTAAAGTTAAGGAAATACTGTCTAAATGCTGCCAGTTGTTCCTTTGGAGTCTACATTTAGAATAAGCTAGGTAAAAGCAGTAGGTGGTGGTCAAGCAAAACTCAGCTTTTGGGTTATGTGGTTATTGGTATTGTCTGGTTCCCTTCTTGCTTCAGTTACTACTCTCTAAAAATACTGCTTGCAAGTTTCTCTGATAATGGTCTCATTTTCAAGAGAGGAGTTGAGTCATTTTTCATAGATATATGAAAAAATGCTCTGCAGGGGGAAGAGCCAAGACAGCGGCTGGAAAGCAGGGACTTGCTTAAGCTCTCCCCCAAATCCCTCCAAACACCTGTAAAAAATGGCTCTGAACAAATTCTAGAGCTGCAGAAGCCACAAAATAACAGAGGGAAGCAAGGCTCCAACCTGGATGGTCAGGGAGAAGGGTCTATCTGGTGGAGCTGGGAGTGGAAGGGAGCACAGCCCAACCTGGGCCACGCCAGGACCAACCAGCCTGGAACTGGGCTGAACAGGCCACAGGGCCCTGAATCAGTGAGCTGTGGCAGTTACCAGACTTCTCAACCCACAAACGCCAAAGACGATAGAGAAGGTTAGTGGGTAGAACTGCTAGAACAGAGTGAAAGGAATGTGCAGTTGGCCCCAGCCCTGGGGGCGCAGAAGTGGTGCAGCTCTGGGACTCTTTCCAGCTGCAGTTGCTTCCAGCCCCAGGCCCACCCTGTGGGAGGAATTAAGAAGCTGATCAGAGCTGGAGTGCAGAGCCTGCTTGTATTTGAGTCACAGTCCGGGTTGGTGGTTCTTGGGGGAGGAGGAGCGCTGGTATGGCAGAGCTCGCTGTGTAGAAGTAGCTCTGAAAACAGCTGCACAAGGCCCCTTAAAGCTTGGGACAAAATACTCTCTACTCTACATACCTTTACGAAAAGCTCAAGGGTCAAGTAGTTGCCTGGGAACAAGAACATGTAGCAAAAATGGACCTAGATGCAGACTTAGACTTTGGAAGCTTTTTTTGGTGACAAAGAAGACCAAAACATACAGCCAGAAGAAGTCAACAACGTCAAAGAGCCTGTATAAAAAGTCTCCGAGAAAAATACGAATTGGTCTCAAGCCATGGAAGAGCTCAAAAAGCATTTGGAAAAGCAAGTAAGAGAAGTAGAGGAAAAACTGGGAAGAAAAATGAGAGTGATGCAAGAAAATCATGAAAAACAAGTCGATGACTTGCTAAAGGAAACCCAAGAAAATACTGAAGAAAATAACACCTTAAAATATAGACTAACTCAAATGGCAAAAGAGCTCCAAAAAGCCAATGAGGAGAAGAATGCCTTGAAAGGCAGAATTAGCCAAATGGAAA
>CM053624.1:124536581-124551701 GCA_028646595.1 Phalanger gymnotis
TCACGCCAGTTACTGCTTTCCAGTCGCCATCTTGACTCCGCCCCTATTACCTTCTATTCTAAGCTATTACTTTTATTTGTCTTGCTTTTCATCCCTAGCTGTCATTTCTTTTAAAATTACAACATAAAAAAGATTTACATTGTATCAGTGCCATTGACAGTTTTGGAACTGCGGGGACTGGGAACCTGGCTGCCTGAGGCAGGAATGTGAAGGGGAAATACTGATGGCTTGCCTTGGGACTTGCTACAGCCTTGACACTGGGGGCAGCTTGATGGTTAGCAGCTCTCTCCTGCCTTAAAGGCAGGATCTGCCCTGGCTTCATCCAGTGGAAGAACAACTCCATCTCCTATGAGTCATGGTGGGAATGGACACCCAGTTCCAATTTTCTTCATCACGGGACTTTGTGGAGTCTTTACCTTCCATTTGCTTAAGAAGAAGGTCTATAAGTATACAACAGAAGCTAAACAAGATATTGAAGGAAAAGTTGTAAAGATAGAATTGAATGGCAGTAAATATAAGAATAGTGATACTGCTGAACAAATTGTCCATTACATCATGAAAAATGAAGCAAATGCTGATGTTTTAAAGGCCATGATGGCAGACAGTAGCATCTGTGATCCTGAAAGCTCTCTGACTTCTAGCACTGCAGGTAGTCCTCCAGTGAGTCCTGGTCTCTTGTCACCAGGAGGTACTCCATAAAAGCATATGTGTGGCTACCATCTATATATAGTTTGAGGGGCAGTAGGAAGATATGTAAGCCGTTGTTGCAGACAAATGATGGCACTTCATAAAACCAAGCAACAAATCTAAAGAAGAAGTCGGCACCAAGAAAAGTGCCTGTTTTGGCAGGTTTAGAGTTAAAAAAGTGGAACACAAGGCCAGCGCCAAGGAACGAAGTCTGATGTCTATGAGTGGCATAGAAAGTGTCAATGACAAGGTACCTGTTACCCCTGTGAAAAGGGAATGAAGCAGGACAGGACAGGAGGTAGAGTTTTATTTGAAGATGTTTTAAAGAGAATGAAGACTTAGGTGATATGCAAAGCCAACTGCCCAAGAAAATTTTTTTTTACCTTTTGTATCATTTCTACCACGAATGTTTAAGACTCTAAAATGGAATACCACTGTTATGCTAGATGCCAAGTTCCATGCATCAGCTCTATAATTGTTTTTGTCTCTTATACCTTGTAAAAGTATATTAAACTTTTGTGAAAGGCAAGATTCAGTAGTATTTTAACTTAAAAGTCTTTTCCTTTGCCCTTGTGTAATAGTGCATATTTTTCTCATTTCAGTAACAGGTATGTACAGTGAGAATAATAATGAATAATTTGAGATTGTGCTTTTTTTCCCTGTGTACCTCTTTGTTAACCCCATTCTGTTTCTTCTTTCATTTTTTTTTGTATGTGGGAAGAAGAGGCAGTAAGCATGATCAACTGTTACAGAATTGGCAGTGATAGCAGCATGCCCCTTCCCTACCATCATAATCACATTTCATCCCTGGACTACCAATAGCTTCCTTTTAGGAGTGACTTAAAATTGTGGCAACAATCCTATTTTAATAATTAAAAAATGACTTCAAGTCTATCAAATGTTATTGTCTTGACAGCGAAAGGCCCAAACAAGCACCTCCAGCGTAGGACAAGGAGCTGTAACTTCCTCCAGGCCTTTTCCATGGTGCACTTTATGGCCTTTAGGTGTTAATGAGCATTCAAATGGTACTATTTATTAAGCCTTCCAAGTGTGTTCTCCCTGCCCCCCCCATCTTTTCTTTTTTTTTAAAGAGGCCATTCTTTGCCTCATTTGTTATTAGGTCTTAATCACTGAATGGGTCCCAGTCAAACTGAGACCTGTTAAAGATCTTAGCTTGCAAAGGCTAAGGTCCCCCACTGACTCCTGGGCCATCTCCAGCTGTCCTGATCCATATCTGGCCACTGGACACAGATGGCTCTTGAGGAGAAAGTGAGGCTGGTGACTGCACAGCTTTCCCTCATTTAAATCCAATTCACTTGCAAGTCATAGCATCACCTCCCTGATGTCATAGTCCTCTTCAAGAACGAAAGACAAACAGTAATAGCAGGGAAGAGCACAGTCTGGGAGAAGTGGTGATAGAATAAGCTAGATAAAACCTGACATTACTTTGGGTTTTGTTTTTTAGGCTATTTCCAACCTAAAATTTCTGTCATTCTCTTTAAAATAATTTAAAAATAAGAAACAAACCAACCACAGCTTCCCCAAAAGAACAACTCTATGTCAATATGCTTTTAAGTATTACTGTAAATATGATCTTTTTCTTTTCTAAATCTAGCAATAAAGTAAAGATTTTACCAAACTTTCAGATAACTGGTAGATTTAATTTTTCCTTATTTTTTTTTCTTTTTCGTATTTCATACAATAGAGAACTAGCTTTGGACTCAGAAAGACCTGGTTCAAATATCACTTCCTACATATATAGGCTGTTATCTGAAGCAAGTACTTAATCTCTCAGGGCTCCCAGCAACTCTCTTAAGACTATAAAATTTTAGAAAAGGTGCAGATCTGCATTGGTAGAAGGAACTTCCTCATTGGGAGTTCTCTATTTCAACGAAATCTTAGGTCCAGTTTAAAATCTGTCAATTTTCCAACATCTTAAAGATAAGTCTGCATGTGGGTACATGCTGGATATATAATTGAAGAAGATGTAACTGTGAAAATAAACCTCCCTGAGTTACAGAAAATCATGATAAAAGGTTGTGTGTGTGTGTGTATTTTTTTATTAGGCCAAGATTTCAAAGTCTTAGCTTTGTTAAGTTAAAAGGCATCACTAATTATTAATGCTTTAAAAATTATATTCCAACATGGAGAGAAAATATAAGGTATTTCAAAAGATTTAATAATTTTATTCAGGCCAGACTACTTTTCAGTAATATACTAGGGCAAGAAAATACACTGATATCAAAAATTATATTTAAATGAAAAGCACATTTTTAAAGTATTTTCTAAAACTTAAGCAGTTTTGATTTGGTTATCTTACAGTTATGCTAAAAGTTATGCCATATATCAATCATGTAAACATGTCTGTTGGTTTTTAGTATCTAATGATAACTCTTAAGTGTTTCCAAGGCAACAGATGTTTACAAGCGCTTATATTTCCCCTTCTTCTTTGAAGTAGGAGGAATTCCCAACGCGAGTATATATGACACTATTGCTATCTTGTGTAAAATTTGTAAAGGTAATTCTTCCTCATTTTCATCAATTTGTGTGTCAAATATATTTTTTAACTGTATGGTTTGCACCTTAGGACTTTTGTACTACCAAAGCAGAATTAAAAACAAAAGGATAATTAAATAATTAAAAAAAGTTACACTGTATCTTGTTTCATTTATTTTGGATACTTTTATAATCCTTATTTTCTTTTCTCTGAGTTTTCCTTGGATTAGTTGTGGAGTTACTCCTTCTTTTGGGTTTACCTCTTGGGCTTCTTCCAGTCCACAGCATTTCTTCATATACTTAGAATTTCTTCTTTTTATTTGTATCTACAGCCTCAATTTGTTCCTTTCCAAACTCATGGAAGGTGGGGACAGATCCTGCTTGGTTCTGGATATGGTAGGTAAGACTAGGCCCCACCTACCGTAGGAATTCCTGGTTTTTGGTTGAGTTTCCTAGTGGTTCAACTTGGGTCTGGTCTTGACTGCCTTCTCTTTCTTCTTTCACAGTTCTGAACCCATAGGTGGCTTTGTCCCTTGCTGTGAGTCTGATGGGGTCCAACCAGATGTTGGCTGTCTTGACCGAAGACCTCAAGAGCACCTTTCCAGGTGCTGCTCTGGCCTTTTCTCCTGCTGCGGTTCCTGTTATGGCCTAAGCATGTGCTGCCTAGGTTTAGGTACTCAGCTTTTTTCACTGTGCCCTATTCTGGAAGCTGAGCTACTGCTCTGGTTCTATCTCCAACTATGGATAGGGGGGAATTACTGCTTGAGCTCTGGTGTGGCTTTCTCGTATGCTTTGTATTTTACCTATCCTGCTTTATCTCTGCTTAGAGATTCCACGGTTCTGGCAGTATTTTTGGTGAGGTCCTGGACTATATCAAGCTCTCCTTGGTTTTATCACCACTCCCCCACCCCCTCCTTTTATCACAGTTTCTTCTGGTGCATTTTAAAAACTTTACTGGGTCATTTACAGAATCTGGGCTCTTCTAGGTTTTAACATGCCACCATCTTCTCAAAATTCCCTTTGCTTAGCTTTTAAAGCCCTTTAAAACATGACCTCAACTTGTGTTTCCAGAATTACTGTAAGTTATGCCTCCTCCCATATTATGCAATCCAATCAAACTGTTTCCTTTGTTCCTCACTCAGGACACCATCTCCTATCTTAGTATCTTTGCAACATACATATTCCCTCCTCATTTCAACCGCAAAAAAATCAGTCAAACTTCCAGAAGTAACTCAAGTAATATCTTCTATAGGAAGTCTTTTGTGATCCCCTCAACAGCTAGTTTGTGCCTCTTTCAAGTATCTTATTTTTAATTACTTTACATTTATTCTCTGCATATTTTTATATATGTTGTTGCCTTGATCAGAAAGTAAACTTGCAAGTAGTGATTGTGTCATTCATTATATTTGTATCCTCAGTACCTAGCACATATCGGGTAATTAATATCAACCAATTAATACCAGTTGCTTAATAATTATTGATTGATATAAGTTGTACTTGTGTTCTGTCAACAATTACTCAGTACGGAAGCAGCCCAAAGTAATAAAAATAATTACAAACCAATTTGAATAACCTCTAGAGAATCTGAATATACTGAGGTTAGTTACTCAAAAAGCTATGAGAGAAAAGTAGCCTATAAAGAGTTATATAAATCTCAACCATTAGAAAATTTACCCCCTAAATTTCTGTAAGTATCTTTAAGTATATTTATAGGAAGTCTTATTACTAAATATTTGTTAAAATAATCTAATAAATGTAAAAAAACTAGATGGCATGGCAAATTATGTTTTAAAAATAAGAGTAATAGCACTCACCCACCTTCACTAACCAGCTCACTGTTGTCTGATTGCTTATAGGAAATTATCTTCTCCACCAACTGGTTGTAGCTGCAATTACCAACTGCTTTCACAATGTCAGTAATCTGCAAGACAAATAACTAACTCACTTATCTTGTAGGAGACAAGAGGGACAAACCATTCTCTCTAATATTGTCAGACTATATAAAAACTCAAGTTAATTTTATATCAATAATAATAAAGTTTTACTAGTGACAAGTAAAACACTAAAGTCAGTATCAAGTACCTTTTGACATTTCCTTTCTAATTCACTATAAATGTATTCTTCACCTGTATTTATGTGAAATTATAAAATCTTCAAAAATAGGGGAAAAAAATGATATACCTACACATCAACTTGCTAATTAAGACTGAAATGTGTATTTAATTGAATGAAATAAAAAGTAATATTTTAGGATTATTCAGAGGCTAGAATGAAGTTTCAATATAATTTTTATTCAATTTACCACAAAAATGAAAATTTTACATTCAAGGAAAGGCTCGCTTAATTAATTTTTAGGCTAGACCTAGTTTTTCTAATTAAAAGTAAAAAACTGAGTAAACATTTCATTTTACATTCAATTCAGTATCTAATTCTTTTTAGAAATTTAATAGTTATTCTCCTTCATGACACTCTATGTTTAAGCCAAACCAGACTACTAGTCCAAACTTGACATTCCTTATCTTGTTTCTATGCCTTTGTACAAACTGTCCCTAAATGCTTTGGACAGCTTCCCTTCTTACTTCTGCTTCTTCAAATGCCTAGGTTTCTTTCAAGGCTCAGCTGAGATACGGATTCCTTTTCCAAACCTTCCTGAATCTCCTTAGTTGATAGTGGTCTTTCATTCATCAAATTGTTTTGAATTTCTTTAACCATGTAATCTTGAATTGCTACAGTAAAAGGTAATCTTGAAGGCAAGGACTGTTTGGTTGCTGTATCACCAATACCTAGGCACATAAATATGTACTTAGCTATTTGTCAAACTGAAGTAAATAAGCATGATGTTTTAAAATTTTTTAAACTGATTCCTTCTTAAATATATTGGTAATTTCCAAATATCTTCTGTTCCCCTCCCCAGTCCCCCAAGAATTTAACCTTTACTTGCAACAATGAAAAGTGTTAAGCAAAATCTGATTGACAAAGTAACCCATTTATCTCTTTGAAGAGAAGGGGAAACATGTTTCATCACCAGTTGTCCATGGTTAGTACTAGTGTTCCTTTCATTTATGTGACTGCTGTCATTGTGCATATTATTCTCGTAGATCCGCTTATTTCACTAAGCATCATTTTCATATACTCCTTGCCATGCTTTTCTGAATTCTTCATATTCAGCTTTCTTATATAGTGCAATAATATTCTATTACATTTATTTGTTCCAATCTGTTCAGTCGACCTCCAATCAACAGGTACCTTGTTTCCAATGATTTTGTTTCAAGATTTTTTGTTTTTGCTAATACAAAGAATGTGGCTAAAAATACTGTTACATATGGAACTTCCCCCTCCCCCGTCATTGACCTTCGTGGGAATATAAACCCAGTAATGAGACTGCCAGGCCAAAGGACACGAATAGTTAAATGACTTTTTCCCTCAATAATTCCAAACTTTTCCAGAACTGGAATAACTGAAAACTACACCAGTATATTAGTGGTGCCTCTCTTCCCACAAGAAAAGATCAGTTCCTGAAACTTTAATTTTTCCTGTTTCTTTTGTCATTTTAAAAAACCCAACTATGAAACATCTGAGTTGTTTTCATTTTTATTTCCCTTTATTACTAATGATTTGGTCATTTTTTCATATGCTTACTGATCATTTGCATTTATTTTTATTGTATCAAATTTTAAAGTGCTGAAAGTCACCCTTCAGAAAATATACATGGCTTAATCAAAGGCATTTGCTTTAATTTTTTTTTGTCCTTCCAATAAGCATGAAGACAAGGAGAGAGGCAATTCCTATAAAATATGACTCAAGCAAACCAATATATTCCATCTTAGTTATATTTTGATAACTCATCATAGCATAGAGGAGACTGTGTTCTTGAAGGCTGTGCCAGTAAAGTATGAACTCTATAGAGTCTACATAGGCTTCAACTATGGTTAATGAGAGACTGTTTTCTGTCCAAGCATCAGCATATCTAAGGATGGATTCATTCATTACCAGTAGGTTTCCTTGGAACTCATATCTCATCAGTACCCTTTACTTTCAACTGGAATGTGAAGAGGCCCTTCAGGAACCTTCATTTAAGGTGGGTGCCCAGGCCAGCTGCCTCTTCATTTCCTATCCACTGTACTCCTCTGGACTTCTCCATCATGTCCCTGGGCCAGATTTCTTCTCTCCTCCCACCCCCTTTCAACTTCCTTTTATGTGTTATCTTCCCCAATTAGACTGTAAGCTCTATGAGGACAAGGACTGTCTTTCTTCTTTCACACTTGTATTCCTAGTACTTAGTATAGTACCTGGCACATAGCAGATGCTTAATGATTATTTATTTACTAAAAGATGAGCTCTTTGATCCTGGAAATCCATGAAACAAAGAAAAACACAAAATGTGTATTAGATCTCTGTGGCTCCCTTGTCTTTCTGCAGTGATGGTGGTAGACTGACATAAGAAGAATCCTCAGAGAATACTAAGAATCACAGATTAATAAAGATTAATTTAACTGTTGGTACTATACCAATCAATACATATTTACTGAATATCTGCTATGTGCCAGATTCCATAGAACACGAAGATACAAATGCAACAACCTTTGAACTCAAGGAGCTTATGTTCTATTGTGGAGTGGAGTGTCAACATATGTATATATGCAAAATAAATACAAGGTAATTTGTGTGTGGGTGTGTAGTTAGGGAACTAATAACTCTGGGGAATAAGAAAAGTCTTTGAGTAGAAGGCGGCTTAAGCTGAGTTTTGAAGGAAATGAGATTTTGAGCAGCAGAAGTGAGGAAGGAATGCAATCCAATATGAGAGAGAGCCAACAGAAAGGCATGAAGACAGACCTCTAAATATAAGACCCCTGGACAATAACTAGAGCCAACAAACTTCTAGGGACATGAATTATACCAATACATATACCCTTATTATAAAGACAATTTAAAGAAGGTATAGCTACATAGAATGATAGCTAACAGGTTCTCCTAGGAGAGATATGTAAAATAATTTAATTATTATTTACCCACAGGTAACTAGAAAAATAATTTCAGGGAACACTGACATCCTGACCCTCAGGCCTCAAGAAGAAAATAAGCAAAAAGACCACTGTGAAGATAACTGCATGTTATATGCTACCAATAGATGAAGAAATGGAGAAATCCTGCAAAGATCTTGACAAACTCTTTTAGGCTAAGTCAACGTATAAGTCAATAACCATTTCAATGCAAATCCAGCAATAAGGGAAGATAGTTGTGTGTGTGTGTGTGTGTGTGTGCGTAGGATAATATGGTTTAAGGTTAAGGAACAAAAGCCCAAACCCTTACAGAGAACATAGAAGTACACAGAAGCACCAACCTTCTTTGCACCAGCTCATATGACTTTTAATAAACACTGGATTGAGATAAGTTCCTCATTGGATAAATGGCCCAAAGGAAATAAACAGTTCTTAAAAGAACTGCAAACTATTAATAATCATATTGCTCCAAATCACTCATAAGAGAAATTCATGTCAGGCTTTACCTCATGGTTAGCAAACTGACAAGGGGACAAAAACATGAAAAAGAATCAATATTGGAAGGACTGCAGAAGGGCAAGAACAATAACATACTACTGAGAGATCTATAATTTGTTTCAACCATTCTAGAAAACAATTTGAAATTATTCTAAATGAATGACTCAAATGCCCACCCCCTTTAACAAAACAAATCTTCATACTAAGCAAACACCACAAAAAGGTCAAAGATAGAAAGAAAAATAGTGCCATATATACCAAAATATTCATGGTGACACTTTTTGTGGCAGTAGAGTAAATATCTATTAACTAAGAAATGGCCTTACAAGCTGTGGCATATGTATTGGAATGGAATGTGATTGCGCCATGAAAAATAATGAATATGATTAGTGCAAAGAAAGTATAGAATTACATGAAATGATGCAGTGAAGCATGTAGAACCAAGAAAACAATACATAGAATGATCAAAACGGTGGCAATGGTGGTGAGGGGATAGGGAGTGGGTAAAGATGAGGAGGAAGAAGAGGAAGAGAAGATTGAAGAGGAGGAACAGAAAAAAAGATAAGAAAATTCACCCCTGTTTCCATTACTGCAGAAGTAAGAGATTATAGTTGGCTGCTTTGCTAACTGCATTTTTTCCTTTTAAAAAAAATTCTTAATTAAAAATTTTAATTTCCTTGGTAGAGTAAAGATAATAGTTTTTTAAATGATGAAAAACAGATTTTAAATGTTTTTTTTAAATTTACATTAATCTTTAATTTAATTATAATTTAATAATTAAAAATATTTAATGTAATAAAATATTTTTTTAAACAATGTGGCTTACCAAGCAACCATAACACTGACAGAGAAAGTTCAAAGTACCTATAACCTTCAAATTCACAAAAGAATTAAAAGAAAGGACAATTATTATAAGAATTTAAGGGTTTTTTTTCCTGAATTCAGAATATTAAACTACCACACACACACACACATACAAAAACTATAAAATACTATCAGTATTTGCATCATTAATGAATTCTGGCAAATCCAATGTCAAAATAATCTGTTTAATTTTAGCAGTGAGACAAAGCTTGCAGAACTGAAACATTGTTTATAGTTTACTCTGAGAAGCTGCAACTATTTAATTTGTACTTTCTACAGCCAGTGTTAACTTGAATGCTAGCTACTAGATCATATTTTTCTACTTTATTTCCTTCAAGCAAAACAATGAGATCTTTTATTATATAATCTAGTATTTCTAAATTCTAAATTGTTCAGAGAAAAACACAAACACGACCCCACAAACACCATCAAATAAAATACACACTTCCAAATGTTATCATGATAGGTTATCATCTCTGTTTAAAAGAAGTCTCTTAAATAAATTTGAAAAATTGAGGACTAGAATTAAGAAAATGCAGGACAGTCCTATTTGAGTATTTTAGATCCAGGAATCATATTGCTATTCTGTAAAAATATCATCATTACAACAATTTTTAATAACTTAGTATTGAAAGTGTTATGCACAAAAATACTCTCGAAGGTTTAATTTGAGATAAGATGAAACCTAAAGATCATAGGAAAAAGCTGACCACACAAATGTGAGAATAAGGTGTTATTCTGTAGCAGCATGATTAATAATTTAACTTGCAAACTCATGGGAAATTTTTAAACTACTCAAACCATCATCTTGTTTATTCATCAGAAAGTCTGAAAAACTTCTTTTAGAGTCCTATAACCAGGAAATGGAGTTTGTGGAGGCAGAGGGGCAGAGTGGATCAAAAACTAGCTTCAGAGTCCAGAATACCTGGGTTGAAGTGCTCCTTTGGATAGATCCTGGCTTTTCATTTAAAGGCAAATTAAATTAGCAAAGGAGGTTAAAGACAAAAACCTTTAATTCGTAAATGAATTGTATTTGTACATTTAAGATACTAAACATGACCACTTTAATAATCAAGTTTTATAAAATACCATATTTTGTAGACACTATTCATTATTCCATATCTCCTGTTGGTTGAAATGAATATTAAACTTTTCACAGTTTTGTTTTCAGTTTCTCAATTGTTTTTGTCTTACCTCTCCTAATTAGATTGAGGTTCATTGTTATTTGTTATCTATATTTTGTGCGTTTGTGCATGAAAATTTGAGGCCAGGGGTCTTGCTGGTTTCTTTACTGGATATTATCTCCTTTGAATTTCTGGGTGACTCTACTTCCATTTTTCCTACACTGCAGCTAGCCTATGTGATCTGACTTTTTTGGCAATCTGGTAAAATCTATGGACCACTTTTCAGAACGATGCTTTTAATGGCAAAACAAAATAGACGGGATTATAAAGGAAACCAAAGATTAGTGAAGATATATAAAGATTTAATGTTTTTCCCATACAAGTTCACAGGCCCCCCTGAAATTTGTTCATAGACCCCAGATTAAGTATTCTTGCTCTATGATATCTAACTTGTTAGGTAATTTTCTACCTCCTCTTTCCTTCTGATTAGATTTTGAAGACTTGGAATAAGTGCATTTTTAAAAATTAATTAATTTGTTTTAAATTTAACAACATTTCTACAACATTTAGTTAACAACATTCAGTTCCTCAACTTTTTGAGTTTCAAATTTTCTCCCCCTCCCTCTCCTCCACCTTCCCTACCCAAGACAGTATGCAATCCGATACAGGTTCTACATATACTTTCACCCTAAACATATTTTCACAATAGTCAAGTTGTAAAGAAGAACTATAGTCAATGGAATGAACCATGAAAAACAAGAAACAAAAAACTCCAAAAGAAACAAACAAAAAACCCAAAACAAAACAAAAAAAGAAAGAACAAATAGTTTGCTTCAGTGTGCATTCAGACTCTGTAATTCTTTCTCTGGATGTGGATAGCTTTTTCCATCATGAGTCTTTTGGAGTTGTCTTAGAACCTTGCATTGCTGAGGAGAGCCAAGTCTATCAAAGTTAGTCATCACAGGTGTCTGTAATCATGTAAAATGTTCTCCTGGTTCTGCTCCCCTCACTCAGCATCAGATCACATAAGTCTTTCCAGGTTATTACGAAGTCTGTGTGCTCCTCATTTCTTAAAACACAACAGTATTCCATTACATCCATATACCACAACTTGTTTAGCCATTCCCCAATTGATAGGCATCCCTCTGATTTCCAATTCTTTGCCACCATAAAAAGAGCTGCTATAAATATTTTTGAATATATGGGTCCTTTTCCCATTTGTCTGATTTTTTTGCGATACAGCTCTAGAAGTGGTATTGCTGGGTCAAGGTATGCAAATTTTTATAGCCCTTTGGACACAGTTCCAAATTGCTCTCCAGAATAGTTGGATCAGTTCACAACTCCACCAACAATGCATTAGTGTCCCAATTTTCCCACATGCTCTCCAGCATTTATCATTTTCCTGTTTTGTCATGTTAGCCAATCTCACAGGTGAGATGTGGTACCTAAGAGTGGTTTTGATTTGCATTTCTCTAATCAATAGTGATTTAGTGCATTTTTTCATATGACTATGGATATCTTTAATTTCTTCCTCAGAAAACTGCCTGTTCATATCTTTTGATCATTTATCAATTGGAGAATGACTTGTATTCTTATAATTTTGACTCAGTTCTCTACATATTTTAGAAATGAGGTCTTTGTCAGAGACAGTGGTTGTAAAACTTCTCTGCCAATTTTCTGCTTCCCTCCTTATCCTATGTTGAAATGCTTGCCTTCTTAGGGAGGGTGGGTGGGGAAGAAAGAGGGGAAAGAATTTGGAACTCAAAGTTCTAAAAGCAGATGCTCAAAAAAAGTTGTTTTTGCATGCAACTGAGAAATAAGATATATAGGCAATGGGGCACAGAAATCTATCCTGCCCTACAAGAAAGTAAGGGGAAAAGGGATTGGAGGGGAGTAGGGTAACAGAAGGGAGGGCTGACTGGGGAATGGGGCAATCAGGGGAGGGTAGAAATGGGGAGAAAATTTGTAACTCAAAATCTTGTGGGAATCAATGTTGAAAACTCAAAATATTAAATAAATAAATTATTCTCCCTCCCCCCAAAAAGAATGCATTTGTCAATATAAAACAAACCCACAGAAATCCTCAGCATTCTTGGTTGCATTGGCTTTGTTTGTACAAAACCTTTTCAATTTAATCTAATCAAAATTATCCATTTTGCATTTCATAACACTCTCTATCTCTTACTTGATCATCAATTCTTCTTTTCTCCATAAATCTGACAGGTAAACTATCCTTGCTCTCCCAGATTACTTATAGTATCAGTCTTTATATATAAATCATGAACCCATTTTGACTTTATTTTGGAATGTGGTATGAGATATTGGTCTATACCCAGTTTCTGCCAGACTATTTTCCAGTTTTCCAAGCAGTTTTTGTCAAATGGGGAGTTCTTATCCCAGAGGCTGAAGTCTTTGGGTTTATCAAACAGTAGATTACTATAGTCATTGACTACCGTGTCTTGTGTACCTAACCTATTCCACTGATCTACTACTCTATTACTTAGCCATTACCAAACAGTTTTAATGACTGCTGCTTTATAATATAGTTTACCATCTGGTGTGCCTAGGCCACCTTCCCCAGCATTTATTCTCATTAATTCTCTTGACAGTCTGGATCTTTTGTTCTTCCAGATAAATTTTGCTATTATTTTTTCTAGTTTCATAAAATAATTTTTTGGTAGTTTATTTGGTATGGCACTAAACAAGTAAATCAATTTAAGTGAAATTGCCATTTTTATTATATTAGCTCAGCCCATCTATGAGCAATTGATGTTTTTCCAATTATTTAGATCTGACTTTATTTGCATGAAAAGTGTTTTGTAATTGTGTTCATATAGTTGCTGGGTTTGTTTTGAAAGGTGGACTCTCAAATATTTCATAATGTCTACAGTAATTTTAAATGGAATTTTTCTATCTCTTGCTGCTGGGCTTTGTTGGTAATATATAGGAGTGTTGAGGATTTCTGTGGGTTTATTTTATGTTGACAAATGCATTCTTTTTTGGGGGGGGGAATAATTTATTTAATATTTTGAGTTTTCAACATTGATTTCCACAAGATTTTGAGTTACAAATTTTCTCCCCATTTCTACCATTCCCCCCCCCACTACAAGAGGGCATATATTCTGATTGCCCCATTCCCCAGTCAGCCCTCCCTTCTGTTACCCTACTCCCCCCCAATCCTTTTTCCCCTTACTTTCTTGTAGGGAAGGATAGATTTCTATGCCCCATTTCCTATATATCTTATTTCTCAGGTGCATGCAAAAACAACCTTTTTTTTGAGCATCTGCTTTTAGAACTTTGAGTTCCAAATTCTCTCCCCTCTTCCCTCCCCACCCACCCTCCCTAAGAAAGCAAGTGATTCAACACAGGCCACACATGTATCAATATGCAAAATATTCCCCAATAATCATGGTGTGAAAGACTAACTATATTTACCTCCATCCTATCCTGTCCCCTTTTATTCAGTTTTCTCCCTTGACCCTGTCCCTTTTCAAAAGTGTTTGCTTTTGATTACCGCCTCTCCCAATCTGTCCTCCCTCTATTGTCTCCCTTTCTTATCTCCTTCCCCTACTTTCCTGTGAGGTAAGATACCCAATTGAGTGTGTATGTTATTCCCTCCTCAAGTCAAATACAATGAGAGCAAGATTCACTCATTCCCCCCTCACCTTCCCCCTCTTCCCTTCCAACAGAACTGCTTTTTCTTGCCACTTTTATGTGAGATAATTTACCCTATTCTATCTCACCCTTTCTCCCTCTCTCAGTATATTCCTCTCTCACCCCTTGATTTTATATTATTTTTTAGATATCATCCCTTCATATTCAACTCACCCTGTGCTCTCTGTCTATATACATATGCATATTACCTTCAACTACCCTAATACTGAGAAAGGTCTCATGAATTATAAACATCATCTTTTCTTGCAGGAATTTAAACAAAAACAGCTCGACTTTAATAAGTCCCTTATGATTTCTTTTTCTTGTTTACCTTTTCATGCTTCTCTTGATTCTTGTATTTGAAAATCAAATTTTCTATTCAGCTCTGGTCTTTTCACTGAGAAAGCTTGAAAGTCCTCTGTTTTACTGAAAATCCATATTTTGTCTTAGAGCATTATACTCAGTTTTACTGGGTAGATGATTCTTGGTTTAAATCCTAGCTCCTTTGACCTCTGAAATATCATATTCAAAGCCCTTCGATCCCTTAATGTAGAAGCTCCTAGATCTTGTATTATCCTGATTGTGTTTCCATAATACTCAAATTGTTTCTTTCTGGCTGCTTGCAGTATTTTCTCCTTGACCTGGGAACTCTGGAATTTGACAACAATATTCCTAGGAGTTTTCTTTTAGGGATACTTTCAAGAGACCATTGGTGAATTCTTTCAATTTCTGTTTTACCCTCTGGCTCTAGAATATCAAGGCAGTTCTCTTTGATAATTTCTTGAAAGATGATGTCT
>CM053624.1:124552201-124582712 GCA_028646595.1 Phalanger gymnotis
TTGTTTTCTCCTTAGAGAATCTCTCATACCTTGCGATTTCGAACCATTCAAACATATACATGATTATATTTGAGATTATAAATTCAGCCTTCCTACTACACCGATCCAGCAGTTTTCTGATTAACCTGTTCCATGGTCTTTGGTGTTTATGGGTTGAGAAGTCTGGTTAACTGCTACAACTCAGTGATTCATGGCCCTCAGGCCTGCTCCAGCCCACTCCTGGTCTGGTCTGTCCTGGCATGGCCCATGGTGGGCTACGCTGCACTCCCAGCACTGTGCAATAGACCCTTACCAGGCACCCTCCAGACCCTCCTGGGCTGGAGACCTGCTTCCCTCTGCTATTTCGTGGGTTCTGCAGCTCTAGAATTTGTTCAGAGCCATTTTTTACAGGTGTTTGGAGGGATCTGGGGGAGAGCTTAAGCAAATCCCTGCCTTCCAGGTGCCATCTTGTCTCTGCCCCCCCCCCGACAAATGCATTCTTAACAGATCTTCTTAAGGCGTACTTTGTCCCTGGCCAGCAACCTGTTATTTCTCTATCTTATGATACCCTCCAGAAATCCAAACACTGTTCTTAGATACCATCTTCTCTTTAATACACACACACAGACACACACTTTTTTTTTAAAGACAGTACCTTCCTAACATTGGTTCAATTATCAAAAATATTTTTCTCAAGTCCTTGATTTTGATAAATAGCAGTGATTAAATAATGTTTTTAAGGTTTTCAATTTCTTGTATAAGATTTCGGTCTTTAGCAAGGCTTTCTGGATTCCTTCTGGTAATATCATCTGGACTCACGTGAGTCCCCAGACATTTGTATTAGTTGTCCGTTTTTATAAATCTTGAGATGCTCAGTCACATCTTTTATATATGCCCTGGAAGACAACAGATGCTTTCATTGTTATTAGGACTCAGTACTCAGGAGGTGGTCACCAGAGACAGCTACTTATTTCTTCTTCTGAGCATTCCTGGATGCCTTCTCATCTAATAGTATCTACAGACCTATATCATCATTACTGGAGGAAAGTATCTGCTTCCTCTTCTTTAGGAAGAGTCTCAAAATTATGATTTAGCTTTAAGTATTCTGTGATCCTTCTTCCCTCTTGTCTACATCACATTCTTCTGCATCCCAACCTCCTGACACAGATCAAAGTTTACCAGTGCCTCTTCAACTCCATTTTCTTCTTTGCCTTCACACAGATGCTCTTCAGTTGCTGTTCCCCCTACCTCTCACAAAGGATCACTCCATTCTTGCTGATAATTTGGAGAATAGAGAGGTTGTCTTTAATCCCCTTCACTTTATCTTCTAGAAAGGAGACTATTCTGTGTTTTGATGGCATATAACGCTCACTTGGCTATGGCAGAAATACAAATATAGAAAGTTTTCTGCAGGTAACTGAAAAAATGTTGATGTTTTCTGTATTGGCTATACATATATATGGTAACAGACAAAAAGTTATAGAAACTTAGTACTTAGCACAGTGCTTGGCATTAGATAAGATGTTTAATAAATGTTTATTGACAGACTGTTTGGAAATTTGGTACCTTTTGATCCAGTGACTTCACTGCTAGGAATTCAGAGAATCACAAAATTTCAGAGATTCACCTCACTCTAATAGGGAAGACAATGGATAAGCAGGTATACACATAAGATGTGTATGTATGTATGTGTGTGTGCGTGCGTGCGCACATGTGTATGTATGTGCATATAAAAATTGGAGGCAATCCAGAGGGAAAGCACTGGCAATAATGGAAACAAGGAAATGTTTGTTGCAGAAGGAGGGATTTGGGCTGAGTCTTGAAGGACCCCCAAGGACGTTCAGAGCCAGAGATGAGGAAAGAGAGTACTTCAGGCATGGCAGACTACCAGTGAAAAGGCACAAGTGTTGGAAGTGGAGTGTTGTGTGTGAGGAACAGCAAGGAGGCCAGTGTCATGAGTTCATGGAGGATAGTGTTGTTAAAAGTCTGGAAAGGTATGAAGCGGTCAGTTTGGGATGAGCTTTAAAAGCCAAATACAGCATTTTACATCTGATCCCAAAGGTAGGGAATCACTGGAGCTTATTAAATAGGAGTCAAATTTCCTTTAGGAAAATGACTTCAGCAGTTGAGTAGAGGCTGGAGAAGAAGCAGGGAGACAAACCTTTATACCTTTAAAATGCAATAGTCCAGGCAAAAGGTCATAAGAGTCTGTAACAGGGCATTAGTTGTGATGGTAGAGAGAAGGGAACATATTCAAAAGATTTTGTGAATTTAGAAATGACAAGACTTGACAACAGACAGATTATGTGGAATCACTTTGAGGATGACACTGAAGTTGTGGGCCTGGGTGACTTGGAGAACAGGAAAGCTGGAAAGAGTATAGAGCGTGGGGGAAAGCTAAGTTCTGTTTTGGACCTGCTGAGTCTGAGAGGCATATGAACAAAGGCAGGGAGACATAATAAAAGGCTATTGTAATAGTCCAGACAAGAGGGGTTAAGTGAGCCTATAGTAGAGTGCTAACTGTGTGAATGGAAAGATGTAAAGAAAGACAGAAATAAAGATGTAAGATTTAAAGACAGAAACAAGAAAATGTAGCAATAGATTGGATACCTGGAGTGAATGTGATTCAAGTGTTAAGGATGACACTGAGATTGTGAGTAGGAGTGACCAAGAAAATGGTGGTGTTCTGGACAACAATATGAAAGTTGCTTAGAAAGTGGAGGATTTGGAGGGAAAGACAATATGTTTAGTTTACAACATTTTAAATTTGAGATGCGTAGGGAATACTCAGTTTGAGATATCTAAAATGGGGAATTCTAGTGCATAAAGATGATAATTAAACCCATGAGAGCAGATGAGATCACCAAGTAAGAGAGTAAAGAGGAAGAAGAAGAAGAGTAGCCTGGATAGACCCTTGAGGGACACCCATGATTAGTGGTTATAACCTGGGGGAAGATCCAGCAAAGGAGACTGAAAAGAAGTGGTGAGGGGCAGGTAGGTGGCACAGTGGATAGAGCACTGGCTCTGGAGTCAGGAGGACCTGAGTGCAAATCCAGAATCAGACACTTACTAGCTGTGTGACCATGGGCAAGTCACTTAACTTTGATTGCCTCCAAAAAAAAAAAAAAAGAAAGAAAGAAAGGAGAGAAAAAAGAAAAGTGGTGAAACTGGTAGAAGAATTCGGTAAGAGCAGGATCATAAAAATCTAGAGATGAGCATATCCAGGAGAAAGGATAACTGGCAGTGTCAAATGGCACAGAGAATCATTGCAATCTCTTTTCCATGTGACAATTTAGCAAATACTTAAAGATGGTTATCATTTCTCACTTGGGTCTTCTTTTCTCCAGAATAACTTTTCCCACTTTAACTAATCCTAATATGCCGTGGATCTGAAGTCCTTCTTCATCTTCGATCCTTTCCTCTAGATGCTCTCCAGCTTCTATTACTTTCCATTATATACTATTTTAATGAGAATAGTGGAAATGGAAGGTGGTAAGTGGGCATTCAGCCTGCCCTCAGTCCTGGGCTCCACAGGTGCACTGACCCCTGGTGCCACCCTGGGTTATGCCCCGGCCCCGTTCCTGCATATCCTGCCTGCCTACCAGCAGCCCCATTCCCAGATGCTACACCACCACCTCCAGCAGGATGGGCAGGGTGGCTCTGGCCAGCGTAGCCAACCCAGTATCCTGCAGCCAAAGTCTCAGGCCACCAAACCCATCTATGACAGTTCTCCATACTGGACAAACTGAGCCTCCTTAGGGGGAGGGGGGAGACACTGGACCTGAGAGGAGAACCAACACACAGAGACACATTCTTGGAGACCGGAATTTTATTAGAAGAATACTTACAGAGAAACAGTAACTGTCTCAACCAAGAGTCCATCTAGGGGGAGCACCTATCTGCCTGCCCCTAATTCACTGTTTTATGTGATATATTTATGTATATATTTGTCACAGAAGCCCACATACTGTGCCTATAGCCTGCAGCTGTGTGTGCTCTCTGTCGGGAAAGAGGATCCTTCCCTTCCTCTGTGCCTCTACTTTGACCCTAACTCTCTGGGCTTCCACTCTGTCCCATTTGCTCTTGACAGAGGCATGGGAGGGGAGTGGGAAGAGGAGGGAAAGGGAAGGGGCCCTCAGCCAAGGCAGTTCAGGTTTGGAAGGGCCTGGTACACATAAAGAATCAAGGTGGTTTTTGTTTTTTTCTCTCTCTGTCTTCTCCCTCACCTCTGCCCCCACCCCCCGCCCTTCCATGCCATTGAGTTTTCATTCCTTATGTTGGTTTTGCTATTACTTTTTTTTAAAAACCAATCTGTGATTTGTCCCATCCTCTATCTCTTCCCCCAGCCTGTTGGCGTTCACTCTGGCCAGATGACAGAAGAAGTGTCCCAATCCCCACCCTAAGGTGAAATAGGACATGAGCCATGTGTCTGTGTAGGGGAGGCCCCACCCTCCAAGAACTTTTTTTTTTTTAACCATCAGGGTCTCAGGCCATAATAGTTTCTGAAACTGTCTCTGTCCCCACTCCCATATCTAGCCCATCGCCACAAAGTAGGGCCAACTACTCCCCTACCCTCCCAAAAGAAAACAAGTCCCCTCCAACCCAAGAGGAACACAGGCTTTGTTCCTAGTGTCCTCCACTAACTGGGTGACTGTTTCAGAAGTTTCATTTCTTTTTAGCCCAAATTCCACATAATAAAGTTCTGAGAGTAAAAAACAAAAAGAAATGGAAGATGGTAGAGTTAAAGCAGGTAAGTATGGTGAGGAAATGAAATTAATGAAGAGATACTGCTGGTTGGAGAAGATAGACAGGAAAAAGAAAGGACAACAAGATTTAACAGATTTTTTTCTAGATGGGGAGCCATGTATATGTGAAGGTAGAGTCAGTAAAGAAGGAGAAAGTGAAGATTCTCTAAGTGTTTCATGTAGGAAAAAGAAAGATTGGGTAGGAATAAGATCTTTCAAGTTGGCAAGGAATGAAATCTGCAGAGCAGATGGAAACTTTAATTCTTGAAGGGAGTAGAAACAAAGCACTGGGGTGAGAGAGTTCAAGCTGAATGAACTAGATTTCCTTAGTAAAGATGAAACTGAAGCTATCAGCTGAAAACAGAGCTTGCTTTTGACTAAAAAGTGCCTAAAGCAATTTTTAAACATATACTTGGTGTCTAGAGAATCTGAAAATTCATCTGAAACATTAAGTTTAGCTCTATATTTTTCTTATTTCCAACTAAATTGTGTTTTTTGGGGGAAAAAAGCCTTTACAACTCAACAATCCAGTATGGCAAATTACTATAATATAGAAGCCATTTGCTACATTTGGTAACCATAAAATACTCTATTACATCAGTAAAACCTCTAAATTGACAGATACCAGTTCAAATTTCACGTTCAGCTTCCAAACAAAATTTTAACAACTATAATGTTCAAAACACATAAGTGAATATGGTTTCTTTTCACTAGATTATATAAGGAGCTATAAATAACAGAGTACATGTGTTCCACCCAACTTCCTTCCCTTACTCATATGAAAATGTTGTATTGGTAGTATTACAGGCTATACAGTCTGGATAACCCAAGGCAAACCTATCAACATTCACATACTGTATCATCACTGCTCTAAAAATTTAGTCCCTCCAATTGATGGCCTCATCTCCTCTCACTAGAACTATTTTAATAGCACCCTAACTGGTATTTTTACATCAGATTTTTTTCTCCTCCAATATATTTTTCAGAGAATCAGAGTCTCTCAGAGGTCAAAGGTCTTCAGAGACCATCTACTATCACTGCTAACCACATACTCTTGTTAATATACTGAACACATAATTCCTCTAGATCAGCACTGTCTACCTAATAAAGTATAAGCTCCTTAATCAACCACTCGAAGCCTTTTGGGACTGGGTTCCAGGACACCTTTCTAGATTGCTTCATGTATTTTATGTTACTACCAAGAACTGCTCTTGCTCCCTCCCATCCCAGGAATAAATGTCCTTCTACTACTGTCTCTCCTGATTGAAAACCATTCCGTGCTCCATAGCTCAATTTAGGTGCTAATTTCTCCAGGAAGACTTCTCTAATCCTGCTTAGGTGGGGATGATTTATTTCTTCCATTATCAAACTTTTCATTGCATTTGAGATTCCTCTGCTTACCTGAGGGTCCACTAACCACCCATGGTACAACGGGATATCGAGAAGATCAAAAACAATGCACTCAGGTGTATATTCAAAAGTTCGGACACCAGTGAATTTCACATTTACATCCAGACCCGTCTGTAGTTTGTGCAGAATTGCCATAGCATCACTCATATTCTGCAAGTAAAAGAAAAGACACATGAAATCAAAAGTCTAATATAGCTGCTTAAATTTAAGACTCTTTCAAATTCTCTACAAAGCATACTTGCAAACAAAACATTTTGCTGCCTTAAACAGTCATCCATTATTCGTACCAACATTTCCAATAAAAGTCGAAATACTTTGTTCTGAGATCTCCCTTCAAAAAGGTTTTTTTTTTAAATAACTGGATTCTCCTGGGAGATTCTTATCAACAAAATTTGGGGTGCAGAAATGGCTTGTTTTGTTGATATTGGCATTAGGGCAGGAAAAGAAATTTGAAGTTATCTCCCCATATACAGATTCTACCACTGAATAATCCCAAACCAAAATACTTCACTGCCTAATCCAACTCCCAGTAGTGGTAAGGAGATAGAAAATAATGATGTATACACAAGCAAGCTCATAAAAGTAGAATCTACTGTTCTGAACTGTGGCTCCACAGCCCTGCAACTACCAAGTAGAACCTAATGCAGGAGAACAAACCTTTAAGATGGAAGAGGGAAGAACAGGCGTGCTCTTCTTCTGGTGCTTTAAATTCTTTAATTAAAAGCACTTTGTAAATGCTCAGAGCGCTCAATAAAGTCTTCCTTATTTCTAAGCAGACTAGTCCCCTTACAGCCTTTCATTCTCACGGAGCCTTTCCTGCCTCTCCTCTCTCTTTGAAAGCCCAAGGCGGAGAATGGATTCAAAGTTTGAAGGGTGTGGTGAGGCTTCCAAGGTGAATGGTCAAGGCTGAGGTGTGTACCAGCACTTGGAAGCTAGAAGGGATCTTAGAGAGCATTTATAGTTCCAGACATCGATTTTATATCTCCAAATCTGACTTCAGAATACTGAGGTTCACTGTCAGTCTCCTAGTTACTAACTATCATGATGATAAGGCATGAGTTCTGCAGCCTACAAAAGTAGGAATTCGAATTACTTTGTGTTAATGCACAGATACCATCCACTTGGCTTTCACAGGAAGATGACTGACTGGCCAAGTAAGTAATTTCTTCTTGTTGGTTGTGGCCTCTTCGTATAGTTTTATAAGCAATGGAAGCAACAATGCCAAACATGTTCTGAACATAGAACATGGCTCTATCCCATTTGACTAATCAGTCACAACTTTAAGAACCTCCTAAAGCATTGCAAACTTAACATCAGCCCCATGAGAGGCTATAAGCATTAAATTTTGAAGAAGTCCTATAGAACCCCTTTACTTCTACATAGAGCAGGTGCTCTTAACCTAGAGTCCATTGACTCCTAGGTTTTTTTTAAGATCCACGAACTTGAGTGAAAAAAAATGCTTCTATTTTCACTAAACTCCAACTGAAATTTAGGACTCCTGTAATTATGAGTGTAGGTAACAAATCATTATACTGAGAAAGGGTTCACAGGCTTCACAAGATTACAAAAGAGGACCATGACTGCCTCAAAAAAAAAAAAGTTAAGAAACCCTCACTTAGACTATTGAACCAGTGATAAGAAAAAAGAATTTTTCTGAAACCATGCCTTTTATCTTTTTCTATACCACAATAGTATTCCATCACATTCATATATCATACCTTGTTTGTCATTCCCTTACTGATGGGCATCTCCATTTCCAATTCTTTGCCACCACAAAAAGAGCTATGATAAAAGTTTTCATACAGACAAATCCTTTTCCTTTGATCTCTTTGGGTTACAGACCTAGTAGTGGTATTGATGGGTCAAAAAGTATATACAGTTTTACAGTCCTTCGGGCATAGTTCCAAAATGTTCTCCAGAATGCTAGACTACTTCACAGCTCCAAAAACAGGGCATTTGCATACCTCTTTTCCCATATCCCCTCTAGCACTTGTTTTACTTTTCTGTCCTGTTAGCCATTCTGATAGGTGTGAGAAATCTCAATTTCTCTAAATATTAGTGACTTAGAACACTTTTCCATATGTCTATTGATAGCTTTGATTTCTTCCTCTTAAAACTGCCTATTCATATTCTTTGATTATTTGTTAATTGGGCAATGGCTCTTATTCTTATAAAATTGGCTCAGTTCTCTATGTATTTTGAGAAATGAGACCTTTTGTCAGAGAAACTTGCTGCAAAATTTCCACCCAGTTTCCTGCCTTTTTTTTTTCCCTAATTTTAACTGTATGGCTTAGTTTGTTTATAAAAATTTTTAAATTTTATGTAATCAGAATTATCTATTTTATCTCCCACAAACTTCCCTACCATTTGTTTAGTTATGAATTCTTCCCCTACCCATAGATCTGACATGTAATTTCTTCCACACTCCCCTAATTTATTTATATCACTCTATGCATGTTTTTCTATTGCTTCTAGGACTCCCCAATTTGTCAATCCTCCTAGTAAATGTGGATAATCAAACTCCAATTAGTGCCCATCTGGAAGCTGACAGAGCTAAAAGAGTAATTATCAATTTTTATGTGTTACAACATTAGTAGATGTTGATACATTAGTAGAGACACTGCTTACTTTAAAAGAACAAAAAGCAATAAATAACAAAACAGTTAAAATTGCTAAAAAAGATGAGTTCTAATCAATTACTGATATCTTGATCACTTCTACAATGTTGCTAACAAATTTTAAATTGCAGTATGACACAACTAATTCTGCTTCTAAAAGCAGAATTGAATTCTAAAAATGAAACAGATATCTGGAAGGTGCATTGGTAAACGTTTTTAAATAATCTATAGTTATTGACCTAATTTGCCTTTTCTAATACATAATCTATATGATGGCAAGCATAAGAGTCCTGAATATATGCCTCTACTTTTCCTCATTATCCTGAATAATAAGAGTGAGTTATACCAGTACTTTGCCAATCACATTTCAATTGGAACCTGTGTAATTTTATTCCAAGAGTTACTCTTTGTTTCCTTAATTTGTGCAAATTAGTATAAATTGTATTCCTGCCTTCCTCAGTCAACTTGGGCTCATTACAAGCTTACTGAGCATGTTTTCAATTATAGCAATACAGCTTAGATGAATACATAGGCAGGAACTTGTGTTAATAAGTAATATTATAATATTGGCTTTTTCGTACTGGCTGCCAGCTTAGATCTGCTCTCACTTACTAATGTGCATTCAACAAGTTCATATGTCTATCAATTTAACAAGGAGGCCATTCTTTGATACATTCCTCAGGTACTGTAACTATATACCATGTTAAAATATTAATAAAATCTAATTTTCCAAATCGCTGTGTTTGTTTTATGGAGTTTTAATACCTACTTTCTATGTAACTGGGATACAAGGTCATTGTCAATAGATGTGGGGTCAAAGTACTTGGTGGAGGGGGAATAGGAAAAGAGAAAGATAAGAATAATAAACATTCCTACAGCACTTGCTACATGGGGATCAATCCCAAGGTATTGAAAAACTAGCAGATATAATTTTAAGCCACAAATTTTTTTTTAATTTTTCAAAGATTTAGTGATCTTTGAAAGATCATGTAGAATGAGTGAGGTGTTAAAGGATTGGGAAAGGGAAGCTTCTAAAAAAGCAAAGCAAGCAGATACTGAAAACTCTAGGCCAAAAAACCTGACCTCTATTCCTGGCAAAATTCTATAATATATTTATGACAAAATGAAAATTTTATAAACTTTAAAGTGTCCTATAAATGGATTATCAACCACAGGATGGTTTGTGAAGATTTTAAGAGGGAAATGCTAAATCATGCCACACAAACCTCATTTCCTTTTTTTTTTTAACTTTTTGTGGACAATCATTCAATTGTTATATCAACAAAATGCTAATTGTACCTGGGTTTCAGCAACGTAGGTGACAAAGTCTCTGATCTTATCCTTGTAGATAAGACAGGGAGAGAGATAGATAATACAGATTAAGGGGATTTAGAATTGGTTGCATGACTCTGCCTAAAAAGTAGGTTTTAAAGGATTGACGTCCACTTGGAGGGATTTGTGGAGCACTCCAAGGATCTGTCCTTGACTGTGCTGTTTATGTTGTTCTCAGCAACATGGATGGCATACAATACAACAGTCAGGATCTAAAAAGATCTTGAGAAAACAGTCACACAAATACACTACTTGGTGGAACTTTGAATTGGTCAGGGATGGGGAACCCGTGGCCTTGAGGCCACCTGTGGTCCTCTAGGTCCTCAAGGGAAGCCCTGTCAAAAGGCTGCACCCAAGGACCTTGGACCTTGGCTGAGTTCAAGTTTTACAGAACAAATCCTTTTAAGGGGATTTGTTCTGTGAAGTTTGGATTCAGGCCATACTTGAGGACCTAGAGGGCCACGTGTGGCCTCGAGGCTAGAATCCCCAACCCTGAGACTCCAAACATTCTAGAAAGCAATTTGGAACTATGTCTAAAAAATAACTAGATTGTACATACTCTTTGATGGTGGGTAAGCAATACTATCTCACAAAGAGATCAAAGAAAAAGAAAAGGAAAGAATGTTTATAAGAGCTCTTTTAATTCTAGCAAAAAAAAAAAGGAAACTAAGAGAGAGCTTCTCAAATAGTAAAGTGCTGAACAAGTTGTTGTATATGAATGTAATAGAGTATTACTGTGCCATAAGACATGGTGAAAGGGACTGTTTAACAGAAAAGCACAGGAAGACATGTAGTAAGCTGATAACAAATGAAGTGAATAAAACCATGAAAATAATTTTTACAATAACATAGTAAAGAAAAAGAACTTTGAAAGACTTGAAAAAATTGTGTTCAATTAAGTGACAAGCCATTAATTCCAGAAAACTGATGATAAAGCATGCTACCCATCTCCTGTCAGAGAAGTGACAGACAAAAGGTGCTGAAGTGGACATATTTTTGGCCATGAACAATGCAGTAATTTATTTTTGTCTTACTATTTTTGTTGCAAGACTTTTGTTTTCCTTTGTTTCTGTTTATTTTTTTGTGTGTGGGAAAACTGGGAGAGAAGCACAACTATTGATAGGGAAGGAAGGAAAGAAAGGAGGGAGGAAGGGAAGGAGGGAAAAAATACTAAGGAAACAGGAAGGGAGGCAGGGAAGGAGAAAAAAGAGAAAGAAAGAAAACAAGAAAGAAACCTGAGGAAAAGGGGGAAGGAAGAAGAGAAGGAAAGAGAGCAAAGAAGGGAGAAGAGAAGGGAGGGAGAGGAGGTTTCATGTAGAAGAGGAGCTGTACTTATTTTGAGGAAAGTAGCTACTCAGGCTACATCTCCAAAATTGTCATGTTTTTTCACTGTTGTCATTATCATTAAAGAAATTATCTGTCATTTTATGATTTGCTTATTGATTGGCTAATTTTTTATGATTATTTAGTTTCAAGATAATTTTTAGTCCTTTCTTCAATGGCCCTTCATGAAATATAATTTTTATTGCACTGTGGCCAGTAAAGGCAGTGTTTTGTATCATTGCTTTACCACATTTGTTTGTGAGGTTTTTATACTCTGATACAGGAGTTGACACTTTATTTAAAAATCAAAAACAATTTTTCACAAAAACAAGAGATGGGCTAGATTTGGCTCAAAACCTTTCCTGTACCTGGCTGATTTTTGTCAAGGTACCATGCATAATAAAAAATATATATATACTCCTTTCTATTTCAAAAGAATAATTTCCAGAGATCTATCACACCAAACTTTTCTAAAATTCCTGTTCAGATTTCTACCCTCTTTCTTTTTTAATTAGCTCTGTCTAGTTCTCGAAAAGGGTATACTGAAGTACTCCACTAGTACAGTTTTTCCGTTTTTCTATATATAGGTTGTTTAGTTTTTCATTTAAATATTTAAATCCTATGCCACTTGGTGCATAGAGATAAACACTAAAATTCATCTATTGTCTTTAGTATCTTCTAACAAAATAGTTTCCTTATCTCTTTTAATCAAATCTTTTATTTTTGTGTTGTTTGATGATTTTTATCCCTGCTTTTCTAAGTTCAGCTAAGGGATAACAGATTTTTTTTTTCTTCATCCCTTTTAATTCCAATTGCAAGAGTCTGGAAAGCTCTGACTGTGAGTCGTTGGACAGCAGCAACAGCAGCTACGGCCCGAGGAGGATACAGAGTACATGGATGAGGTGTCACTGCCAGATTTCGACCTGCTCAGTGACCCAGAGGACGAGCACCTCTGTACCAGTCTGATGTAGCTCCTCCAAGAGACCCTGGCCCAGGCCAAGCTGGGCAGCAAGGGCCCAGTCCGCCTTCTGATGCCCAGTCAGCTGGTGGCCCAGGTGGGCAAGGAGCTGATGCGCCTGGCCTACAGCAAGCCCTGCGGCCTCCAGGGTGCCCTGCTGGATGTCTGTGTGGAGCAGGGCAAGAGCTGCTGTGGAGCAGCTGGCTGTGGACCCCAGCCTGGTGCCCACCTTCCAGCTGACCCTGGTGTTGAGATTGGATTCTCACCTCTGGCCCAAGATCCAGGGATTCTTCAGCACCGGGCCATCATCTTTCACTCCTGGCTTCAGCCAGTCCCTTACACTGAGCACTGGTTTCCGGGTCATTAAGAAGAAACTCTACAGTTCAGAGCAGTTCCTCATTGAAGAGTGTTGAGAGCCCGGCCTTGCAGCCTCCTGCCCCCTACCCACAGGACAGTCTGCAAGGGGGAATGGCCGGTTTTAAGAACACAGCAAGCTGGCTGAGGTGGGGAGGGGATGGAGCGTCCTTTGTGGAAAACTGATTGTAGCCACCACTGCGGGAGAGGTTAGAGTGGGAGGATCGCCTTCTCTTTGGGGGAAGGTCACTCCCAGAGTCCTGAGGTGTGTGTAGGTGGCTGATTGGGGAAAGGAGACCTGGCTCCTTAGAGGTATTAACTTCCCTAGCGGAAGATGAGGGAGGATGGAGGAGGGGATCAGCCGATGCCATAAGGGGCCCGCCACAGTTCTCTCAACTGATATGTAGCATGAATTTCCTTATTTTATTGTTATGTTATTATTACTGACAGTGAAGATGACAAGTAGTGGGATGGTGATGTTGGAGACCAGAACTGAGCAGCTGGGCTGTGTTGGTCCTAGTCCATTTGCAAAAGGGGTATGTGTGCTTGTGTTTAACAAGGTGGGTGGGGTGGGGGGAGTTCATAGAGGATTGTTGTCATTTTTGTCCTGTGTGACTTAAAACCGGGGTCTGAAGGGGCCAAGTGTGTATGTTTTTGGATCAGCTTCACTACTACTGACCTGTTTTTAGGCAGCTATCTTAGAGACTCACACGAATGTAAGAACACAGGAAGGGTTGGGATGTTGGGATTTCTGCAGATCTTGACACTTGAAGGGGGGGGGCGGAATGGGTGCTGAGGACAAGCAGAGATGGTGGGGGCTGGAACCCCCTCCCCAAAGTGGTGCCTTATGGGACTTCCATCTAGAACCGTTTATGTGAATACACTTGATGTTCAAGTATTAAGACCTATGCAATATTTTTTACTTTTCTAATAAAACAAGTTTTTTTACAAAAAAAAGTTTATTTTTTATAAATAGTATATTTTTGGATTCTACTTTCTATTTCCTTCTGCCATACTCTTCCATTTTATGGATGTATTCATCCCATTCACATTCATGATTATAATTGTTAAATGTGTATTTCCCTCTAAATTATCCTCTTATACTATCCCCTCTACTTGTTCCTTGTCCCTTTCTTTATTACAGATTCTTTCCTTCTTTCTTTCAAATAATAGTGAGCATTTATATAGCACTGTGATAATCAGAGAGTGCTCTAAATGCATCATCTCATTGGATCCTGACAACTCTATGTAGTAGGCATTATTATTATCTCCATTTTACAGAAAAGGAAATTAAGGGAGGCAGAGGTAAAATGATTTGTTCAGGTCACAAACATAGTTCTAATCTCTTTCCCGTTTCTGCTATTAAGGCAGGTAAGAACTGTGAAGAAGAGGCAATTAAGGATGAAATTCTGTTTCATTACAACCCTACTTAATGTAATCATGGTATGAAATAAACTACGGTGTTCACCTGTGCACAGTATGCAACGGGTGGGACTTAGAAAAAGCAGAACACAATCTCTCACCCACAATTCCTAAACACTGTACTCCTGACTTTCTTGTCCAAGACACATTTTTCATTTAAAAATATGAATGAGAAAAGAACATTAAAGATAGTTTGCAGGTAATTTTTCAAGAATATAGTATCACATATATCAAAGGATACTAAATTTACATTAAACTATGTAAAATGATTTCCCTTTTGTAACAAATATCCTTTTTTATTACCTGCTCATAGTTTAGACGTTGAATTTCTGAAATTTCTTTTGGTTTTGCATCAAGGATGTAATCTCCTATAAAAACAAAAAATAAAATTGCATTCAATGTAAACTTAAAAATAGGCAAACATTTTCAAGTTTTCTGGCTCTGGAAACAAAAGAATACATGTAATACAGGAGCACAATTCTTAAAGTCAATTATTTTCCATTGTAAAATGACATTTTGAATTATTTTTAATATAAATATAATAAGCAATTAATTTATTTCAGTCAGATAAAAGTTGTCAAAATGTTACTTATATTATGATTTATAAGAAGCTATATTGTGTACTATATAAGATTTTTAAACAGTATGTATCTTTAATTGTGTTTAGTTTGGGTCATATGCTTTGTATTATTTACTCCAATGACTGAGAATTGTAAAGATGTACATACTGATGTACTATATTAACAGTCAGTGGGTAAGAGTTAACAAGCAATGGTCAGAAGAGAATGGGAAAAGAACAGGTTAGATCACATTTTGGAAACTATATAGCTCCATACTCCACAAACACAGCTTTTTAATAGCAATATTTTTCTGATGAGGCTATATGGCTATAAATCAAACTCACCACAATCTTAGAAACATCAAAACTGAAAGTGACTCCAATGGAAAGACATATGATAGACAGATGTAGGCTAGAACGAACCACCAAAAATTACCTCTATGTGACAAGTACCATCAAAGACATAAGGGATATATATGGCCAGAAAATGTAGTAGGCAAGCCATGTAATGAGACAGAGGATAGCAGCTAAACAACTCAGGCACTGCGTTGATATTCACGAAATATTAAAAGGCCCCAAAAAGACCTCTACTATGTTAAGTATAAAGGATTTATGGAAAGGCACGAATTAGTTGCAAAGGACAAAAAAGGCATAGTTGAGTTATAATCTTCATTACTGAAGATCATGCTCATACTAGGATTTTATGGATACTGTGAAATAAACAAGCACTGTCACAGTTTCTCTACACCTGGTAGGCCTATATCTGAAAGTGAAACTGAAAGATATGGATAATATTGTGAAAGCTGTAATCATTCAAGGTTTCCTAGTTATCCCTTTAGGAGAGTCAGAATGATATATTCTATATATTTCATATTAATTATTTATAAATGTTAATTATCATATAACATATTCAGACATATGCTAATTAGACGTATACATGTTTATAAATATATTTATGCCTAAACTTTTCTACAAAGTCGTATTCTGATGCCTCACTGTGAAATGAAAGTGGGCCTAGACAAGGAAAGTGGAAATTATGGCAAGTTCTAAGATGTCCAGAAAGGCTTTAATTCAATCCTGGTATGAAGCGTATTCATAATACAGAAAGGTTCTACTGGTATGAGACTTGTCCTCTCAAGAACATTCATTAATTAAAGGAACAGGACAAAAAACTGATGAAGAAAGGAAAAGAATGGTCGATGCTTCTTATAATGCTCCATTTTCAATACTAACAATAGTGGAATTACCACATTGGTACATAATACCAGAATTCTGATGTGCTATATAAGATTTTAGAAGAGTGGTTTTACTATACAAAATACACAACAAAGAAATTCATGGTGCAATCTTAAAAATCTTGTTGTTGTTGTTGTTAGGTTGTTTTAGTAGTGTCAGATTTTTCCTGACCCCATTTTGGGTTTTCTTGGCAAAGATACTGGAGTAGTTTGCCATTTCCTTCTCCAGCTAATTTTCCAGATGAGGAAACTGAGACAAAGAAGGTTAAGTGACTTGCCCAGGGTCACACAGCTAGTAAGTGTCTGAGGCCAGATCTAAACTCAAAGAGATGAGTTCTGACTCCAGGGCTGGTACTCTATCCACTGTGCCAACTAACTGCTCCTAAAAATGTTGTGGGATCACCTAACACGATCTCTTAGAGTTTAAAAAGAAATACCAAAAGAATATGGGAGGAAAATGTATATGATATTACCCAAAAAAGGTAACAGAGAGGACATAAATAACTACCCCATATGCTTCTTTCTCATTTTTTTTTAAAAAAAATTTATAAACATGATACATACTGAGGCTATGCTTGATAAAAATATAAGAAACAGAGAAGTGCTTATCAATAATTTTATACAGCAAACCACATCATTATAGAAACACAACTGACTAAAATAACAAAATTGGCATCAAATTAGGAGACTAAAGAAGACATTATCTATAATTGTAACAAATTGAATCTTTACCTATTCAAATTCTCTATCGATGGCCAAAATGAGAATCTAATCATACCTTTACTCCTCGTTGATTACCAAATAAGAAGAAAAACGGCTATTGCAGTACTCAAAAGATTTGTTTTTGTTTGGTATATACTTATTTATATACATGATGTCTGCCCCTTGAGGGCAGTACCTATTTAATTTTTGTCTTTGGATCCCTAGTACCTAGTAGAGAGGCTGAGAAACAGTTGATACTTAATGTGCATTCAATGGAGAAGAGTGTAAAGTTTTCCTGTACTGAGTCAATTTTTTAATAATGATCATAACAGATTATTTTTAAGGTAATAAAGGATTCTTTCATTAATGAAACCAAGGAGAGAACTATATTCACTGATCTTTTGATAATTTGTCTCAAGAAAGACATATAACAAGGAGATGTTTACTAGTCAAAAGTTTTCTCTGCAGCTATGGAAAATGTCCTACAAAGCATTCAATGGAAGAAGGATTCTCTATGCTTATTTTTATGTTTCTTTTTGCATAATGTGCTAATTGCATCAGGACACAAAGTACCTCTTTAATGATTTCCATTATTACTCAAAAGGAAAATCTAAATTTTGTTACCACTTAAAGTTGTGATTTGCATGGTTGTAGTGACTGTATATATTGCTCTTTCTGGTTCTGCATTGTTCATTATACATTACTTTAAAGATGCCTTCTTATACTTAATTCTTCATACCTATTATTCCTGGTGGTATGATACAATATTTTATCAAATATTATTCATATACTATAATTTGTTCAGCTATCTTTCGACTGTCTACCATGCAGCTTTGTTTCTAGGCTTTTCCTACTATAAGTAACAATGTTTTTACTCAATAGATAGGTCTTTTTTTGTTGTTAATAAAAGCCTTTGGATAATAACCACAAATAGTGGGGTAGCTGGATCAAAGAACAATTCTCTAACTTTTCTAGATCATCTCCCAAGATGGTTGGACCAACTCCTAGCTCCACTAGCACTGACTATACCACATTTCTCCAATGAATTTTTCCACTACCATCTATGCCAATTTGATAAGTATGGAAACTTAAGAACTGACTTAATTCACAGTTTTCTATTAGTAATTTTGAGTATTTTAAAGATGGTTATTGATAGTTTGTGTTTCTTATTAGAAATGTTTGTGCCTTTCTGCCAAATATTTATTTATTTATGAGTAACTCTTAAGGATTTGTGTCAATTCTCTTCAAATTTCAGATACCTGATCACAAGATTTTTCTCAGTCCATACCTCTCTTATATATATTTTATATGTGACTTTTGTTTTTATATGATTAATACAGTGTATCTTATCTTTTATCCTACTGTCTCAACCACCTCTGTGACACTGGGTCATTTAAGCTCTTTAGACCTGTATGCTCAAACATAAAGTGAGAGGCTTTGACTAGATGACTTCTAAAGTTTCTTTCAGTTCTAAATCTATAGTCTATAATGTAGTTTATCTATTTGTCCCTCTTAATGGTATGTATTGCCTTACATGAATTCATGATTAATATAGTAGTTTCATCTTTTTTTAAAATTCAGCTGAAATGACAACTTTTATTGTGGCCTTTGACTTTTAATTTGTATGAAATCATTGGTTTTTAAAGCAATCTCCTCCCCAACCCCCATCCAAGCAGCAAACTGTGGGGTTTTCTAATTTATTCTGCTGATTTCTATTATCGGTGAATTTAACCCATGAATATTCAAGATTATGACCATTCTGTTTTGTTTTCTCTCTATTAAATCCACACACACACACACACACACATGCACACAGAGCCAGTATAGTACTTTGCTTCAAAAAGTGGAGTCTGATTACCTGTACTAAAATATACTGAGAAATACCAGTTCTGTCCTCCCCACTTCCCTGCCCACACCAACGTAGATGCATAGAGTTCTTTCTTTGGGAATTCTCTTTGCCAATTACTTATGCTTTAGTAGGTAAGTTCTAGGAAGTTGCCTTAATCCCAATGAGGTTAAATGACTTGCCAAGGGGCACAGTTAGTGCGATAGGCAGGACCTGAATTGAGGTCTTGTCAACTGCAAACCCAGAACTCTATTCATACTAACTCTCTTTTTAAGAATACAATGTTAATTGCCCCCCCCATTTTCTTCTTGCAATCACATAAAAGACAAATCCTCCTTTTATTTTAATGATATAATCTTTTAAAAATCTTTTCCTGGAGAGCCAAAATAAGAATGTAAATCATTTTCCTTTCTTTCTCCCAGGATTTCAGCAAGGATAAAATGAGAATATTTGTAAAGTACTTCGCAAACTTTAAAGCACTGTATAAATTGCTGGTTATTATTATTATTATTATGCTACTGTTACTTAAAATCTACAGGACACTTGCCTCTACATCTATGCTAACATTTGGTCATCATTTTCTTCTTACTTGCATTCAAGCCTAGGTAACTTTGCTTAAGTTTTAGCAGTTTGGTAAATCTGCATGTTAAATAGTCTATACAGTACTGGATTTCTTACCAGCAAATAATTCTGAAGAACCATGCTTTTTTCATAGTGAAGTATATTCAGTTTGCAGGATAGGAAATTCTAAGATGGAGGCTTATTTCCTTGCTTTTGGTACATGGCATTGCTATTCAAACTGCTATTTGTTGTTATATAATTGTTTACTAGTGGCTACTTAGAAGATTCTCTCTGTCTTTGAAAGTCTAGAACTTCAACTCAGAGTTCATTTCTGTTAGAATCTTGTGGATTCTAAATAGTATTCTGCCTTCTGTTTCCCATACTTTAAGGCAATTTTCCTGTATGAATTCCTAGAATACAGAATTCAGACTCTGTTTCTCTGTATTTTACTGGAAAATCAATAATTCCCAGATTGTCTCATCAAGTTCTGTCCTTTAGGTTGTAGAGACGTGCGGTATTTCAGTTTTGCCATCTTGATTTTATTCAGTCTGTTCTATCATTGCATTTTGTTGTTGTTCTACCTGAGTGATACTGCTCCTTTTGAAGTCTACTGCTTCATTAAGTTTTCCAATAGTCTTTTCTACACAGTCAATTCTTATATTTATTTTCCTTCAGCAATCTACTTCCAATTATATGAATATGTTTCTTTTTCTATCTTACGATAACTCTAAATCAACTAGTAAATCAATTAGCAAGTAATTATTAAACACCTACCATGTTCCTGGCATATATATCCCTACTTTACTGCAGAGGTGATATTATTGTTGAATTCCTGTCCTTTCCTTCTGAAGATTTCTCCTTGTGTTCTTTAACTTACAGCTTTTATTCATAGTCCTGGAGCTTTGTGGGGCAACAACACAAAACCATTGTTCACACATTTATTTCATGTGAAAATTTTTCTTTTAACCTTTTTTTGTGAAGGTTTCTTTCCTCCACCTTTGTTGGTTTTTTTTTAACTGCTGCATTTATTGTTGTTTTGGGGTGGTGCAGGGCAGCCAGGTTCCTGGAGTCATAACCACTCATTGAACTATCTTGTCGAAAGTCACTACCATATTTCCAAAAATTACCTACACATAAGATGTGGCATACAAATACAGTCCAGAAAATAAATGCACAATTAGAAAAGGTAGTAGGTCAGTCACGTAGTAAGAGCAGGGAGCAACGATAAGTAGCTTGCATGTGCAATGGTACCCAGCAGGCTCTTCTGTAAAAGTTGTACAGGAGAATATATGGACATCAATCATGAAGGATGAGAAGGCATGGATATTTTACAATTTGCACCAATGGAGGGAAAACCACATCATTGAGATTACAGATTCACTGACAAGTTGAAATACAATGAAATATTACAACTGGACCAATGGCTAGAGTTTAGATGTTAAGATGATACACAAGTAAAACAATTAAAGAACAAGACAGTATAATGCAGGGTTAGTGAAATCCCAGAGGAATTATTGAAGGAAAATAGCTGTGAAGCCTGGAATCTTCCACAAAACCTTCAAGTTATTCTGAATAGCTAAAAATCTAAATGGAAGAGAGGCAAGTGCTCCTTCCTTAAGTGGGGATGAGGAAGGTGGAGAAAAAGTGGGGCAATGTCAAGGGTGAAACTAGAGGTGACAGGAAACAGGGTATATGAAAGGCCATTAAGAAGACTAACTAGAATTGAGCAGAAAGTTCATGTCAGAAAGTAGAACACAAAATTAGGTATGTGAGGTTAGGCCAGATTATAAAATTTTATCTACAATAGCTTTAAATTCTATATACCATGGGGATTTTGGACTTGATCCAATGACAAAAGGGAATTCTTAGGCTTCTGAATAGGAGAATATGATATAATGAAATGGATGTTTGGAGAAGATTAATTTGGCAGTGGTAACGAAGGAAAAATTGAAGGAGCTAAGGTAGCTAGAAAACTACCATAGTAATTCAACAGTGAGGTAACAAGGCCCAGAACTGGTGTGATAGTAAGACTAGAATATTAGGGACAATAGAAAGAGCATGGTGTAAGGGCAAAAATAATGGATTTGTCGGCATAAGACTGGAGTCCAAACCCTGGCTCTTTCACTAATATAGGCACCTCTATATGATATTGGTCAACTCACTCTGCCTCTCCAGGGCTCAGTTTCCTCATCTGTAAAATGAAGAGATTGAACCAAATTATCACCAAGGTCCCTTGCAATTCTAAATCCCATGACCTGCAAAGACATATCTAAGGAACAATGAAGGCATAGTTACTAACTGGATACGGGAACCTCAAATTCAACATGTCAAAAGAAAACTCATCTTTCCCCCTAAACATACCCTTCTTCCAAACTTTCCTATTACTATCAAGGGTACCATCATCCTTCTAGTCACCTAGGTTTCCAATCTTGGTGTCATCCATAAATTGCCTGACTCCACATTGCCAATCTGTTATCAAATCTTGACATTTCTACCTTTAAAAGCTCTCTTCGCATGTCCTCTCTCTATACACCTACCACACTACTTCAGGCCTCCCACATAGACTATTGCAATAGCTTACTAATTGGTCTTATCTCAAGCCTCTCCCTACTCCAATCCATCATCCTCACAGCTGTCAAACTGATTTTCCTAAAGCATAGGTTTGACAATGTAAAAACCTATCCCCCAAATCAAAAAATTCCAGTGGCTTCTTATTATCTTTAGACTCAAATAAAAACTCCTCTGGTATTTAAAACTCTTCATAATCTGATCCCTTCTTATTTTTCCTGGTCTTTTTACACATTACTCCTTACACACACACACACACACACACACACACACACACACACACACACACACACAGACGATAACTGTGCCATATTGTCTACCTGTGGTTCCTCACACATAATGTTCCATCTCTTATCTAGAGAGGCTATTTTTGCACTAGGTATCCCTCATGCCTAGAATGTTTTCCCTCTTCACCCCAAACTCCTAGAATCCCTGGCTTCCTTTAAAGATTCAACTCAGATATCACTTTCAAAAGAGCATTCTTGATCCCCCTACCTGCTAGTGCCTTCCCTCTCCAAAGTTATTTTGTATCAATTTTGCATATTACTATATGTGTATAAATGTATTGCCTCCTCTATAAGGATGTAAGCATCTTAAGGAAAGGCTCTATTTTTACTTTTTCTTTGTTATCTCCAGGCTCAGCACAGTGCTTGGCATATAGTAAAAATGTTTGGTGATTGATTCATTGGTCTAAAGAATAAAGTGAAAAGAGAAGAGGAACAGAACAATAGTGTAATCAACAGAAACGGTAAAGTTGGGAAGGGAAACTGGTTTTGGTGAAAAAGTGATGAGTTTGGTTTATAACATTACAGATCCTCAGAGCTGAAAAGGACTTCAGAGGCCATCTAATTTGAACCATACTTGATCAGAAATTTTCTCTACAGTTTCTCCAAGAAGTACCTGCTTGAATCAAACTTCCAGTGATGGGAAACTCACTCCCGAAGCAGTTTATTCCAGTTCTGGATAGGCTACACCAATGAAACTTCCATTTTAACATCATGCCTAAAACTGCTCCTCTGCAAATTTTCACCACTGCTCCTAGTTCTGCCACTTAATGCCAGGTAAAACAAGTCTAATCAATCTCATTTTCAAAAGACAATTTCTTAAATACTTAAAAGTTACCATGTCTCCCCTTAAATCTTCTCTTCTCCAGGTTAAATACCATCCATTCTATTAAATGATTATATGGCATTCTTTACTTGTTCATACAAGTCTTTTCAAATTTCTCTGAATTTCTCATATTCATCATGTTTTATGGCTCAATAAAATTCCATTATGTTCATAGTGCCCAATTTGCTCATCCACTCCCCAATGAGCAGATTCCTATTTTGTTTCCAGGTCTTTGCTACAATAAAAAGTGCTGCTATAAATATTCTTATACATGAGTCTTTTCCCTCAGTCCTTGACCTCCTTGCAGAATAGTAATACTGCTGGGTCAAAGGATACATACAATTAAGTGACATTTTGCAAATAATTCCAATTTTTTCCCAGAATAGCTGAATCAATCCACAGCATTAGTGTAGCAAGTATTTATATAGTATATATTGAAGGTCAAAGGGTTTAGGGTTAGGGAAAAGCCACAGAGATTATCTAACTTAATATCTTTATTTTACATATGAGAAAACAGAAGCCCAGAGGGGTTAAATGGCTAGCCTAAGGTGAGTAAATAATCAAACATTAACTATATGCACTGTACATAAGTCAATCCATAAAATGTTCTCCATTAAAACTGTTTCTATTGAGGGTATCACCATCCTTCTAATTACCAAAAATGTGCAACCTGAGTGTCACTCTCAACTCTTCTCTTCCTTATCCTAATTTCCAATCAATCACTAGGTCTTGCCCATCCTATCTCCAAAATACATTTCCCAATTAGCCTCCTTCTCTCTACTCACACAGCTACTTTTCTAGGTACGGCTCTCATTACCTCATTTCCCATTTGGCTATACTACTTTGAGATCTCTCCACCATGTCCTCATACTGACTACCTTCCCTTGCTCCCCCCTTTTCAGCTTCCTTTTACATGTTGTCTTCCCCCATTAGACTGTAAACTCTTTAAGGGCAAGGACTATCTATTTTTTAAAAAAATTTGTAACCCTAGCACTTAGCACAGTGCCTAGCACAAGGCAGGCACTTCATAAGCATTTATTGACTATTTACTATAGTAATAACCAATAGGTCTCTGCTCTCTGACCTATCTTCTATATAGAGTAGCCAAGATAATCTTAAAGGTCTAAGACCTTCGATATCATCGGTGGTTACCTATTTCTATTAGTATAAAATACAAGCTTCTCAACCTGGCATTTGAAGCCCTCCATAATCTGGGTCCAACTCATCTTTCTAAATTCAATTCACAATTACTTCTCTTCATGCACACCATATTCCAGCCAGAATATAACATGCCAACTCTTCTTTCTGTGCCTCTGTATATAGCCTTGCTCATATTCCTGCAATGCATTTTCCAATATAACTTCTAATTCTTAGAGTTCCTAGCTGTCCAATTTGGATTTATGCAAATAAATTGATTTATACACATAAAATTATCCATACTACATGACCCAGATAGTTCACTGCTAGGTATATATGTATATACCCCAAGGTGGTCACTAATAAAAAGAATGGCTTCATATACATCAAAACATTTGTAGCAGCACTTTTTGTGGTAGTAACAAAGCAGAAACAAAGAAGATGTCCATAAATTGTGGAATACTTAAACAAACTGTGTTACTGTTTTATAAGAAAAAAATTTGAACATGGTAGATACAGAGAAGAATAGAAAGACTTCAATATACACTGAGAGTAAAATGGAAAGAAAAGCTACAAAACAATTAAAATTGAGTGTCATGAAATTATGAAGGAAAAATTTGACCCCAAAGAAGATGTCTGAGCAGATAACCTCTTCTCCATCCCCACACTCATTCCTTTTCATACAGCAGGGGTCTACAGATATGAAGACCTGCAAATAATGTCAGATTTTTTCAACATGTTAATTGATTTCACTTTTTTTTTCCTCTTCCTCTTAAAAAACTTTGTTATAAGAAAGAGGAGAGGCGGAAGAATACAAGTAGAAATGTAGGTAGTATAAAAACCAAAAAATACCAATAAAAATCCATTTCAAAAAGCAAACACAAACAAAAGAATCTCTAGTTTCCTTCAAGACTCAGTGAGGTGTTACCTCCTTATCCATCTTTCTAGATCCTCCCAGCATGTTGGTGCTCTCTCCCTCCCTTCTGAAATTTTTTTTTTTAAAAAAAAGTCTTTTTATTATGAATTTAACCAACAAACTCAAAAATTCTAATTACAAAGAAAAAAGACTGCACATGAAACCCACAAACCTTTGTTATGTACAATTTCTTTTAAAGGAAGCATTATTAAATTGAACAAAGTAGTAACAAAATTGTCCTATTTGTATACCTTTATGAATTTTTTTGTTCTGAAATTACTTTGTAGCTACAGCAGAATGTAAGTTACTTGAGAGTAGGAACTATCATTTCTGTCTGTGCACCCAGACTGCCTTGCACATAATAAGCAATTATTAAATGCTATCTGAATTGAAGTAAAAACATTACATGTTATTCTCCTTACTTAATTCAGATTCTCAGGCAATAAACTTGGAAACAGAGGGAGAATTTGGGAATCTCTAATCCTCCCTGTGGGCCCCTCTAACCTCCCATATAACTTAACTTAGATTTGGAGTTAGAGACTTCTTTGCCCCATGGAGATTTAAAAAACAAATACAATCCCTACCAATGCTGGAAATAATAAAAAAAAATCTAATGAGTACAAGGGAAATAATTCATAGACATGAATTTCCAGCATAAGATATTAACTAGCCTTTTACAAAAAAGACTCCATGTAAGTTACAGGGATATAAACTTAATCTAGAAATGTGATTACTACCAAAGATAAATCAGACTTTAGTTCTAATACAGCAACTCATAAATATAGTTGACATGTATACAGTATTTTAAACCAAAGCCTGTATTATGTCATTTGATCCTCATAATAACCCTTTTAAAGTACTATATGTATTATTCCCATTTTACATATGAGAAAACTGATGTTGAAAGAAGTTAAATGACTTACCCATGATCACACAAGTCATAAGTTTTAAGTGTTGGTGGTGGGATCTGTATATTGCTTTTTACTATGCTATACTGCCCAGTCAATCTAAAATACACATTACCGAACAATTTTTCTGAAAGAAAAAAAAAGTAACTTTTAAACTTGTTTTTATTTGATTTTGTTTTCACCGTGAAGCGGTAACCCTGGCTCTTAGTAAGACAAAATTTCTCTACCTTATTAGAAGTAATAATTATACTAGAATCAGAATTTTAGAGCAAGATAGAACTTTTAAGAGATACAATCCAAACCCCCTAATTTTACAGATGAGGAAAGTTGGAGGCAAGGTTATAGGAGGATATGAACAAGTCACCCAGGCTGAACAAGCATGGATAAATTGCAATATATATCTCTGGAGGGAATGATACATTGATAAAATCGCAGATCCATCAAATGTCCATTTTTAATACTCCCATTTACATGCAAGAAAATTAAGGGTCAGAGAGGTAAGGTAACCAGCCCAAAAGCACATAGTTCTATAGTGGTAAACCTGCATAAGAATGAGTATTGCAGGAGTCCAGTGGAGAAGCTGTAATACCATCCATATTTTAGAGTTGATTTTATATCATACACTAAAAACCTAATGACAAGATGTAAAAATGTATAAATAAAATTATAAATACTAGTTTCACCATTAAGTATTTAACTTGTACTGTTTTGGAATTAATATGAATGATATAACTTTCTAAAATACTGTAGTTTTTTGCCACTATATAATCTTACATTTAGGCAGAAAGGCAGGGAAATAATTTCTAAGAACAGTAACTTAAAAATAAACCAAATAACTTGATTTCATTATTTAAATTTATGCTTTTTATAGTACCCCCCCAAGAAACCTTATAACAAGATAGTTTTTGAAATATGTTTTCCTCTGAAAGAGATACAAATAATCTATTTTATTCAACACTAACCTAAATATTCCATCAGCTGTTCAGCAGTTATGATTTCCATCATTGGTGGCAGTTTTACCTGAAAGATAAAAGATTATTTCAATAAAATAAAAACATTTCATAAAAATAAATTTTAAATGCTTAATGTTACCAAGGATTTTAAGGTGATATGCCTACATCTTTTACAGTGTCTCAGGTGTAAATATTTTAATAATTGTTTTAGATGCCTTACATTTGACAAAATTTTGTAAATGTACCAAAATTTCTTGTAATAAAACCAACTAGCTAAGAAGATGGCATAGGTATCATGAAAATTTCAGCCCCTGAGGTACAGGCTAGCAGTCATCTGCTATGATCACCAACTAGTCTGTCAGGCCTATAAAACCACTAACTGCTACCAAACCACCATTTAATTGGTGAGTCTTATCTCCTCCGCAAAACAGTTTATGAACCACCTCCATCTGAAAGTGATCCCTTTATCCACAAATTTCTCATAAAACTGTTTGGATCTCTCTTTTGCATGCGCTACATTTTGTTTAGTATTAGAACTATTTGTTAATATATCTTAACCCTACTTTTATAATCTACGTTCTTTAAGGAGAGGGACTATGCCTTCTTTCATTCTTTTCTTTTTTAACAAATATTTTTAATTCACTTACTTTTAGTTTATGATATTCAATTCCACAAGCTTTTGAGTTTTAAATTGTCTCCCCTCCTTCTTTTCTCTCCCTCCTCCCCAAGAAGGCATGCAATCTGATATAGGCTCTACATATACATTCACATTAAACAGATTTTCACATTAGTCATGTTGTAAAGGAGAATACCAAATACATTTTAACAGCTAAACAAATCTCAAATCCACAGGATACTGCCTTTACTGTCTTCTGTATAGCCATCCTCCTTAGGTGAGAAGACCTCAAACCACGAGTGTGCTAGCATCCTGAGCCTTCCATCTCCTACTTGGCACAGGATGTTCCCTGAGGAAAGGCTGTTTGGGCCAAGCAACCACTTTCATCTGTACCAGCACAAGGTTTCTTCCACCTCCTGCTACCAGCCCAATGTCCCAATTGGGATGTAAAGAATTTCTGATGCAAAGAGTAACTCCTTCTCTGACTTCAGATCTTCCACGTCCTGCTGTACCTGTCCTCTAATGGCAGAAGAGCGGCACCCTCCACTCAATGACGAACATCCTCACGCCTTCACACCCTTCACATTTCAGTGACTCTGAACACCTGAAGATCATCATCCAAACCCCACTCAAACTCATCACCCAATTCTTCATTCCTATTCCCTTCAACTCTCCTACCCTAAAGCTTCATCTTAACTCCATCCAATCGTTTCACTGTGCCCTCTGGAATGCCTGTTCCATAGGTAACAAGCTACCTTTCATCTTAAATCTATTTCTCTCCCACTCCTTCCACCTACTAGCTGTTACTGAAACCTGGCTTTCCCCTGATGACACAGCATCCCTGGCCACCCTTTCCAGTACTGTCTGTACCTACATTCACCTCACTGGTCAAAGAGTGGGAGCTGGAATACTCCTTGCTCTCCTGCCATTTCTAGGTTCCCCATTCTTCCTTCACTGAGTAATCTCTCTTGAGGTTCATGCTATTCACATCTATCACTCAATCAAAATCCTGGTAGTGGCTGTCTACAGAACTCCAGGTCTCTCCCATTCCTTCCTCAATGAGTTCAATACCTGGCTTATAATTTTTCTCACTTCCCCAACTCCTGCCTTCATACTAGTGGGAATTTCAACATAGATACTGAGTCTCCCTCAAATATCCTGGTCACAGTTCCTCAGCCTACTCTCCCCCTAAGAGCAACTCCTCCATCCCACCTTACACACAAATATGATCATACTCTCAATCTTGCCATCGCCCACAAGTGTACCACCTCAATGTTCAAGAGCTCTGAAATTCCCTTATCTAACCATAATGTATTGACTTTTCATCTCTCCCTCTGCCTTCCCTTATATACCTCTTCTCTTCATCCTCACTGTGACCTCCAGTCCCTTAACCTCTCAATTCTTTCCCAGGCCATCTCCCTTGCACTAGCCACCCTCTCCTTTTCTCTCCATCTTGACTCCTTGGTGAAGCAATTCACCTCTATAATGTCCTCCTCTCTTGAATTGCTAGCCTCCTGTGTTGGTAAGCAAAATGGGCTCTTGACACTTGGTTCGACCAAGTGCCCTTGAGGAGTTTGGCTTTTGTTTCCTTTGAGTAATTCAGTGTATTTTACTGAGTTTTACTAGGCGCTAAGCCCCAGGCCCAAACCCCTATTAGGTGTAAAACCTATGTGGGTGTGGATTGGTAACTAAGGTGGGGCCCAAGGTGGGGCTAACTAAGGGGAGGTGCTAACTCCAGAGCCAGGGTCCTAAGGGGAGGGGCTAACTCAAGAGCCAATCATAGCAGCCTAAGTTCTGGTCATTCAGATGACATTTGATGACATCTGAAGCCCTATAAGAGAGGACAGAGCCATTTGCACAAGGGCTCTCGCTCGTAATTGTGCTTATCCAGAGACTCCCGGCAACTGTAGCTAAGGAGCCCTCCATCTCGTAAACCGGATGCTGAGACTGTTGAACTCTGGTAACTATGTATTGGGATTTGAATCAGACAAGGTCTATCTGTCGATGTTTGTAATTTGTTTGTATTTTGTTCTGAAGTTCAGGGTGCTGGCTTTTTCCTCTGAAATAAGTGAATGATATTTGTATGCTGAATTAAAGTAAGCTTGTCAACCCCTTAACCCTGCTTTCCTTAGTTAAGCAGATCAAAAGAACCTGTGCTTTTGTGCCTGCTGGTAGCATTCTTATTGTTGGGGTTGTGTTGGTCTTTCGCCCCCACAGGAGCTGCTAGCCAGATTGTTGAAACACCTCCTTATCATGTTACAAATTATGTCTAGCCAACCCTCAGCCTTGGCTCACTCCCACTATCCATCACCTTCATGCCTATAGACATGCTACTGAACGAAGGTGGAGAAAAATCACACAATGGTTCTGATTGAGTCTACTACAAATCTATGCTACAGAACCATGACTGGGTCCTCACTGATACTAGGCAGTGCCTCCTTTACCAACTCACTATCCAAAGCAGCTCTAATGGACTTTTTCACCCCTACTTAAACTGCCTCCCCCGCCCTACTCTCACAGTAAAGAACCTTGCCCCAAATTTTACAGAAAAAAAAAGAGGCCATTTGTTACGAATTCTGTCTTCTCCCTTTTTCCTCATCTATCACCTCCTCCTTTATCCATTTTCATATGATGAAATGGCCTTATTCCTTACTAAGGCTAAGTTCAAGTGATCCCATTCCATCTTATCTTCTCCAGTCAATTGCATCCTCTGTCATCCCCACTCTCACTCTTATTTTCAATGGTTCTTTCTCTCTACTGGCTCATTTCCTACCTACAAACATGTCCAGATCTCTATCCTGAAAAAACCCCTCACTTGATCCTTCCATCCTTGATAACTAATTGTCCTATTTCTCTTCTCATTCTATCCTTTGAAGCAAAACTCCTCAAAAAAGGCCTTCTACAGTGGGTACCTCTACTTTCTCTCCTTACTCTCTTTCTAACCCCTTATAATCTGGCTTCTGATGTATCATTCCACAAAACTGCTCTCTCAAAAAACAATTCTATAGGAAGAGAAGAAGGGGAAGGTGAGGGGGAATGAGTGAATCTTACTCTCATTGGATTTGACCTGAGGAGGGAATAACATAGACACTCAAATTGGTATCTTACCCCACAGGAAAGAAGGAGGAAGGAGATAAAAAAAGGGGGGGGGATGATACAAGGGAGGGCAGATAGGGAGAGGAGGTAATCAAAGGCAAACACTTTCTAAAAGGGACAGGGTCAAGAGAAAAAACTGAACATAGAGAAATAGGATGGGAAG